>CM021100.1:840170803-840283011 GCA_007115665.2 Sequoiadendron giganteum | reverse complement strand
ATGACAATCCATATCCATAGGCATTCGTCATGGCATTCCATCACATGAGACCACATTTCTTCGAGGCATTTTTTCAAGCAATTCATTGCCTTGTCTATGCTATTTCTTACTATTATGCTTCAATAGATTTTTTCCAAGCATCCATAGCTTGTTCGAAAACACTTGTTTTAGGATTTTAGCCATAGCAACAAGGCAGTGAAGTATTTGACAAAATGCTTTGGTAGACATGTATGAAAAATGTGGTAGCATAGACAAGGCAATGAATTTTTTGAAAAAATGCCTGAAAGAAATGCAGTCTCATGGTGATTATTGTCATTGCATTCCATCACCATGAGATCGCATTTATTTGAGGCATTTTTTCAAACAGTTCACTCCCTTGTCTATGGCTTGTAATGCCTTCAAAAGGCTAATTTGTCCAATTTGTATGTTCAAGACAAAATGATGTGTCAAGGCCTTGTAATGGCTAATTTGAATGTAATAAAGTCATAAAATAAGTCACTAGGAGGTGAAAATATAAAAAATACAAATAATACAATGTTGTTAAAAAGTAATCATGATGTAATTATGTAGCAAGAGAGAGCATAAATCAATGAAGATTAAGAGTTAAAAGGGTAGTTGCACCAATGATAAGTTAGAAAAGGCAGTTGTTAAGAGGGAAAAATTTATAAAAGGCATTGTAAGGTGTGCAAAAAGGGGGCTGGTATAGTTCCTTTTATAGTGGGTTTGAGAGTCTAATAGAGCATTTCATAACTACACCAAAGTAGGCCAAGTAAATTGGTGGAGTACGTTAATGTTAGGGCGTTTTGAATGTTTTTTATGATTGTAGGTACAAGGGATTGCAAGAATGCTCAGATGAAGTTGTTGCTACACACATAAATTGAACGTTTCCACACAAAATTTGATGCTACAGTCATGCATAATGAAAAAATAGAGTTTTCCATGGCTTGAGAAGGGTATAGATGATGTTTGCAGGTGTATTTAAAGGTGTTGGAATATATGGCATGTTGGGAGAAGATGTGGAAGGTGATATTCCAAGAAACCCTAATTATTTTGCTTGCAAAGCCTATATTCAAGGGTTTTGATATTTAAATGTTTTAGTGGATCTAATAACTCTTGGAAATGATGGAATATTGAGTTTGGAGGTATGAAAAAAGACTGTTTAAGGTTGGTTAGTGATTTGGAGATGATTTGTTGGTAGTCAACTTGCAAATTTGGCCTAATTTATGGTTGGGAGCAGCGTATCAGACCATTTTTCCGATGTTTCTCTCAAAACAAGTGGCAATGTTTTTTGTGATATGTCTAAATACTCTGTAATGGGTCTCCAAAACTATATCAAGCTTGTGTTGATGCAAACATGGTAGAGTTGTATCACTTGATTTAGGGCTTCACTAACCTACAAGGAAATTGATGAAATGAGTGTTAAAATAGAGGCCAATGGTATTTGTGATTAGATTTGTGATGTAACTGCTTAAATAATGTTTTCAAAGGTATTTCAATGATTTTGGAAAATGTTAAAGGTTAAGGTTGTTGATTTGATGTTTAGAGTAGGGTGGAATCTTGATGAAGAATGGTGTTATGACTGTGAAAATCAGTAAATCTGATAACTTAGAGTTATGTGAATATGTTATTGGTTTGTTTCTATTAGAAGCATGATGATTATGAGGCTCTTGCAAGTCTGATAATAGTTTGAAGGTAAGAATGTATGTCTATTAGCCTTGGGGAGTGTGAGTTGTATCAAGGAGGTTTTGGTGAATATTGAAGTACTGGTTGGTTCAATGCCTTTGATCAGGTTTTTTTGTTAAGACCAGTCAATTAAATGCTGATAATGGTCTAGAATATGATTTTGGTGATTTGGGAAACTGACAAGTTGTCTTGGAGTTTTATAGAATTGAAGAAATCAAGTGAATTTGAAGAGAAATTGATGAAAAGTTTAGTAAACAAGTTGTTTGTTTAATTTGATCTTCTCCTGATTCTATTTGGGATTGAAATCCCTTGAAGAAATGATGGTGTTGAGGAGTTTGGTTATTGATGCTCTGCATCATAGTGGTATCAGAGCATCAGGAAGTAGATTTTTTTTCATTTTGCAAGTTGAAGAATAAGGTGAAGAGGCAAGGTTGCTAAGATGCCTCCAAAGAAGAATGATATGGCTAAAGAGATGAAGGAGATGAAAGATAGGCATGAAAGAGAACTTAGAGAGTTGGAAGAGAGAGTCATAGCCTTGGAGACAAATAGAAGAAGGGAAGTGGAAGAGACTGAGACTGAAGAAGAGGAAGATGAGGAGTTTGAAGATGTGGAAGAAGAGCTTAATCCATAGGATCAAAGAATTGCAAGGTTGTTGAAGGTAGTGAAGACTGACAAACCTAAGAACCAAGATCAATATGATTCCAGAGGTGGATGGAGAGGTTCAAGGGGCAGATTTAGTGGAGGAAGAGGATCCTACCAGTTCTTAGGAAGATGCTACACCTGTAACTAGCCTGGACATCCAACCTTCAAGTGCCCTGAAAAGCAAGGCTCAAGTTCCTATGGTGGAGAGAGGAGGAATAAACTAATGCATGAGGATGAAGAAAGTGTGACCTCACCTGTGGTGAACCTTACATCTGAATTTGGAGAGAGTTTTATGATTAGGAGAACATCGCTCAAGGCACCAATCTCTGAAGAATCCCCACAAAGGAAATCACTCTTCATAATCAATTGCAAGGTACAAGGTAAAGTATGTAGGATGGTAGTGGATTCAGGTTCAACTGAAAACATGGTTTCTTGTGAAATGGAAAATAAACTAAATTTGAAAAGAATCCCTCATGGCTTACCTTACAAAGTATCTTGGTTAAGTGATGGTCAATCTTTGTTAGTAAATGAGCAAGCTATTGTAGATTTCCAAATTGGTGAGTATAGGGAAAGTGTTATTTGTGACATTCTTCCAATGGACTGTTGTCACATACTCCTTGGAAGACCATGGCAGTATGATAGGTGTGCCATGCATGATGGGAAAGAAAATAAGTATACCATAAGGAAAGATAGCCATACGTTTGGTTTGACTCCACTTCTAGAGGATGTGAAAGGGAAAGCCAAAGTAATCATGTGTGGGAACAAGGAGCCTATAAGTGTTGTGAGGGAAATAAAAAATTCTGGTTTTGGGAACCATTATAGGTCTGGTAATATAGGGGTAGTGGATATAAGGACCGATGTAGCAAAAAAGGAGGTAATGACACCGGGTTTGTGTGAAAGTCTTATGGTGGGCACCATAGAATGTCCTGTTCTTGTAGATGTGAGAGTAAAGAAAGCAAGGTTTATAACTACAAAGATAGATAACACTGATAAAATAGTGAAGAAGCATGGTGGCAGTGTGTTGGGACTGATGACAAGGGTACAAGGACAACTTGTTATTAAATGGGTAAAATTTTGAGTTTTGGAGATTTCAATGAACCTGACTTCGAGATTGTTTTCAAATTTCAATTGTATGAATGTTGAGACTCTTTGTAGGGCCTTGGTGGAGATTTGTTGTTATTTTGCAAGATTAAAGCTTTGAAAACCTTGAGGGTGAGTTGATGCCTATTAGGTTGAATCATTATGACTTAGAAGAGCTCTTTGACTGAGAATTGGCATTTCCATTGTTGTGAATCTTCTCCACCTTAGCTCTGCATCAAAGCACAACTAAATTTATCATTTCAAACCAATTTTTTTTATGCATTTTTTCAAGAAGTTCACTGCCTTGTCTATGATATTGCTTACTATTATGCTTTTGATATATTTTTTCGAAGCATCCATAGCTTGTTCAAAATCACTTATTTTAGGCTTTTAGCCATAGAAGCAAGGCAACAAACTATTTGAGAAGATTCTTTGGTAGACATGTATGAAAAATGTGGTAGCATATACAAGGCAATGAACTATTTGAAAAAATGCCTGAAAGAAATGCTGTCTCATGGTGATTATTGTCATTGCATTCCATCACCATGACCCCGTATTTATTTGAAGCATTTTTTCAAACAGTTCACTGCCTTGTGTATGGCTTGTCATGGCCTTCCATCACCATGAAACCACATTTCTTTGAGGCATTTTTTCAAACAATTCACTGCCTTGTCTACGCTATTGCTTACTATTATGCTTTGACAGATTTTTTCCAAGCATCCATAGCTTGTTCGAAAGAACCTATTTTAGGCTTTTAGCCATAGCAGCAAGGCAGTGAACTATTTGATGAAATGCTCTGGTAGATATGTATGAAAAATGTCAAACCATAGACAAGGCAGCGAGCTGTTTGAAAAGATGCCTCAAAGAAATGTGCTCTCATGGTGATGGAATGCCATGATAGTCCATCACCATAGGCATTCATCATGGCGTTCCATCACCATGAGACCATATTTATTTGAGGCATATTTTCAAACAACTCACTACCTTGTCTATGGCTTGTCATCGAATTCCATCACCATGAGACCACTTTTCTTTGAGGCATTTTTAAAAAAAGTTCAATGGCTTGTCTATGCTATTGCTTACTATTATGATTTGATAGATTTTTTCCAAGCATCCATAGCTTGTTCGAAAGCATCTGTTTTAGTCTTTGATCCATAGCAAGAAGGCAATGAACTATTTGATAAAATTCTTTGGTAGACATATATGAAAAATTTCGTGGCATAGACAAGGGAATGAACTATTTAAAAAAATGCCTCAAAGAAATGTGGTCTCATGGAATGCCACGACAAGCTAAAGCAATTGGCAGCTACTCCTAGTTATTAGTTATACAATGTGAAGTAATTGCATAACTGCTTCGGTTGACTTTGTAAAAAGCTGTATTGTAATTGAAATTTTGTCATCTATCAGCATCTAGTTATTCGTTATGCAATGTGAAGTGATGCTTTGAGTTTGAAAGATGTGCAATGCCTGAATATAAACTACAAAAATCTATTTTCTACATTTTATTAGTTAAACTCTTTATTTTATTTGCTCTTTATATCTCTACGCTATGGAAATGCCTTTCAATTTCAAAAAAGATAGTTTTTATCTCTTGTTATACAATTTTTTATGTTTTTTATCTCTTGTTATAAAAAGGAGCAGATATACAATGTTAAAGAAGAGTGAAAGCACAACTAAATTTATCATTTCAAAGCAATTTTTTTGATGCATTTTTTCAAACAGATCACTGCCTTGTCTATGGTATTGCTTACTATTATGCTTTTGATATATTTTTTTGAAGCATCTATAGCTTGTTCAAAATCACTTGTTTTAGGCTTTTAGCCATAGCAACAAGGCAGTGAACTATTTGAGAAGATGCTTTGGTAGACATGTATAAAAAATGTGGTAACATAGACAAGGCAGGGAACTATTTGAAAACATATCTCAAAGAAATTTGGTCTCATAGAATGCGATGATAAGAAAATGCAATTGGCAGTTGCTCTTAGTTATTAGTTATGCAATGTGAAGAAATTGCATAACTGCTTAGGTTGAATTTGTTCAAACTATATTGTAATTAAATTTTTGGCACATATCAGCATCTACTTATTAGTTATGCAAAGTGAAGTAATGCTTTGACTATGAAAGATGTGCAATGCAATGTAATCAACGACATGAATATAAACTACCAAAATCCATTTTTTAAAATTCATTAATTAAAATATTTATTGTATTTTCTCTCTATATTTCTATATGCTATGGAAATACCTTGCAATTGTATTTAAAAAGCTTAATAGGTCAGTTAGGTGGTATTTGCAAAATCAAGTTGTGAATGAATGGTAATTAAGAGCAAAATTGGCAAATTGCCATCTTAGAAGTCTAACAAAGGGTGGTTATGGTGGTTGATCAGCTCAAGGGGTAGTTGGAAGGTGGTATCAAGATATATTTTTGTAATACCCTGAGTTGAGGGTTGATTTTGTTCAGTTTCTAATAACAAAATATACTTGAAAATGCTGATCACTAGTTTTCTTTGTTTTCCTAAATTTTCTTTGCCTTGCACAGGCCAATACGAGTCTATCATGACTTGAGGCTTTGGATACTTGATTGCATATGTGTTTACTCTCTTTGCATCTGTTCTAAAGGTTTAAATACACCATTGGTGTGTGTGGGATCAGCAAACTTGGTTACTGCTCTATTTTCTGTGTTAGGGGTTTTGAGGGCAACACCATGACACATTACCCAATCCACCTACTATTTTGACCCTGTTGCTTAGTGGATTATCCTATACCATGATTAGTTTGGTGTATGAATACTTTGGAGGCTGAGAGAATGAATAAACTCAGTGGGGTGTGAAGTTCTAATGTTGTTCAGGGGTGCTTCCACCATGAAAGTAAGGAACTCAAGTAGTGAATTTGAGAAATAGTAAAAGGAATGGGATTGTGAATGTCTTTTAAGTTAAGGGCAAAGTTATTGTGGGGTTTTTGGACCTTTGGAACGATTGGGGGAGGTCTGGAGTTATGAGTTTCTTTAACCCTTTTTTTTGTGAAGGTTTAGGATGGTTTGTGAGTAGAGGAATAGAACAATTTCTTAGGGCTCTTAAAATGGGAGAATCCCAATTTTGGTGAGCATCCCTAAGACTGTTTCAAGTTTCCTTGGTTTGGAGGTGAGTTTGTGAGGGGGATCCTTTGGAAATTAGGCCTAATTGTGAAGCCAAGAGTGAGGGGGGTGTATTGAAAGTTCATGTTCGTCCAAAAGAGTTACTATTGGTTTTGGCATATGTTGTGTAACCCTAAAAAGGGTATCTTAATCCACCTTTAAATAGGTGTTTTGGAAAGGTTGGGAGAAATTAGGCTTCGACCAGGTTTTGATCTTGGTGTAGGAGCACCTACACCACATCATCAATTTTTTTTTATTGGAATACATCAATAGGGAAATTTTAGTGTCTTTATGTTTATTTTGTCTAATAAGATTTGAGAGATCAAGCATAATGCAAATAAAGGGTGTTTTGTGTCTTAGATGTCAATTAGAAATCATATAAGTTGTAAAATGCTGACAAAGCAACTTTAACACAAACAAATGTAATTAAGGGACCAACTAATCCCAAGGTTGGTTATGGGAGTTGGGGAGAAGATGGTTGTTGGAAAATGCTTTGAAAATCCTTACCAAGACTCGAATGAGAGAGTGGAAGAAGTTTTGTAACAATTTTACACAATAAACACCACAGTTTGAGCAATTTTCTAGAAAAATATTGTTTTCTTGATCTTTTTGAGTGTTGTACGGGCACATACAGGTTTTTAATGGTCTAATAATTTCAAAGGATGTGTCTATATGTTTTCTAATTCATTTATTTTTTATTTGGTGTCTTAACTCTTTGTTTGTAGAGAGAACCAACACAAACAGTGACTATCCCAGTGTTGTTGAATCAAGAGTTTGAGGGGAAATTTGTGATGTAACAATCAATCCACATGTTGTTTGCTACTATATCTCATTGGATTGATTGAACAAATGTTATAATAAGTGTTTCAACTCATTTTGGAATAAGGAGTCATAATTATGTGGCATTTTTGTGACTGTTCTAAAACTGAACAGGGGTTTTCCAACATGGAAGTGAGGAACCAAAGAGAGGTTTTTAAGAATTAATGCCTATAAGGGTTATGTGAGAGTCTGATGAGTCTGTGCAAAAGTATTTTGAGGTTTTGGGGGATTTGGAAGTGTTGAGAGAGGTTTGGAGTTGTATGTTTCTTTAAAACCCTTGATTTTGTGAAGGTTTAGGAGGGTTTCTTGGGTTTTGTGAGTTAGAGGCTCTGTAGACACAAACTAATGACAAAATTTGAGGTTTGGCACCATGAACTAAGACTGTCCAAGGCATTTGGGTAGATACCTAAAGTTGGAAGGGTGGTCCCTTTGAAAAAAAAAAGGGCTAATTGTGAAGGCAAAATTGAAGTAGGTGTGTTGAAAGTTTATGTTGGTCCAAAAGAGTGACCACTGATTCTTTGGTATGTTGTGTAGCCCTGAAAAGGGTATCTCAATCCATCTTGTAATTGTCTAGTGTTTTGGAAAGTTTGGGAGAAATCTGGCTAAAATTGAGTTTTGAGTACTACAAGAATAACCAGTCACAAATGTGAGTTTTGGAAACCTTGATGAATCTGACTTAGGGATTGTTCTCAATTGATTCAATTGTCATTGTATGAATGTTGATGGTATTTGTAGGGCCTTGGTGGAGTCTTGTTGTTCATTTGCAAGGTTGAGGAGTTGATACCCTTGAGGATGGGTTGATGCCTATTAGGCTGAATCATTATGAAGAAGAGTTCTTGATTGAGAATTGACATTTCCATTGTTGTGAGTCTTCTCCACCTTGGTTTTGCATCAAAGTGCTACAAGGGTGGATTGTTGGGTAAGGTGTTGAATGAAGAGTCTGGTTTGATGGGGCTTTGAGGTTGTGTAGATTGCTCAAAATAGGTTGTATTAATCTTGTTAGGATCCCCTTGAAGGAAGGTTGTCAGATTGATTGGGTTTGAGCCTCCTTGCCTCTGCATCGGTGAGGCACAAGTAATTGAAGCATTCCAAAGGATACAAACCACCGCGAATGGAGCTTATTTATACAATATGCTTTAGATGGGGCTTATTGAACATTCGACAGTAATTAATAAGTATTAGATGTAAACAAAATCCATGCCTAAAACATTCAAGCATACAACTTACATGATATGCATGATAACATCATTCAAGAATGGCAGTAGCAAAATAAGAGTTTCTTTAATCAAAAATCCGAAAGGCTATACAATGATATATATTGATAAGAGTATATAAATATATCCAAAAAAACCATATAGGCTTAGTACAAAGGAGCCATTTGGACATAAAATATCACATATATATATCAATAGTACAAAACATATGTTCTAAAATGCCACATAGGCATACAACAAACGACACTAATACATAGTCATTTCCCTCTAGGGGAAGGAAATAGATCTCGTGTTGCCTTTGAAATTCAGCTGGATGGAGTGACTATTACTTGTCTTGTCTTTCGAACATGCCCACTACTCCTCCTCTCTTCACTTTGGACCTTCAACTGATACAGTTAAAAGTAAAGATGTTAGAACATAGAAATTGAATTATGGAATGGCATATAACAAAATATAATCACTTACCACATACATATAGTCATCATACACATTTAAAACATCACCATGTCCACAATCTGGAGTGACAACCACCTGTAGCAACCATGAAGAGAGAAATTAAACTACATAAAATTATCGTTAAAAACTTCTATAATAGACCATAAAAAAGCAAATATAATGTCAAATCGACTAATCTATTCCATACCTCTCTCAATGGATCAGAACTGGCTATTGTTGCAGCAACTTCATGGTCCATCGTGCCACCAACATCACCAGGGCTATCTCTTGTCAACAACTACAAATGAAACAATATCTCAAGTATCATGTTGATATAGGAGAACATAATGTGACATGATCAAGGAATACTTGAATGCAATGTTTGTGTTTCTCATCAATTTTTTAGATTTATATATATGCAAAATTATGAAAACTAGCTAACATAGATTTACAACCCTATTAATGAATAAAGGCTACCTGAGTGTATGTTATTTGAGGATATGAATCGTGAGGTGTGGAGGAAGAAGGTGCACTAGGAAACTGTTTGAAATCTGAAGCATGTTATGAGACAAACATTCAAATATAGCATTCAACTGTTCAAATGCAATAATAATATCTTTAATAATAGTTGCATACTTGTGGACTCATCATCGAGAATGTATAAGGGTTTGTAGGAATAGAGCATCCCTCATGAACAATGTGACCCTGAAATTTCATCATATCAAAATTCTACTAATTTAGTTATTCTTAAATTTCAAAATATATTTTAATAAACAACATTAAAATAACTTGCTAAATTTTACTTGAGTGTTAATACCGAATGTATCATTCAGAATATCATCTATGAAAGCCATCACCTCTGCAACTGACGTAGGCTGTGTAGCTACATCACGAGCACCCTGATAATCGTACATGCAAACAACACCACAAGCGCCACAATGGTGGGGTGGAGCTCGAGGCCTACACATCTCCTCCACACCAGGCTCTACTAGAGGACTCACACACTGTAAAATGGTCTGGGTGAGTGAGCAAATCGACTTCATCATGTCCGCCTCTACACTATCCCTAACAATGGAAGGAACAACGACATGCTCCACCATGGGTCTGCCCAAGGCTCTCGGTGCCAACTGTGGATTACGTCGTGGAATAGGTCTATCGTGTGTGGAGCCCCCACCTCTACCCTGAAAGTCTAAGATGTCAAAATAGTTGGGCATTTTATTGAGGACAAACTCGCAATAGAGTTTCCTCAAAAAGTATTGCGGCACCTCATGGTTATTGCATGGAGGTTGGTCAAATACCATGCACCACCACTCCCAAAAAAAAAAATTAATTAAATCATGGCAGCACCAATGGATGGGGAACCTCCTACATGCATGGGACAAAGGTTCATTGGTTTTTGGGTCTTTAAATAGAGTACACAACTCGGCTTTGCTAATTTTTAGTTTTTTAACATCTGCATATGACATACCATTAGCATAAAATTGCCTCATCTCATCTCTCTTAGTTGACCAAAAATTTATTTGCTCTCTCATTTCTCCTTCATGAGTTAAAATTGACTTCAATGATTCAACAATCCCTCTCCTATAAGGGTGGGTTTTGGCATGCTCGGTTAATCTTGCAATTAATTGTTGAATGTCTCTTTTATTGTTTTCAATTTGATTTTGAATATTTTCTTGTGTTCCTTGAGGATGCCTATAAATTGATGGAGAGGTTTCAGGTTGTTCTTGTATAGGAGGCTCTTGATGAGGGGGTGATTGTGAATTCTCAATGTTTTGAGGTGGAGATTCATTCCCTGAGAATTAGAACAAAGTTTTATTATAAAAATTTATTTAAAGTTGCATTCCAAATCAAATTCAAAATAAATAGAATAAAAATACACACCTCTTTGCAATCTTCGACCTCTCTGACGTGTTGGTGGCATCCTCATGGAAAATGGCAAGCTAAGGATGCAAATAATGGAAGAGATTTGGTGAGCACGAGTTGCAGACCTAAAATCTTCCTTTTCAAGCCACGGGTTGAAGACAAAATGAGGGTTCCAAACCCGACTGTTGCATTTTATGTCTAAAAAGACATTTGGCATGCGCCAAATAGATTTTTAGTCATTTGGCGTATGTCAAATTTGGCGTGCGCCAAAGGCCTTATTTCAGGGGGTTTTTTTATCATTTTTTCAATTTGACACCTAAATTGTGTCACAGATTGATGCACTTACCCTGTAAGCAATATAGAAACCCTCAGAAATGGAATTTACACTTTTACAATTATTGCTTCATTTGAGGGTTTGCTTGAGATCCACTTTGTAATAATGCGATTTGTTTAAGTTTTGGGAGAGTTGGTAAATCTTCTTATGCAAATAATTCTTTTTTTCATGTCAAACAATTTCCGCTATGGAAAAATTCTTGTAATCCTCTGTAAAAACGGTTTGGTCACCTTGGGTATGTTGTCTTTTGGTTTTTATGATGCCAAACCTTGTTAGTATTGGAGTGCGCACAACCTACCCTTATGATGTTTTCTCATGCTTATGCCTTGAAAGTTAGATTATGTTGTCACAAGCGTTGGATTCCATTAATCTGTTGTTCTATCCTGCATCTTGTAGTATGTTTCTCAATCGCCCATGCTCAAGTTTATCCCTTCATTATTCTGTTTGTTTACTTTTGTGGAGAGATTGCTAATGAATGAGTTTCTGACCTAGCGTTTACTTATGTCCTCTCCTTATTCGCGCCTTGATTGCAAGTATTTGAAACTATTAGTTTCTGGGAAATGCATGTAAATGCATGCATGATACTATGCCTGTGAGTTTAATAAACTATGGTGGTTAAATATTCAATAGTTTGAAATATGTTGCCAAAGATATTGTGTGGCAAGGTTTATTACAAACTGTCCATTCTTGATCTCATCGAGCGATAAACACTTAACCTCTGCCTACCATTTTTCCCTTGAATCGTTTGAGTTAATGTTTGTCATTCTTTGCACTTAAATCTATTACATCAATTTTCTTGTGAACCTTATCTTCGTTATTTTCCAGTCTTGAGTAAGTCGACGCCACCTATCCCCAAAACTTCGGTTCTTTTATTTTCTCTGTTGCACATGGATCTTGTGTGTCGCTGCCTCTGTTATTTTATTCCATTCTTGCTTCTTGATGCATATTTTCTAATGCATGCACTATCCTTAATGAAACACTCTTAAATGTATTAGATGGCTGAATATTTTTGTAAGTCATTGATGGGATTAAGAAATTAATGCTACGATGTGGAGAGAACTTCTTGACTATGCATCATTTTTATCCTATTGGGTATTTTGAATTAGCTCTTAACTACAGTCTGACTCTTGTTTCTCTCCTTGTTCGCACCTCATTGCATGAAATCCAACTTTAGATTTATTTTTTGCCTCCCAAGTTCGAACACTTCTTTGCATGCTTGAGTATCTTCATGCTTATTGTTTGAATTTTGTTGTAGCGAACCTTAAGTCTGCAAGAACTGTATTTCGTTTTTGATTTCATGGGATCATGGCATGGTTCAAATTTATTCTTAATATATATTGCATGCAAACTTGATAGACGTTGTAGAGGTTAAAGTGTTGGTGTGGCTGTGTGAGTGATCATCAGTTATCATCGACTACTTTGCTGTTTATTTTTTTTAGCAAACAGGATATCGATTTGAATTATGCCTTGAGTCAGTTGTGTAATGTTGTATTTAATCGTTATCTAAAGTAATATTTGCCTGAAATTTATTCATTCGAATTAAATCTATTCCTCTGCAAAGGATGCAATTTGACATGGTGGAAAATCGAATCTACCTGTGGAAACTGATGTCAGATGAGACACATGTGTTGTCTCTAGATTTTACTTTTAAGTTGTGTGGAGTTATTATCAGTTATATGCATGCACTTGATATATAAAAATTGACAATTTAGTCTTTACTTTATATATATATATATATTTATATAGGCTCCATATGTTATATCTTGGAGAGTTTTTCTTTTGTTGTAGTCGAAATTTGGATAAAAATTTATATTAATTTAATGGTGTTTTTTAATTCATATATATATATATGTAATGAATTTACTTAATTGACTTTATACTTTGTGGGGTAATGAATATATAGTCATTTGTAATAAAGGTTTTTTATTATAACATAATGTTAGGTTGAAAGAAAACATTATATTTGATATTTTATTATGTTGTTTACACTATCTTTTTGAACTATAAGTTCATAGTGAATGGAATGACAATTTATTTTGGAAATAATGATTTGGACATCTTAATTTATCAAGCATTATCATGATTGAACGATATATTCATAATGCATTTGAGGATAATTATACTTGAAAACTTTGTTTATTTATTATTAAGGGTAATATTGGTGTTGTGTTTTTCTTTAATTTCTTCTAGAGGCATAAGTTAGTAATTCGTATTAGAAATAATTGAATGAATGTTTATTGTGTTATTTGCAATGACTGGATTATGAGATTAGCCATGCACATTGTGTTTTCTTATTAATGGCATTTGGAAATAATATGTTTTCATCATGTCATGTGGTGTATATTTGAGGTGTTGTTTTGCTTGCATGTTGACTATACTGGTCATTTTCAGTAGTATGTTTTGTACATAGGAGGAGTGGCTTTCGTTAGGGGTCGGGACCCTAAGAGGTTGCCAAGGTAACCTATCAAAAGTAGTTAATTCAGTGAAAGCCTTAACTTAATATATTAGGGGATTGGGTAGTGCTCATTTAATAACTCAGATAATTGTTATGCCTCACCTAGGACCTTAGTGCTTGTATAGACTAAGGGTAGATTGAGATGGTTTGGAATGGATTAATCGATCACTTTGTCCTCTCGAAATGTGTTTTGGTTCCACATAAGTTCATTTAGGGGTCGGGAATCGGTAGAGATTTCTAGGGTAACTCAGGACGAGGGCCGATAATATAGGAAGATTCACTAGGGTAACCTAGATTGACTGTGTGATGGCACTTGTATCCTTATACATGGTTGTGGTCTCTTGTGTAGAGTCACTTGTGGTTATGTTGTTGCCTCTGGGAGTTTTTCTATTGTCATATGGTTTTGATGTCGTGATGTGGTCATGTGTATGTCAGTCATGTGATGTATGTTTTGTCTTATTTGATGTTTGTTTGACTTGATGACCTGATACTATCTCCTAGCGTGGGAGGGGGGGGTGGCCTTTCGAGTACCACATGGTTGGAAGGAATGTTCCTTTTCCTCCATTAGGCCCCCTTGCAGGTGATGCAGTTTGAGACGAGATTTTTCTTGATAGGTTCCTGGATTCACTTTTTTCACGAAGTTGATTGTTGGGTGTGCTTGTGAATGAGTTAGACAATAGTACTTGTTCGTCATCTATATTGTATCTGCTCATGATGATTACATGAGGCTTTATTGTATTATGATTTTGGATTTATCAAGATTTTTCACAATCTCGTTTGATGTATTTTGAACTTGTAAGTTAAATCTCTTTATGATAATGTAATCGGGATATGACATATTCATATGTTTCTTGTATTTAGTTCTATGATGATTTATTCTTCTTATGTTATTTTAGTAGCATTGTTGTGGAACCCCAAGAACATTCGTGTATATGTTGTTGTTCACATGTTGTAATTAAATATTTAAAAAAATAATAATTCAATTATTTAGTTGTTTAACATGTTGTTATTTGGGTTCCATGATGGGGCATTACATGCACACACAGAAACAAAAAAAATTGGGGATTTGTTTAGAGGACTGCCTCAATTAGACCCCTACTTTAGTGTTCCCATCTCCTCGAATAACTAGGCAGCCATAGAATATAGAAAATGATTAAGAGATAGAAAGGAAGTGGTGGTATTAAGAGAAAGCACCAACAACAAGTATGCTACTGTAATGATGGAAAAATTACTCCCTAACATGGCCTTGATTTAGTATTGTAACATATTCACATTAGTTCTTGTGTCCTTGTGAGCTAAATGAACTTGATTGTACCTTATTTAAGGTGTTGTAAAGTGTTGTAACACACTTCCACACTTTTCTAGGGTTTTCATAAATAATTGGGAATCTTTATGTTGGTTGTGAATTTTTCATCTTGGTTTGAAAACTAACGTTGAGTGTCGCTTGAATTTTTTAATTGATCCCACACTTGATGGTCTTAAAAATCTAGCCCAAACTATTTTCTTGTTTCAGTCTTTTTGTTAATTGTTGGTAAACCTTTAGTTACCAAAATGTTTTCATGACTGAAAAAGTTTATCAAGGTTGAAAGAGATGGACAATAAATGGACTTGGTAGAATTTTGGAAAGTTTGGAAACCTTTGTCGATTCTCAACAAGGTTTGCCAAACTTGACCCTTCCCTCAATTGGCTTCTAAAAAGGGCACACACTTCTAATAAGTGTTATTTCAAAAGATTTTATTAAGTGGATAAGGAAATTTCAAGGGTTACTTCATTATGGCGGATTATGAATAGCTTTTCACAACTTGTGTGAACTACAAAATAATTTTGAAACCCTGACCCAGAAACCAATACATGTCCATTCGAGCTGATAATTGTTCTACTTATAGAGATACATTCTCAAATATATAGAAATGCTCACCATAAACATAAAAAATAGAATAGAACATTGTTGAGGAATGTAAACATGAAATTAAAGAAAAATATTTCAAATAAATTCACATTACACAGTGTAGTTTTGAAAGCCAAAAAGATATATATATATATATGTATATATGCATTCTGCATTACATCACAAAAAGGGAATTTCTATCACAAGGGGTCTTAGACACAAAGAATGAAGATAAGAATCCTAATGCCCTCTATCACTTCTTGTAGATGCTAAATCTGCACTAGTGAAAATATATTTTCATTATATTCTACAAAGTGGGCTAAGGTTTCCATCATATTACGCTCTAGTCTGACATGAAGTAATTGGCTCATTCATTTCAAGTAGTGCAGTGGCTATGCAAATAGAATTTCCTAGTATCCCCACATGTAGATGCATGGACAAACCCCTTAGATAATCTTCCACACTTGATAGATCCATAGGCCTCACTAGGCACTCAAGAACACAAATTCCCCTTTCAAAATTTCTAGAGGTGTGCATGAAATTGTAGAGAAATCATTCTAGTAGATAAAGTTATGAACGTACACATGGGACATGAATTTATCACCAATAATGTTTTGAATAACCCCCTCTACATCACTATGGATGACGAATACCTCTTGAAGATGATATGCAACCAACCTTCACATGACATTCACTCAAAACCCACAATAGTGAGGAAATCAGTCCTAGCCTTAGAAGCTACATCATTGAAGGAACTCGACATATCTGAAACTAAAATTATCATTATGAAAAATGAGAAGTGATGTATCTAATTTATAGAAATCCAAGAGAAAACTAGTGGAATTCACTTGAAGGAAATTAATACTAGAAGTACATTCAAATTACCTTAAACTTAATGAATTTGAAAAGGTGATTTGATATAATTTAGTAAGTGAGATTCATGCATCAACAAGATCTTTTGCATTTAAAGAATTTGTACGAAAGAAATCTTAGGTGGAATACCAATAGCCACTAGAAATGAGAAGTGGCAGACATTTCACACAAGTGTATTCCACGAGGCCTGCTTACTGTGTCCCCAAAAAGTGAGGACTTTCACACTTCTCGCTCATTTGGACCTTGGCCTATGGATTTTGGACCCTTTTTAGTCTATGTTTACATCTTTCCAAGCCTTGTTCTGAAGTGTTGTAAGGTGTTGTAAAACATTTGCATGCTCTCCTAGGCTTGTCATCACTTACTCAACCCTTAATGGTCCCTTAATACACATACAAATCCTATCTTAGTGTGTTTTCATGAGACAATCCCGACAAACATAAATAATTACATTTTAATCATCAAAAAATCAATGTTAATTTCCCAGGTGGACTAGGTCGCCACCTTGGGCGAACTAGTCCCATGTGGCATAAATTTCACATTTAACTTGATTTATTTCAAGATTTTGGTCTCTAAAACCCTAAGGTCGGCTTGTATGGTGTCATTTCGAGAAAATTAGGGCATAACTTGTATAAATAAGCTTCAAAACCCTAATTTCTCATTAGGTACCCTCATTCTTCTCAACACATTATTCTCACCTCTCCACCTCTTCTTCTCAAGCAAGCTAGGGTTTCAGATTCTAGGTTAACAAGACATCTTTGTTGAAGCACTCAAGGATTGAACCTCCATTGTTGTAACTCAAGATCAACCATCATGGAAAGGTAAGTAAGTGTATTGCTTCACATTTAATTCTTTCCCATTTCATTTCATCATTTGATTTAATTATCTACAAAGGGGCTTGACCAAGGCAAATCCCCATACTCTAACAATCAATATTTATTTTTCCTTCTTTGTGTGTTTGCAGATTTAGGTATTTTGTAGGTGGAAGATCATTAAAAAAATCATCCAAGCTCACTAAAGTTGAAGTTCAACCCTAGTTGAACTTGGAAGACCTCCATAGACTTGAATCTTCACTTGTAGGACTAGATATGTGGAGGAGAAGAAAGTGTGGATCAAGAGCCCCCGTTTCCACCTTCAGATTTCTAGAAAAGACAAAAGAGACATTCCCACCAATTGTGGTGAACTAGTTCCAAAGTGCATATTTTATAGAGATTTTTGCAGATACAGATACCCATTTGACTGAAATAAGCCTTGGGTTAGTTTCCCGAAATCACCCCGAAAAAGGACTAGGTCACCCAAAATGGCGTAAGTGTCCCAGTAGGCTTAGATTCTAGATTCAACAACACCCTCAACCTCCGATCAAGTCTCCAACTCATTTCCAGGCGCATCCCTTTCATCTCCCGCTTTCTTTTTTAGTTTAATGTACATTTCTTAGGTTATTTGCATAACACTGTGTGTTTTCCAACACTTTACATTTCATAGTTTATTACATTCATAGTTGCATTTAATTAGCTTTAATTTTCTATTCATTGCATTTAGGATACAATCACACAAATTCACATTAAGCCCCTAACTCCCCTTTGAATGAACCCTAAGATGAAAGAAGCGTGAAAGAGAGTCATTCATCCAAAAGTTAGCTTCTAGGGTGAAAAACCCTAGAGGCCTGCTCATTGGTGGTTCACTTACAACAATCATTAATTAATTCCTTTGTATTGTTAATAAAAAATGGTTCAATGCAATCATAACCACCCTTAAAATAGTCATTAGTGACTATATTGTCATAATCAAACAAAAATTGGTTAGTTTTCGACTAACTACTTATTTGGCAAAGCAACAGTTATTATTCAAGAATCAGTTTTTCAAGAAATCCTAACTATTATGATTCAAGGTTATAAATATCCCTCATTCAGATTTTGCAAGGGTTCAAAATTTTGATCCCCCTTGCACTATAATGAATTGGAGAGAATCAATCTTAATTTAAGGTTTAATTTTATAGTTTTGACTATCTTATTCTAGATGTTTATTATTTGTGTGCAATGAATTATGAATGAAATTCTAATATTTACGAATAAGTCTGTGAGCTTAGATAAGCATTTGAATATTCCTTCACTATGAGGATGTGTTATTCTTTGGTGTTTTATTCATTTATTTGTATCTAGTGTTGAAATTGTAGTGAGTCGAGTTAGCAAGCTTTGATAATTTGGTTTGTGAGCTATGATATTGAATTTTTTCTAGTTTAATTTCTAGTATTAGTTAGTAATTTCAAATCACTTTCATTCGCATCTATTTTCATGGCTATGGATAGATTTTAGTCCACCTTTTCTGCTTTCTAGTTAAAAGCATACCCTCGATTTCATAAAAAATTTAAAAAATTTATATCAAAAGATGGAGCTATGCCTCAACTAAAATTCAAAGGAAGGTCATCAATGCAATGGTGATCTCCCCAACTATTGTTGAGAGATTAGTCCTCTTTTTTTGGTGAAATGGAGTCAATTTGTGTTAATTTCTAAATGAAAAAATATTTCTTGACCAACATGCATGAGCTTTACCAAGATTCTTATGAACAATTGAAAGCATGGATAAA
Source organism: Sequoiadendron giganteum (assembly GCA_007115665.2). Lineage (NCBI taxonomy): Eukaryota > Viridiplantae > Streptophyta > Pinopsida > Cupressales > Cupressaceae > Sequoiadendron > Sequoiadendron giganteum. The sequence continues at coordinate 840,264,012 of CM021100.1, read as the reverse complement.
AAAAAATGATGGTTTTGCTTGCCCTACAATAGGTTTTATCACTCTTCCATTAAAAGTTGGAGCAAAGCAATAAGGTGTATCATTCCAACATCAAAAATTTTTTGTGTGAAGTTAGGCTATCCATGGATATGCTCCATGAATTTCATCTCGTCGATCATCCACAAGTGTTCAAAATTTCTATTTGATAACCAAATTTTTATAGTACATTAGAGCGGATTTAATCCTTTGTCTTCCCAAGGGAACTGTTCATTGGATTTCTTTTGTCTTGAACCTATAGAGCCTATAACAAATTATGAAGATTTCTTTTTAAAATCCTATAAAAAGTTCAAAGTGAAGTATATAGCAGAATTATCCCTTGCCAATATCCCACCTAAAACTGAATGATCCATATCCATTCTTCCCACTCCAAATTTTGTGGATGAACCTATGATTGAACCAAAAGAAACAAAATATGATGCTATTCCACCACCTATATCCTACAAGAGACCAAGAGATAAAAAATGATTCCCTTTGTGCCTTCTACAATCAAACAAGTTTAGAATCCTAAAGAGAAAGTGGTTTCATAACCTTCTAAGGTATCTTCTATTCCTCCCCTAAGGGAAGAAAAGAGATCAATAGTTGACAAACCCACTCCTACACTATCACAACTTGAAGACCATGTAAGAAGAAACTAGAATACTAAAAATCATAGGCATAAATGTTGTGCTATTGCTCGTAAGTTAGAAGAAAAGAACAAACCAACTCTAACAAAGAATGATGATTCTCCACCTTTTCCACACCATGAAGCTTCTTCACCACAAAAAAAACAAGAACATACAATGGAAATTATTATTATACCTCCTATTGTGATTAACTTGGATGATGATGATGAGATTGCTAAAATTGATGAAGTGCATAATAAATTGAATTTGTTGTTTTCTACTTCTATGAAGTTATATGGGTGAAACCTTGATGATCCTCCTAAAAAGAGTGAATCTTCACATGTTGAACCTAGTGATTGTCCTAGTATGGAACTTTTTGTTTCTCCTTTGGCTAGTTATCTTCCTTCCACATATGATGAACAAGATTGGGATGCAGATGACCTAGTATGGGTTGGATCGCATGTGACATACTATCTTTCTTTTATTTCTATGTTATTTTTTATTACATGTATGTAATGTGATCCCCCGTATCATGCCACTTGACATGCCTTTATGTTTGTGAGTGTTCTTTGAAAGACCCTTGTTAATCTGTTGGTGCAAGGATAAAAAGGAAGCAAAACCTATTATAACATTATTCTATTTGTATCTCCATTCTTCTATCTATTATAAATATTATCTTTTATTTTATCTTATGTTTTCCTTTTGGGGACAATGTATGGTGTCGAGACATCTAAGGTATCTTCCATGTTGACTTAAAATCCTTTTCTTTGTTTTCACTCTCTATGTGTCATTCCTCCCTTGTGTTCATTGTTCCATGAAGTATTTGTGGAATGATGATGGTTCCAAGCTCTATTATATTATTGTATCAAAGACATGTGCTGACCTCAAATCCGTGGATGAGTATGTGTAGGATCATCATGGAAAAAACAAGCCCTTAAGTGGTGATAAAATTCAGAAAAATCAGAGTTAGGCAACTTGATGTAAAAATTTGAATAATTTATCTATATTATTTTAAAAATATGTAATAATATTTAGTATATGTAGAAAATTGAATTTAGTTTCTAAACTACTAGGTTTATTTTTTTTAAAACATCTATTTGGTAAAAAATTGAAATTTCAATGCAGTGGTACTTAAATTTCAGGGAAAATAAGAAATAGGTGTCTGTCTGACCACCCTAACCACAATAAAATGATAATATTATTTTATAATATTTTAGATATAAGTAGAGGACTTATGTCTTGATGTCATGCATATTTTTTTGTAATTTTTTTCCAAGTAAATAATTAATTATGATTTTTTTATTACAACTTTTAAAAAATATAAAAATCTTGTATGTCTAACCACCTTAACTTGGTCAAAACTCCATTAAATTAAATATTTATTTTTTAATCCTATAGTATGCAAAGCATAGATTGTGACACATGTTTCAGATTAAAAAAATGTGATACCGTTTGAAAGTTTAGATGTTTTTCAATCAGCCTATCAATTAGGAATTTAGTCATTATTCAAATAGAAAATGAATAATAATTATTTATTAAATTCAAAGTAAAGCATAGTTTATATTGTTGGAAATTTGGGAATCTCCTTTAAAAACCTTTTTTGTTTCATCAATTTTGGGTAAAAAAAGTCGCCAGCCACATGGGCCATCATATCACTTACATATCGCCACTTTTTGGCCCATCATAATCTTGCACATATCTGGATCCCTTATGTGTTATCATTTTGGATTTCATGTGGGGGAAACCCTCAGTTTTTATAACATAGCTTTGTTTGGAAACATATGATTGGCATAGCTATTTCCAAACAAGTTTTCATGACCCTTTTATCAATTGGCATTCATCATTTTCTATTTTAAAGTAATTGCTCACAGCATGGTGTTTAGCAATTCCTTTAAAGTGGGGGCATACATTGATATTATTACACTATCATTATTAAACTGGCATTATTTCATTTTGGAATTGACATTTTGACATTTCTTGGCTTTATTTTTTTTCATAGAGTTCAGACTTAGTGTAGCATTGGCATAGTACATTGATCATTTTTTTGTGCATTATCAAAGTTGTCAGGGAGTATAAATTTTGGTATGGTTGACGTATGAGAGACCTATAGACCTAGTGTGACCTTCCCATCTACTAGACCTTATTTATGAGTACACACCTTATAGACCTAGTGTGTGTTTCTCATATTTCCTTTCGGGCTCACCTAGTAATACTGGACTATACTAGACTTTGCGAGTGTATTTTAATGGATGTGGCATAACACATCTTGCTAGTCCATCCATTTCCCTTTTGTATGAGATTTGACATTGTATGCTTGTGTATCTTGTCTTGTTGCATGTATCTTACACATATTGTGTGTCCCTTTGTACTTATGTTGGTTTACCATGGGATCTTCGATATTGGGGCCTTGATCATCCTCCTAGATCTATTTCATCCTATCTTTCTAGCATTAGTACACTTGAGCCTCTCTTGATACATATTTGTCTACTTTAGTGTCATTGTGAGTGTAAGTTTCATACTCTCACTAAAGTGGGGGCTAAATGTAGTTTAGGAAATTGTATACCTTTACAATTTCACACTTTGTTTGGATCCCATAATTTATTGGACTTAATTAAGCTTCTAATTTTCAAAATTATATATTCCAAAGCCATATTTATTCTCATTTTTTGAAAGGGAAACTAACATTTTATTAATGCAATTAATATTTTAATCACCTTGGAATGTGAATGTCTTGGACTTATAAGAAGGGTGAATGGGTTCCCTTTAATTCCTAGGACCTATTTTTAAATATGTTTTTGGCAGTATTTGATTCAAACTCAATATACAATTGTCAACTTTTGGAATCTATTTTTTTGTGAAATTAGATAAACACCTATAAATACCTAGTCTTTTTATCAATTGAAATCTAAGAAACATTCTAACACACTTTTTGGAGACTTCATATGAGAAAATATCATTTTCAAGAGAATTCAACTAGAGAAAATATATCAGTCATTTGTTGCAGAAATTAAGATCATATCATCATGTTTAAGCTTACGTGTGTTCATATCATCTTGTGAAAGATAATATGCATTGTTGATCCTAAAGCATCCAACCATTTTCAAGTGTCCAAATCCATCAATAAAACCAAGATCAAGTTACTTGGAGTGATGTGTTTATCTTTAATCCTCTAAGGGAAGCCATTGAAGGTTTGGTGAGTTGTAGCAAGAAAGTGTTCATTCATCATTTCTTTCTCCATTGTCAATATCTTTCTCTCAAGGTTTAATTATCAAACATGGGGTTTGATCAAGGAAAACCTCCATTCAAACAAAAAAAATCCCCTCCATTTGTGTATGTGAATATTATAGGTTGAAGAAGGATTGAAGATCATGAAGATAAATTTTACATTGTTGCATTTGTTGTCATCATTGTTTTCATGCCATGAAAACTCAGATTTAGACTTTACTTCTGAATTTTTGATAGTCAAACCTATGCAAAACAAAAGCTAAGATCTTTCCTCATAGGACTACCAAATGTATTTTGAGAATCCCTAACTAGGACCAATTCACCCTAGGTTGAACCTATCCTTCAATAGAGCTCAAAATCAAATTTTGGTGTTTGGTACACGTGTCTTTTTACCCTTCTCATATTTTCCTGCAAACTATGATTTTAGTTGAACTAATATTTCAAGAATTTTTATTTCATGTTATAGGTCTTATTGTCCATTTAGTTTGAGAATTTCATATCATTTTAATTTGGTTTTAGATCTATCCTATTGTCTTAAGGACTGAGATCGAGGTCTGATTGACTCACCATTGAGGTTGAAAGTCAATCTTTACACTTTTTGATATCCTTCATAATGAGATGCCTTAGGGAAAGGAATAAACAAAGAGAACACCCCATTATTGTTTAATGAACCACCTTTCCCACCATTTCAAGTTTTTTGATCTATAAGGGTTGTACAAAGGTTCATAATTTAAGCATTCCAATTTTGAAACATTATTTTCTTTTATATAGAAAGGATGATGTTATCCATTAAAACACATTGAATCTTGATGTTGGGTAATTGATAGTGTATTTTTCTAGCATGGATTGAAAATGTAAGACAAAATCACTCACTTTTTCATCTTGTCCTTGTTTTCAATGTATGAGTTCAACAAAATTTAAGTTTCAAGGTTGATTTATATTTTGAAATGGTTTAAAATACTTTATGATTATGTCACAAGTTCTTAAATGGTTTATTCTAGGAAAGGGTGTCCAATAAAATACTCACTTATTTTATTAATTCTAACTCTCTATGAATATAAATTTTCACATTCCCTACCAACTACATCTTAAAAATAAATAAATAAATTGAAGGAAAAAAAAAATCTTTTACCTCTCGAGTTCTCTATATCCCCCTATTTTATCATCCAAAATTTCAAACACTTGATGGAAACAACACAACCTAACTAATCTACATCAACCTTGACTGATTTGCAAATATATATATTTTAAACAATAACATAATTATAATACATTAATTTAAGGCAACAACCGAGGTACATCATTTAGTTAAGAGTCAAGATAGCAATGAATTGGTTTTTAAAATATTAAATGACTACTTCTTATAATTAATAGCATGATGTACCTCCTCCTCACTCAAGCTTCTCTTGCATTCCATCATGTCGTAATCCCCTTTCTTTCAATACATGTACCTACAAGGTGTCTACATGACTAGATACACAAGATAAGATCAATGGATGATTAGTTACATGATCATCAAGATAAGCCATATTATAAGTTTAATTAGATAAATCATATGATAGTTTATAACTAGATTTCTAATGAGGGATAGAATATATATATATATATATATATTACTAGGAGGAAATGGTAAGTTCAAAGAAAACATTAGAAGTACAAGACCTAAGGGCGAAACCTATGCCTTGAGGGCTCATCTTTGATGGCCTTGTCTACATAATATATAGAGGCTTAATAGTTCAACTGCTTGAATTTACCAATACACACTTGATCAACAATATGGAACATCCTCTTGTATATTTGGCATTATAAACTAACAAATCCTAATAACTCTCAAGTTAGCTTTGCATCTTTCATTTATCATCTCTATGTTTTAGGGAACTCTACTCCATTATCTAAAGTTAGAATAATCATGATATGCATGTTTATAATTAAGAATAGATTCTACATTTGGGTGTTCACTTATGGAGAAGAATGTAAGGAACAATCTATATAGTGATACACCCAATATTCAATGTTTCCTTACTTAAATCTAGGTATCAATCATACCTATGTATACTATATGGTTAATCTAATCTAGTTTCTTACAAGATTGAGATATATTGAATATATTTTCTCTTTCAAGACACTAACCAACACTAAACCATACAATGAGTATCATACACAATTAGATAATATTGTATCTTATAATTGTGTGGTGTTCTATTTTGAAAACAATTTTGTTTCATTTGCATTATTGTTGTAATACCCCTCCGTTTTGATTCTTGTTCAAGTTGTTTTATGCTATGTTTGGTTGCAGTTACTTTGATACTAGATACATTTTGTTATGATGATTTGATCACTTCTATTGAGCGACAACATTATTGTGGGATGTAGTTATCTGATTATTATTTCACATGTATTATGGATTAATGATGTTGTAGAGTTAACATGAGATGTTATTATGAGATTATTGGAATTATGATAGAAGTGTCAGTTTCAATGAGTGTATTAGTGAAGAGGACGGTTTCGCATCACTCGCTTGCGAGCGCCCTACGAATCCGTAAGTTCTTCTTCACGGTGTGTATTATATGCTGGATATATTATATGATGTTGGTTACTTGATTGTAGGATTGCAGGTACATGACATCGACTCCCCCTGGTTTCACAGGTTTGAGCGTGTCGATCCAACGGTTAAGTTGAACGGGAGATAGTAGCTAGGTAACATGTGTCAAGTCTATGCCCTAGCCTTAGTGTGTCGCCAGTTGTGTGTGTCGAGTTATTGTCTGTCTTGTTTTAATATTATTTATTTCTGAAAGATTATTGATTTGGAAATAGATACTTAGAATAATTGCATTTAAATCATGTTGATGATTATTTAATTTAAATAATGCAATGTGGATAAAAGTTTATACTTAAATTAATTAATTATATTTAGTTTATTTAATTAATTAAATTTAATCCAAGGGGGTTGAATTTAGTTATTAAATAATTAAATTAATTAATTAAACGTGATGCAAGAGAATGAAAGGAAATAAAAGAATTAAAATTAATTTTGGAATTTAATTTCAACGTGTGGGAATTAAATTAGAAATTGTAATTAAATATTTATTTGGGAAATTAGTTGCAACTTTGGAAATTAATTTATTATTTGAAATTGCATTTTAAATTGAAAGTGAAATGAAATTGAAATTTGAAATTGAAAGTGAAATTGAAAATGAAAATTGAAATTGAAATTGAAATATCTAATTTGCATGCAATGTGAATTAGGGTTGTAAATATTGAAATTGAAATATCTAATTTGCATGTAATGTGAATTAGGGTTGAATTAGGTATTTTTGATTTATAAGAATACATGTTTTAATTTTAGGGCAGAAAGTTTTTAGAAAAATACATTTTTACAGCAGGGAAGAAATTTTGGAAAATTTGCACAAAGGTTTGAAGAAAGTTTGATTGTAGAATTGATTGAAGGAAAGATTGTTTGCATTTGTTGGATTTTGGATTGGATTCATTGGAGGATTGAAGAAAATTCAGGAAATCTTTGGAGGAGGCTTGCATCAAAAATTCATCTCTTCCTGTAGCTTCTTGTACCAGGTTTTCCTCTTTGTGTTTTATTGTTCTTGATTGTTTTTCTTTAAAATAGTAGTGATTAAAAATTTGTTTGTTAAATCTATTTTAGAAAAATAAATTTGATATTAGAAGAAAAAAATTAAATAAATTTACAGCCTTTGCTTGTGAAAATTCTTGAGTGAAAATTGTGAAAATTTTAGTTGAATTTAAGTTATTTGGGGAAATTAATTTTATTGTTATTGAAATCAAACATAGAGATTGAACAATGCATTTATAATGTTTTTAGAAAATAAAACTTTCTGTTTATTGTCAAAAAATGGATTTTAAAATCTGCAGTATAGTTATATTTTCATGGTAAAATGGTCTGATTGCGTCACCTATAACTTCACTTTTACAAACTGGGTTTTTAGGAAATTTAAAGGGTTTTTTTATTTTGAAATTTTCTAACCCTTGTCCAAACATCTCAAATACCCAGATCGTATTTTTTGAGTTATGCTTGAAACATGAGAGTACTATTAAATTATTTTCTCATGGCTGTTCTGAAAATAAAATAATAATAAATTGATATTTATAAATATTAATATTTTATGTATTATTATTATAATATTAAAATATTATTTAATAATATTTTATATTATAATTTATAATACTAAAGTATTATATTTATTTATATTATTTTAAATAAAATTTGTATATTAGATTAGTGGAATTAAAATTATAAACATATGGGAAATTATTGTTATTTTAAAATGGCTTGTTAAAGTTTAATTGAAAGAGTTAAATATTTGATTTGTACTTGTATTGTACTTGAGTTGTACTTGATTCGTACTTGTATGGTGAATGAGTTGTACTTGTTAATTCATTTGGCTGGTTATAACAGTTTGAGTCAGTATGAGTTTGCTTTTGGTTAGAGGTAGTAGAATCTTTGTCCATGTTAATTTGTTACTATCTCCTAGCATGGGGGGTGGGCCTTCGGGTACCACATTGGTTGGGTGGAACATGCACCAAAACCGTTGGGTCCCCATCGATCTTCAGTACTTGGTGGCGAGACATCCAGATGGACAGCTCGCGGTTCTTGTTGTATTATCTTGCATTGTAATATTTTAACTTGTATAAGTTATTTTATCCCTCTTATGTTTATGAGGTGGAATTTTGTAATTGTAATTCTTTGTACTATTGCCTCATTCTGGGAATGAGTGATGTATCTATTGGATTAAGATAATGTTTATGAGATTGTATCTTGGTTGATTATCTTATTATGTTATGTGGTATTCTTATGATGTATGATGTTTATATCATAAGGTTCATAATGCTATGGTTATATGTAATATGTATGTGTGGGTTTAAGTAATCCTAACCTTGTAGCCTTAGAGGTTGTTGTTAACTAGTAAGTGAATGTGTATGTTAAATGCACTTTATAAAAAAAAATTAGTTCGCTTAAGACGTTAATTGCAACTTCATTTAAGGTTACTTGGCGGGGCATTACAATTGTAATAAGATTTACTCATGTTTTTCCATAGTTAAGAAATTAAATAAGATACCAAAAGTTAAAACAAAAAAAGTACTATACATATAATATCCAACCCGTATTTATAACTTAATGTGATAATTTATATTGATAGTAGATTAATCCTAGAGATGAACATAATGATAGCTCTAATTTATTCCATGATAATTTGACAAAACCCATTCACGAATGTTACAAATTAGATAAATAAAACAATACTCATATAGTGAGATATCTTAATATGGAGACAATAAGGAATACAATACAACTACATTTATCTCTTTATAATATGCTATACAACATGAACTGCAAATGTAACACCTATATAAATCAGTGATATGTTAAACAATATTAAAGTTATAAACAAAGCACTTAGATTTCCCAATAGTTTCACTAAAATCAAAATAATAACTATTCAATACCATCTATTTAATAACTAAAATCAAATATTTATTAACAATCTTTACTAAGCCAACAAATGCCAATTGAAATTTTATTAAAGTGATAACTTAAGATAACTATTGATAACAATTATACTCTTTACAAAGAACATCTAATTACTAACTCTATATTTGATAACAATTTAAGAACTAATGATCCTTAAATGTAGTACTTAATTAATACATACTGGTTAACTTTTCAAGCGATATCCAAATTCAACTATAGATTAATAAATATTTACTATGCAATACAAAAGATTAATAATTAGAATAATAATTAAATACTGATTTGATAGGTAAAATATTGCTTATTAAACAAGTTATAAATACTTCACTTTACAAATGAATAATAACTAAAAAATTAAGATCATAATCTAGACAATACTTTGTAACTGATTCACAACTATTGGTTAAATAATTATCAAATTATTGATTAGACATTATAAATCATGTAATTAACACCCCATTATTGACATAGATCATATCCATAGTTTATTGTGTGATTCCACAGATGAGGAATACTTGCACGGTCTCCAGAAGAAAAATGGAATGGTTATAGATGGTTGTACCATTTCCACTAAAATGACACCCGTATTGGCAGTCTTTTTCACCCCTCTATTAATTGTATTATAAGATTAGTTGAAAAAGGATTTTTGCAACTTTCGAGCAAATGCAATGGCATGTGTAAAGCTAAGTTCCACCACATTTTCAGCATCCTGCTATAAAATACGATTGGTAGTTTTAAATTCCTCCTCTACAACCTTTCCCCCGCATTCCCTAATATGCTCACTACCACAAACTTATTGGCGCCCCTTTTAAGTGGGCCATTATTTTTTGTCTATAGAAAGCCAACTTTTTGTGGTCAATATGTGGGCTACTAGTAATTTTTTATTTCTAAAATTATCCACATATTCCTTTATATGTTCTTTTCAATTGAAAATAGAGCTCGTTATTTGATTAATGTATACTTAATGTCTATAATTAAATTAATATATTTATTTTTAATAGATATATTAATTTATTTACAACCTAATACAAATATTTAATAGTTAGATTAGTAACATCTTATATTTAATAATTATTATGATATATGTATCTTTTCGATTATTTGTAAGGATGTTTTTTTTGGTATAGAACAATGTTAAAATGATAAAGCTATGAACTCACTATCATATTGAGTTGTTTAGTATATATATGATTGTTATCATCTTTACAAATTTATAAAATTACATAGTCATAAAGCACTTTAATATTCATGCATTTATACATCAAATTGTATAACTTGTTTATGTACTTTGAGTGCTATATAATTTGGGTTTTTATCTGGAATGACATCTAGATGTTTTTGACATACAAGATTTAAAGATGTAATTTCACATGTCAGTATAGAAAGCTTTTTATTTTATTTTATTTTATTGTTAGATACTTTATACAAGAAAGGTTGTATTCATTTTATTTTCTCTACAATTTCAAAATATCCACTAATAATTTATCATCCATCCAACTAATCATTTAATGCAATCTATAGTAGAATTATTGTGGTGATATTATCTAACACACATAGCTTATTGTACTTATCATTTTGAATAGGTAAAATAAAACAACTATAAGTATATTATTCTTATCATAACTTGCAATAAGTCTAGTTGAGATCATAGGGATAAATATTAAGGTTAGATATGTTTAAAAAATTGACTTTATTTTTATACTCATTATTAACATTCTAAATAAAACTCCAAAAATCTTTTTAAAAATATATAATTACCTTATTTATAAAAATATTGATTACTAAATAATCAACTTAAATTTTAAACTCTTTATTTCTTCATAATCATCTCATATAACTCAAACTTTGAAATGTTCTCTAAGTATTCTTTAAACAAATTATAATGATCACCATAAATTGTAATCATTATAATCTTAATTTTTTAACATTATAATTAAATAACAATCATTAAATCACTAATATAAATATATTACAATATGGTTTACTTTGAATTTGTCATGACATGCCCATCTATAAGTGGGGCCTCACAATTTTGAATAAAAATGATTCCATAATATTTATGGTGACTTATTTAAAATGTTTATAGATAATTTTTTCATTATTTTCTAATAGTGCTACTAATGTATGTGTCAAGATGTAAATTAATTAGGATTGATTAAATTAGAAAATCTATTTTATTTGAGAGAAGTAATAATTATCAAGAAATGTGAACTATGTTTGGACCAAAATCTATAATCCAAAGTTTTCAAAGTAACAAGAAATTAAATAATTAATCAAGATAATTAAATTAATTAGATGTGATGAACAACTAAATTTATCTAAGTGATTAAGTTAGAAATTTTATTTTATTTGAAAAAGATAATTTTATATTAAAAACTATATTATTTGAATTAATTGATAAATAATTTAAAAAATAGATTACTTATTTAAGATTGGCATGTAATTTGTCTATTTTAACTTTTTTAGATTGTATATTTTGGGGGTTTTTATAAGTGCGTATCTCTCCTACATACCTCTTCCTGCAATGTTTCAACTTTCCTTCTAAGGGCTCTAAAATATTTCATGCTAGGAGGGTTTCTACCTCCACCTCTACCCCTTCCTCTTGGGCCCAGACTTGGAAGCATTTTTTTATCATCACCCACACTCATAGGCCCTACTGCAAACTATCTCTCTTTAGTGCTCTACCTGTAGACTCAAGCCAACCCACTCTAATACCACTAATGCAAGAGAAATTTCTTGCAACTATATACTCTTGAAACCTTACACAAATATTTGAATAAATAATTTAAACAAGACACCCAAAATAAGTAATACAAGCAATTCTTATTGGCTTAAAAACACATGCAAGTCATTATGAAATGCATGAAAGGAAGATACAATGGAATCCTAGAGGACTAGTATTACATGAAAAATAAGAGATAAATATCTTACTATAGGCAAGATTAATAATTACATGCTTGCATTCAAACACCTCCCAATTCTTGTAACCTCCTTCTTCCAACTACACTCTAATTCTACAAATCATAATTTATATTCACCAATGTATACAAAAAGTGTCTTGCTAATGATTTTTTCCTTCCAACAACAATATCCAAGTCTAAAAATTCCTTCTAGAAAGATACTACTCTGAAGGCTTCCTCTTTCCAAAATCTAGAACCAAAAAGTGACCCTCACCAAAAAGAGTTAACAAAAAAAAGTACCAAAAACCTTCAGAAATCTCCCACACCAAATCTCACATCCCTCTTCTTGAAAAGTCAATTAATTTGAATTAATTTTTCATTATTTCTTGTGAATGTAGGTTTTTCATTGAAAATCATGCTTTTTGTTCTGCACATGTGGAAAAATATTAGAATACCAAAAAAAAAATCTGAAAAATATCTATGCACTTGATATTGATGTCCTTTTTCCAACAAAAAAATAAAATTGAATTTCGATACATACAAAAAAAGGTATATGTTAGCAAGTAAACCTATGTCTAAATTGTAATTGGGTTGACTTCAAAACTTAATTAAGAAAAAAATAGTCAATAAAACACTATGAAACCAAATGCATGCACTAGATATCATAGATACAAATCTAATTTCAAAAAAAATAGAATTGTATCCTTCATAGAAAAAAAGTTGTTTTAGCAAGTACACATTACTCTTTGAAAATATTGTTTACTGTTAAAAAATAGTTATTGAAGGAGATGGAAAAATAAATGCAATTTGAATCCATTTTAAAAAATATATATATTTAGAATCTATAGGAAAAATGTCACAAATCACTAGTTTGCGTCATATTCAAAATCCTCATTGTTTAGCAGCTATAGTTGTCTGAAAGTGAAGAAAAAGATCAAAATGTTCATTTCAATGTCACATTTGGCCAAAAAGTGTAAACCACTATTGTGGGATCACCCAACTCCCAATACATGTTGAATTCATCCCCTACAAGGCAAGCCTCCACTAGCCAACACTGTTAATCCTCCACTCTCCAATTTTAATTACCAATTCAAATTTCCATCTCCACTCAATATAGGTATCCAAATCATGCATATAGCATGATTTTTAATTAATTACAAGTCAAAATTTCCTCTTGTCCAAATTGCAACATCCATGTTTACCTTTTAGCACATTAAATTAAATAACATTAATCTCGACACACTTTCCAAGGTGAAAAATCAACCCAAAACATGTCCAATTAAAATAATCTATTTTTTGGACTTATTAATGTCAAATTCAATCTAAACAATCACCAAAATTAATCCACAACATAATTTAAATAAAATAATTTTTTTACCAGTTGGTTGGCATCCATGAATGCACCTCATTTTCATCTTTTTATAGAATAACTTTATTCTCTTATAGTTGGTCCCTACGGTTCTTTCATGAAGTCCCTAGATCTTTTATGGCTATAATCTTTATCCAAATCTTGAATGTTGTAGAGTAATATGTACCAACTATAATGCCCCACCATGCAAACCCCATAGGACAACTACAACAAATACAATTTTTTTTTTCGAAAATAACAATAACACATTACAACATTAAACATTTATACAACATAAATATAACATAAATCATTAACCTAATCCTATGGGGTGCATGGTGTGTTACTTAAACGAACCCAACAAATAAACGATATGCGATACTAACTAAAGCGGAATAAAGAAATGAAAATAAACATGATAAAAGTACATCAAGAATAAGATATAATCTCATAAACATAAATCACATAATATTATATTCAACTTTAGAGTTCAAATTACAAATGTGGAATATATTTCCACAGATACAACACAATATAAAAATCAAAGTTACATTACAAGGCCACTTCCCTTATAACATTGGGAAGGGTAAAATCATAATACAATAGTACATAAATGAAAGATAATTCTTCAAGGGATAGTCTTCTTTACGCAAGCTCTGAGATCACTGCAACTGCATCCATGCCTCGATCACAACTAGGGACCCAATGGGTGCATTGCATATTTCCACCTGACCGTGTGAACCCAAAGGAACACCCCCCATACAAGGAGTCAGTAAGAAAGAAACCTTGGCCACAAACTGAAACATAAAGGACACATGTCACAAGACTCAAGCCTAGGAAACGACATAAACATCAATAGTAAAATAAACAACTAACACAACTCCAGAGGTACAAGAAACAAGGGAAAAAAAGGGCACAATGGGAGAGTGTCATCACATGGCCTTACATGGATTAACCAGGCTACCTAACATTAGGAACTGACTCCAACTTTGCGGATTAACTAGGCTACCTAACACTAGGAATTGCCTCCATCTATGATTAACCAAGCAACCTATCTCAAGGCACCGCCCCATAGGGTGACTCATGCGTAGCCATCTACCTTTTGTGAAGACAAGGTAGTGACCTTACCTACCAAGTCTTCTCACCTATCCTTAGCCTTTGGGAGTGCTAACGACAAGGGTGAGGTGTCTATTTTATCTTGTTATGTGATAACTAACCCAACCCACTAAGTAAATTAATTAGTTTTTCACTTAATTAAGGAAACTCTTATCATAGGCGACCACTTGTACACTGGCCCCGAGAAGAGCCACTCTCCCATATGGTTGCCCTAAAACCAAAACCAAGAGACAAGTACCACAACATTCAAACAGAAGAAACATAACCTCAACATCGTACCTCCCACTAATTTCCCACATGAAAGCAACATGAACCAAATAAATGCAACCATAGAAGAACACACACATATTTTCCTTAACCTATGGAGATAACACTAATCCATGCAAGACATACTAAAAATATTACATTTAATTTAATAACACCACAACATTAACTACAAAACATTTAAATAATAAATCATCTATTTCTCCATCAAATAAACATTTTCATCAATTTAAAACAAGGAAATTTCACTAATATTACTTATTTAATAGAAAAACAATATTTAAGTTAATTAAATATCTTCCTACATTTAAATAATTCACTAATTAAATATCTAAGTTAAAAACTTGCTAAAAAGCTAATTTGAAGAGCAACAATGATAATTCCATTATTTATTTAAACATAATAAAATATACTTTTAAAATTAACGTTACTAACTTAATTTATCAAACCCAATATATATATTATTTACTAAATGCAATTTTTTCAATTCTATTGTATTTCTAGATTTTAATTCTTTTCCACACAGCAATATCTAAATTTTGATTTTCCTAAATAAAAGAAATCTAAATTTTAATTTAAGAAAACCAGTTACAAAATTTAAAAAAGCAGACTAAATCTATTATTTAACTAAGTTCAAATAATAGTTTGAGCTACTTAATTTATAACAATTAATCTGATATTTCCTAAATACTATATAACTAGAAAATAAGGAAATCCATCTTCTACGACAATATTAAAATGCAATTATTTTCCGTCACTTTAAAACAAAATAAAAGAAATCATTTTCAAACAGATTTTTAAAACATTAATATTTTCCTCATTAATTATAAAAGTTATCAAGAGAATAATTTACTTTTATTTTTCTTCCTTTTCCAAATACTTATTCACATTTCCTACCTATACACTATATATATATATATATATATATATATATATATATATATATATATATATATATATATATATATATATATATATATATCAAATCATCTGATGTCACTGAAATGGAAAACACAACAACAATAACCAAATATTTTATTTCACATAAAATATATATACACATACATATATATATATATATAATATTGATCAGATTATTAAAATACCCATCCAATAGTAAATCAAAATATATAAAATGTTGATTAGAATATTAAAATACACATCCAATAGTAAATCAAACTATATAAAATGTTGATCAGAATATTAAAATACACATCCTATAGAAAATCAAAATATATAAAATGTTGATCAAAATATTAAAATACCCATCCAATAGTAAATCAAAATATATAAAATACTGATCAGAATATTAAAATACATATCCAATAGTAAATCAAAATATATATAAAATGTTGATTAGAATATTAAAATACACATACAATAGTAAATAAATATATATATATATTACTCAACAAGATACAGTGAAAGCAACTGCAGGAAAACAGAGGGGATTGCACGAATTTCTAGAATAACAAATTGGGGAAACGAATTACAGAGGGCGAGAGGATTATCAACGAGAGAGATATTTCCAGACGAGAGAGAGGTTTCCAAAAATTACAAACTAAGAAATGAGATCAACAAATTTTAGAAATGGATACAAAAAGGAAAGAGGGAAATCCATGAACAGGTAAAACAATTTTACAGAGAAAAGGGAATTTATATATTTTAAACACCATTTTTTTTCCTCTTTCAAAAACTAAATTTACATAGATCTAATAAGAATTCGAATTACCTGGAGTCCAATGCAAGCTCGATTCGAGGACGAGTTGCGCAAATCCAACCAAAAGAGATCTTCAAAATCAGAGATATGAACACCCGCAACCACAGATTCAATCAAAACCCCAATGCAAAACCAAATTTGAATTTCCTTGATCGAATCGATGAAAAACTTCAAAAATTAATTATCCCACTATAATTTTTTCAACAAAAATTGAGTTGCAGACATTTTCCCCATTTTTCCATTTTCTTCCCACTTGCTTTTTCGAAAAAGCAACAATTGGAAATATATCTTTTTCCAGAAAATCCAATCACGAGTTGTCATAGATTTGTCGGCAACTTCCCATGCAAAAATCCACTTAACACAAAATTTTGTCACTTCCCAAATTTGGAAGAGCATCTTCCAATTTAATTTACCTAGTAAATGCCTCTTTTTAAATACTTTATATTGTTGAGAGATTATGTCTCAACTTCCAGCTTGAAGTCCTCGTTCTCATGCCTTGGTGAAATTTTGTGTTGTTTGGAAGTTCTGTCAGAAGCGAAACCGGGATGGAACTTGGCATTGAACCTTTTGCCAAGCTCTAGGTTCTATTACCGTTTCGTCTCCGGCTCCGCTTCCTACCATTTGGTCTCTTTGCTTTCCTTCGCAGTCTCTGGCGGAGGCGGAACTGGAACCGGATTTGGAATCTGGCAATGTCCATTTGCCATGTTCCTATTTCTGTTTCCGTTTCGGTTCTAGATCTGATTCCTGCTTTTGCAATCTGGTCTTTCTGACTGTTTGGTTTTTTCCTCGGGATGATCTTCCCCTTTTCGTTCTGGTCTAGGTTCGTTGTTTCTGACAATTGGCGGAGGCGAAACTGGAACTGGATTGTCTCTTGATCTTGGACTTTTGGTAAAGTCTTGTTTCTATTCCCGTTTTGACTTCGGTCATTTGGTTTCTGATCTTGGTTTGACTTCGGGTTGACTTCCTTCGGTCAGAACTGTCTCTGACTTGTTTCTCTTTGCCGTGGGTGGAGGCGGAACCGAAATGGTTCCTGAATCTGTATTTTTTGGTGGAGTCTTGTTTTGACTCCCGTTCCTACTCCGGCTCCGGCAGTGTTAGAAAGACTTGGAAGTCTTGGACGTGCACAGTGTTTGTTTGACAGTTCTGGTTGTTCTATCAGCTACGATAGGCAATGGGTTTTGGACACGTGGCACCTGTCTGAATGATGATTGGATGGAAACCAAAATAGTTATTGTGGCAGTTGCTTTGTCAACCAAGGGTGGAAAACTCAACCATTTTGGGTGTTGGCTTTGAATGCAAAGTCGGCTCATTGCAGGGAAATTTGTCAAGTTTGACCAGATGCGTGATTTGAGGATGGACTTCAATGTTGTGTAGGACTCTTTTGAGTCAGCTTCATATGGATGAGAGATATGTTATTTCTCATAAGTTGGAAAATAGGTTGAAGTCACAAGTTGAAGAGCAAAAGGAAAAAAACAATGTGAGTTGTTGTAGAGAGGTGGTTCGATCTGTATGTTGAGAAAACATTGTAATAGTGAATCAGAATCTCTCTGGGCAATTGTAAGCTATACAGAGTAGACTAGAAATTGTATGTATTTGTTTCAATACTGAAATACAATAGTCTTGTTTGTGTGGTGGGTTTTTGACCTGAAAGGTTTTCCCACGTAAAATCTCTTTGTCAATCTGTGATTACTTTGTTCTTCTATTTTTATTTTTTCCTTTATTGGTTGTATTCATCTCAAGTAGTTTTGTAGCTATTAGAATCAGTTTATGCGTATCTCCTCTATTGTATTGGCGTAAAGGGAATGTATTCCGCACTGTTGGGTCATTAGATCCACATCCTTTTCCCTTCAAATTGGTATCAGAGCTTGGTCAGTTCGTGTTATCCTTGTTAGGGCGAATTAGTTTTTTGCACCAATACTGGTTCAATGGGAGTCTTGCATTGTTAAACCTATTTTCTGTTTTGAGATGTTGAGTACATATGGTAGGATAGATATTGAAAAGTTCAATGGAAGCAACTTTGAGTTATGGAAACTCAAGATAGAAGACTTGCTTGTGGATAGAGACCTCTGGATTGCAGTGTCTAGAACTAAGCCACAAAGTATGACCCAAGAAGCTTGGGATCTTGTTGATAGAAAAGCAAGAGGTTTGATTAGACTGAGTCTAGCTGATTCTGTGCTCCTGAATGTTCATGAGGAAACATTTGCAGCTGCTTTGTGGAAAAAGCTTGGTGACATTTATCAGGGGAAGTCTCTGGTAAATAAGTTATTCCTGAGGAAGAAGTTGTACTCCTTGAAGATGGATGAAGGTGCATCTGTTGCAGACCATCTGAACTCGTTTAATATGAGTGTTACTCAGCTGGCATCTGTAGGTGTAAAAATTGAGGAGGAGGATCGTTGCATGCTCCTGTTGTGTTCGTTACCTGACAGTTGGGATCATCTTGTGATGACCATTGGAAGCACTACTACTGCTTTCAAGATGGAAGATGTTGTTGCCTCATTGCTATCTAAAGAGATGCAGAGGAAATCTTCTGAGATGGCCAAAGAGGCTCTTGTTGTTCGAGGTAGACCAAAGGAGAAAGGCAAGAAGAAAGACAACAAGTTGAAATCCAAGTCTAAAGGGAGATCAAAGTCTCCTGGTAAAAAGTTCAAGGTGAAGTGTTGGAGCTGTGGGCAACCTGTTCATATCAGGAAGGACTGCAAGGAGAAGAAGAAGAAGAATGTCTCTGACAACGAATCTTCTCAAAGTGATGCAGATGCCTTCATTGCAGCAGCCCAGACAACTCAGGCATCAGATGATGTCTGGCTAGTTGATTCAGGTGCATCTTTTCACATGACATCCAATAGAGATTGGCTCTCAAAGTATGAGAAGTATGATGGTGGAAAAGTATACTTGGCAAGTAATTCAACGCTGGAGATTGTTGGAAAAGGAAGAGTCAGAATTTAGTTTCCTGACAGGAGAGTCAAAGGAATTGGTGGTGTTCTTCACATCCCAAGTTTGGCTCGAAATCTTCTTTCTGTTAGTAAGTTAAATGATGTTGGGGTAGAAGTCTCTTTTTCTAGTAAGGGTTGTAAAATGGATAGAGGTGCAATGGTGTTGGCTAAGGGTGTTTGTACTGGCACTCTGTACAAGCTGGATGCACGACTTGTTATTTGTAATAGTGCCTCTGTAAAGTCATGTAATTCTACACCTATAGAGAAAGATGAAGACTGTTCTTTATCTGCAAATGCTTTGGAGGTAAAACTCCCAACAGAGAAGACTATGTTATTGCATCGTAGACTTGGTCACATTGGTGAGAAAGGTTTAAAAACCTTGAAGAACAAAAACCTTGTAGAAGGGCTTGATGATTGTAACCTTCAGTTCGATTTGTGTGAACATTGTATCTATGGAAAGCAACACCGTGTTTCTTTCTCCTCCAATCCTCACAAATCTTCTAGTATACTGGATTATGTTCATTCTGATGTGTTTGGTCCAGTTAATGTTCCCTCATTATCGAAGTCTAGATATTATGTTTCTTTTATTGATGACTATTCGAGAAGGGCATTTGTATACTTTCTCAAAAGTAAATCAGAAGTATTCAGTCAGTTTAAAGAGTTCAAATCTTTGGTAGAAAATCAGACTGGAAGGAAAATAAAGTGTTTAAGGACAGACAATAGAGGTGAGTTTTGTTCTGCAGATTTTGAAAGGTATTGCACTGATCATGGAATCAAAAGGCATAAGACAACCCCCTACACTCCACAGCAAAATGGAGCTTCTGAAAGGTTGAACAGGATGTTGATGGAAAAGGCAAGGAGTATGCTGAGTGGTTCTAGTCTGGAGCAGAAGTTCTGGGCTGAGGCTGTGGCTACAACATGTTATCTAATAAATAGATCTCCTTGCTCTGCTCTTGTTGACAAGACACCTTTGGAAGCATGGTCAGGCAAGAAACCCTCACTAAGACATGTCTGGGTCTTTGGTTGTGAGGCATATGTTCATGTGCCAAATGAAAAGAGATCTACATTGGATAACAAGGCTGAGAAATGTATTCTCATCGGCTATGGAGTTGGTGTGAAAAGATAAAAGCTTTGGAACCTTGTTACTGAGAAGGTTTTGTATAGCAGAAGCGTGATATTTCGTGAGTTGAAACCTTTAGTAAGCGATCAACAACTTGAGACAAATTAGAGTGACAAGGAGAAGGATGCAGTGGAGATTCCCCAAACTCCAGAAAGGGAAGAGCTGCATGGTGTACCTGAGACTGAGGAGAGCTCAAGTAGCTCTGGAAGTTCTGATGATGAAGTTCAGCCTATAAGGAGATCTACACGAGAAAGAAGGCAACCAGAAAGGTATGGTTTCTCTATGTTAGATTCAAATTGTGCTTATGCTTTAATAACCAGCACTGATAAGCCTAGGACTGTGAAAGAAGCAATCAGCATGACTGATTCAAAGTCTTGGTTGGAAGCCATGAATGAGGAAATGGATTCCTTGAAAAAGAATGATACCTGGAAGTTGGTACCACTACCTAAAGGGCGAAAGCCTGTTGGCTGTAAGTGGATATTCAAAAGGAAGACAGGCCTAGATGGCAGTGTGGAGAAGTATAAGGCACGACTGGTTGAAAAGGGTTTTTCCCAAGTTGAGGAAATTGATTATGGAGAGATCTTTTCCCCTGTAGCAAAGCTGACATCCATCAGATTTCTATTGTCATTGGCAGCTGTGTATGACTTTGAAATTGAGCAGATGGACATGAAGACAACATTTCTCCATGGTGAGCTGGAAGAAGAAATTTACATGTCCCAGCCTGAGCATTTTGTTGAAAGAGGTAAACAAAATCTGGTTTGCAAGTTAAATAAATCTCTCTATGGTCTAAAGCAATCTCCTAGAATGTGATACTAGAAATTTGACACATTTGTGTTGTCAATTGGGTTTGTGAGATCAAAATCTGATCATTGCATTTATTATAAAAGTGAGAATGATCATGTGCTTGTTATTACTCTGTATGTGGATGACATGTTATTCATTGGTAATAGCAAGACTATGATTTCTGACCTTAAAACTCAGTTGTCTGCTAAGTTCGAAATGAAAGATCTTGGAGACGCAAGGTACATTCTTGGAATGGAGATAACCAGGGATAGAATAAGCTGAAAGCTTTGGCTCAGTCAAAGTAAGTATGTGAAAACCGTTCTAGAGAGGTTTAGCATGAATGATTGCAAGCAGCTAGTTGTTCCAATCATGCAAGGATTGAAACTATCTGCTGAAGACTGTCCAAATTCTGCTATTGAGATGGAGGACATGACCAGTGTGCCTTATGCAAGTGTAGTAGGCAGTTTGATGTATGCTATGGTCTGCACAAGACTAGACATTGCCCAAGCAGTGGGAGTTCTAAGCCGGTTCATGGCAAATCTAGGGAGATCACATTGGGATGCTATGAAGAGAGTGTTCAGGTATTTGAAGGGTACTTCAGATTATGCTTTGTGTTACCATGGCAGTATGGTTGCATCACAAAGGACTCTTAGCATTCAGAGATATGTTGATTCTGATTGGGCAGGGGACATTGACAGCAGAAGATCCACCAGTGGATACACTTTCATGCTTAATGGTGGAGCAATCAGTTGGATGAGCAAACGACAAGTAGTAGTTGCTTTATCCACGATAGAGGCAAAGTATATGGCAGCAACTCATGCTTGCAAGGAGGCAGTGTGGCTAAGGCGTTTGTGTTCAGACATTGGATTTAATGTTGGGCAGATTTCAATCTGCTATGACAGTCAAAGTGCCATATGTCTGGCAAAGAATCCGACCTTTCATGCCAGAACCAAGCACATAGATGTGCAATATCACTTCATGAGGGATATGGTTGAAGATGGCAAGGTCAGTTTGGAAAAGGTTGACACCTTGAAGAATGTTGCAGATGCCTTGACAAAGCCGGTTAGCACAGACAAGTTCAGATGGTGCACATAATCGATGGGCCTTGGGGCCTATGATAGACAGTAAGGTTTGATGCTTTGAGGAAGCTGGAAGTGTTCGCCAAGTGGGAGATTGTTGAGAAATTATGTCTCAACTTCCAACTTGAAGTCCTCGTTTTCATGCCTTGGTGAAATTTTGTGTTGTTTGGAAGTTCTGCTGGAAGCAGAACCAAGATGGAACTTGGCATTGAACCTTTTGCCAAATTCTGGGTTCTGTTACCATTCTGCCTCCACCTCCGCTTCCTACCATTTGGTCTCTTTGCTTTCCTTCGCAGTCTCTGGCGGAGGCGGAACCGGAACCGGATTTGGAATCTGGCAATGTCCATTTGCCATGTTCCTATTTTTGTTTTCGTTCCAGTTCCGGATCCGATTCCTGCTTTTGCGATCTGGTCTTTCTGACTGTTTGGTTTTTTCCTCGGGATGATCTTCCCCTTTTCATTCTGGTCTAGGTTTGTTGTTTCTGACAATTGGCGGAGGCGGAACCGGAACCGGATTGTCTCCTGATCTTGGACTTTTGGTAAATTCTTGTTTTTGTTCCCGTTCCGACTCCGGTCGTTTGGTTTCCGATCTTGGTTTGACTTTGGGTTGACTTCCTTTGATCAGAACTGTCTCTGACTTGTTTCTCTTTGCCGTGGGCGGAGGCAGAACCGAAATGGTTCCTGAATCTGTATTTTTCGGTTGAGTCCTGTTTTGACTCCCGTTCTAACTCCAGCTCCGGCAGTGTTAGAAAGACTTGGAAGTCTTGGACATGCACAGTGTCTGTTTGACCATTCTAGTTGTTCTATCAGCTGCGATAGGCAATGGGTTGTGGACACATGGCACCTGTCTGAATGATGATTGGATGGAAACCAAAATAGTTATTGTGGCAGTTGCTTTGTCAACCAAGGGTGGCGAACTCAACCATTTTGGGTGTTGGCTTTGAATGCAAAGTCGGCTCGTTGTAGGGAAATCTGTCAGGTCCGACCAAATGCGTGATTTGAGGATGGACTTCAATGTTGTGTAGGACTCTTTTGAGTCGGCTACATATGGATGAGAGGTATGTTATTTCTCATAAGTTGGAGAACAGGTTGAAGTCACGGGTTGAAGAGCAAAAGGAAAAAAAGAACATGAGTTCTTGTAGAGAGGTGGTTCGATCTATATGTTGAGAAAAACATTGTAACAGTGAATCAAAATCTCTCTAGGCGATTGTAAGCTATACATAGTAGACTGGAAATTGTATGTATTTTTTTCAATACTGAAATACAATAGTCTTGTTTGTGTGGTGGGTTTTTGATCTAAAAGGTTTTCCCACGTAAAATCTCTTTGTTAATCTGTGATTACTTTGTTCTTCTATTTTTATTTTTTCCTTTATTGGTTGTATTCATCTCAAGTAGTTTTGTAGCTATTAGAATCAGTTTATGCTTATCTCCTTTGTTGTATTGGCGTAAAGGGAATGTATTCCGCACTGTTGGGTCATTAGATCCGCATCCTTTTCCCTTCATATATCTCATTTAAATAAATTTAGTTTAGACAATTAGCAATTAAATAATAATAATTTTAGCCATATTCCACTTGATTAATATTTTAAGTTTAAAGTTTATTTTATAAAAATCACTTTTTTAACAAAGACAAATATGATAATGTTTCCCTAACTTAATTTCTTTGTTTTTTAAAAATAAACCATAATAATTTATTTATTAATGTTATTTAATTTTTAATGATTTAATTTAAAGAATCAGTTCACATTATAAAATAACAATAATGTGCTAATGTACTCATTATTTTTCCAAAGCATAAATATCATACGCAACATAGGATATTTTATAAATTTAATATTTTGCATCATGAAATAACATTTAACTTAAAGTATAAATCACTAAAACCAAGCCATAAATATACTTGTAAACTCATGAAATAAAATGATTAATTAACAACCATACCCACACGAACATAGAATGAACACAACAAGAACAATCCCTAAACCAACTATTGACATAGGCGGGGGTACTTTCTTACCAACTCCATAACCACATCGAACCATTGGGTAGATAGGATGCATTCAGACCCGACAATGCGGGTGGAGTCGGCATCTGGTACCTACATTCCTGCATAACACAAAATGTCGAGCAACATATATATATAACTCATAATCAAACAAATTGTAAAGTAGAGTTACGACGAAGCAGGGCACTCACGGATGAGCGATGCTAGCTTGTCTCCTTCACCCAAATCAAAAGCAGTAAAACAATATCTAAGCATCACATCATCAATATAACCCACAAAGTAAGATCATCAAAATGAGTATCACACACACATAAGTCCAACTATCATAATCAAATGAGCATAATTGTCTACCATACCCAACACATGGCGGAAAAGATGTCAAACAAAGTATCAAATATGCATCATAACATAAATCCCACACAATACTAATCCCATAAATCCAACATAACATAAACATCAATACATAATGTCACGATCGTCAAAAACAAATGAAAAGTCATCCAACACCATCAAGAATGGTGAAACAATCCACTAAAAGGTCTCAAAGCGTAAAACAGATTATAATAAGTATCAAATGCAAAAAAGAAAACAACACAGAAGACACTGCAATGACCCCAGGATTCTACTGAACACTCACGAGTTCATCCATGAGCTCTCGGGTCAACTGCCTGACCTCTACCAATACCCCCAGCCACAACATCCTAGTGCCCAATCGGACAGTTATCAACTGCAGCATATGCCCAGTGTGACCTACCCGCGTCACCCACTGTCAGCTCAGAAATAGCTGGTCCCTGACTGAACCCCACAGTGCTCCTTTGTAGACACTATCTGGCAATATGTCCCTGCTACCCACAACTAAAACACCCAGTACCATGGCCAAAACCTCTGACACCCAATAAAACACTAGACTGCTGATAGCTACCACGACTAGGTGCAGGCTATGAAGACTGTGTTGGCTACTCAACATGGTTACGCTGCAATCTCTGCCAAATGACAATCTTTCTTTGATTGGAATTTGCTGCCCTGCTGAGAATGAGAGGGCTTATTCCTTGAATGGAACTATTGCTACTATTGTTCACCCTTAGCGGGTGTGGATTGACCCCTGGAAGGGCCTGTATCTTGAGATTTCCCACCTTGGGAACCAAAACCAGAAGCAGGCGTACTACCGATCTGGACTCCAGTATGACCTCCTAGAGCCAAGGTCAAATTCTCCTCCACAAGACGAGCTTTCTCAACAACAACCTCCATCATCTTCATCTCGAAGACTCGAACACCACCACTAATCCTGACATTCAAACCTTTGACAAAATGTTGTACTAGCATAGCCTCATCATTAGAAATTCCAACGTACTACTTAAGCTCAAAGAAGTGGTGTTCATACTTCTCTACGAACATTGCTATTTGTCTCAAGTCATGGAATTCATCTGCCTGGTGTTGCCTCCAGTGATCAAATAAGAAACAGGCCCTCAATCATTTTAAGAACAATTCCCATGTCACTAAACCAATGTCAAGGTGTAATTTTTTTCTTCTAGTCGCCACCATGTGGATGCAAATCCTTTGAGGTGCATGATGATGCACCTTGCCCTAGTATTACTATCGTAGGGATGCATAGAAAAGCATCGATATAGATCAATGATCCAAGTTTTAGCTTCCAAACCTCCGCCAGAGCCATCATAAATAGGAGGACATGCCTTGAGGAGATCTCTCATATGACCAATGGCCACTACATCCTGATCTGTCGGTATCTCATTCCTCCTTGGTGACTGCTCTCTCTCTCTGATCACCCGTTGCTCATCCTTCCTAGGACCCAGAAAACCAAGAACATCTTCCAACAACTGGCACAACTGCTCACCACCCTGAAATGGTTGCTCTGGATTAGGGCGTCTACCCGGAGGGTTGTTCTGGGAACCCTAATTTTCCTCCTGCTCTAATTCTTTGGAGCTTTGAGGTGGAGAATTATGATGACCAGTTCTGCGACCACCACAGCCATGACCATGTCCACGTCCCCTAGGCATACTCCTAGACAATGATCTAGCAAGGAAACATATAAGTTCCACAGTTAAGCACATGGTTAATGTAATGGACTAACTAGAACCTAGAGTATATAGTGTTGTTAACCTTGGCTCTGATACCAAGCTATAATGCCCCGCCATGCAAACCCCATAGGACAACTACAACAAATACATTTTTATTTTTTTTGAAAGTAACAATAACACATTACAACATTAAACATTTATACAACATAAATATAACATAAATCATTAACCTAATCTTATAGGGTACATGGTGCATTACATAAATGAACCCAACAAATAAACAATATGCGATACTAACTAAAGTGGAATAAAGAAACAAGAATAAACATGATAAAAGTACATCAAGAATAAGATACAATCTCATAAACATAAATCACATAATATTATATTCAACTTCAGAGTTTAGATTACAAATGTAGAATATATTTCGACAAATACAACACAATATAAAAATCAAAGTTACATTACAAGGCCATTTCCCTTGTAACATTGGGAAGGGTAAAATCATAATACAACAATACATAAATGAAAGAGAATTCTTCAATGGATAGTCTTCTTTACGCGAGCTCCGAGATCACTACAATTGCATCCACACCTCGATCACAACTGGGGACCCAATGGGTGCATTGCACGTTTCCACCCGACCGTGTGAACCCGAAGGAACACCCCCTGTGCAAGGAGTCGGTAAGAAAGAACCCTCGGCCACAAAATCAAACATAAAGGACACATGTCACAAGACTCAAGCCCACGAAACAACATAAACATCAACAATAAAATAAACAACTAACACAACTCCAAAGGTACAAGAAACAAGGGAAAAAAAGGGCGTGATGGGAGAGTGTCATCGCATGGGCTTACATGGATTAACCAGGCTACCTAACATTAGGAACCAATTCCAACTCTATGGATTAACTAGGCTACCTAACATTAGGAACCACCTCCATCTATGGTTAACCAAGCAACCTATCTCAAGGCACCACCCCATAGGGTGACTCATGCAGATCCATCTACCTTTCATGAAGACAAGGTAGTGACCTTACCGACCAAGTCTTCCCACCCGTCCTTAGCCTTTGGGAGCGCTAACGATAAGGGTGACGTTTCTATTTTATCTTGTTATGTGATAACTAACCCAACCCACTAAGTAAATTAATTAGGTTTTCACTTAATTAACAAAACTCTATCATGGGTGACCACTTGCACATTGGCCCTGAGAAGAGCCACTCTCCCCTATGGTTGCACTAAAACCAAAACCAAGAGATAGGTACCACAACGTTCAAACAGAAGAAACATAACCTCAACATGGTACCTCCCACTAATTTCCCACATGAAAGCAACATGAACCAAATAAATGCAACCATAGAAGAACACACACATATTTTCCCTAACCTCTAAAGATAACACTAATCCATGCAAGGCATACTGTCATGCCCATAATTTTTCGCTAGACAAACCCTACAATTTAAAAAAAAAAAAAACAAGCATTAAACTAATTGACACTACAAATGTCAAGATCTCATGCCAACAATTTTAATGCATATTTGACACCATGCGATTGACCCCCCCTTTTAAAACCATGTAGATTAGCGACCTAACAAAAGTACATCATTTTGTCTTTTCATACTGTGACTTATAAGGTCTAACATTAAATTGAGCGAGGGTTGACTCAAGTTTTATTTGCTAAGTAATAAGGATATTGATATTATTGACATCAAAGGTATTGTTTAACAATCGATTTCAATACTTATCAGTAATATTAATCTTTATTCATAATAGAAAAAGTAATATAGTAATTAACATTTTTGTAAGAATTCACTATGGAATTTATACTTTAATTTAGTAATATAGGTTAGCAAGTTGATACCCTCAATCTTATTTCCTAACAAAAAATTAAAAAATCACTATTATTACTAAGGCTAGGGTTAGTATTAGAATTACTGAAAGGATAATATTAGTATTAATATTACTTATCAATATTATCATTATAAGCTATCTGGTCATCACATAATAAGAGTGACATGAGAGGTCGTGTCATCAAAAGTATTAACCAAGGATAGTCTAACCTTGAACAACAATAAGTTTGTAAAACAATCTTCATTAAAACATTGATATCAGTAATATAGTGGTACTTAAGGCAATGGAGTCTATATTGGTATTATTATCTTTATTTAAACACGCACATTTGTGCTACTAACATCAAATCTCTTAATCCAAAGTTTTAACCATAACATTATTCACTGAGCATGACCATTATTAATATTTTCCATAATATTATATCAACTTATTTAGTTACTCATGGATATTATCTTTTAAGATTAACCACATTAATACTATTGACCATAGAATTTTCACTCCACATGAAACTTAATACTATCATTATATGCTATTTTATTCATCAATATTGTTATAATGTTAATATCATATATATAATTATTGATCATCATCAATAGTAATAAAATCTATAAACTTATATACATATTTATTTTCTTAGTGTATATATTATTATTTCATTTGTATTCATATCACACCAAAATCCAAAATTGTCACTAATTGTTAACATGTTTTCTTTTTCTTTTCTTTTTTTTGGAATAAGATAATTTAAATTAAATGGAATCAAAAATTACATGAGAATACAACATATGGCTGCTAGTAAACAATAAGAAAGCAGCAATAAAGCCCCACTTTAAATAAAATAAAACACAACAACAAACAATTTTAAGAGCAGTTTTAAATTTGAAGATTAACATTATTATTATTTCAACCACTATTGATACTATTGATATTAATATTTTTCAAACATTAATATAGATATTAACGTTATTTATATTATTGATTGCTATTACCCTACTTCATCTACTACTTACAAACTTGACTTTTACATTAATGTTAATACCAATTTTGAACCAATTTCAAAAAAAAAAAATTAGGCTTCTTCATAAGCGAGTTAGGACCTTAAAAAGAAAAATTTGGCTTTTGGGTATTTAAAATGCACCTTGTAGAACCCGTAAAGCGAAAGGTGTTCAAAAAGGGTGTTTTAAAACCTTCACCCCATACATCTTTACCACTTCGCCAGTACCCGTTCATTAGACAAACAATAAAAATATACAAAAATTTAAAGTGTTTTCAATAGTTAAAAAGGTGTTTTCAATAGTTTTCAATGTGGGATTAATTTTTTTTGTCAACTACACATTTAGTAGTGAACATATATTGGTGTAAGTCATAAATTTTTATTGGCATAATTAAAACAATGTAATGACTAAAATGTAAACGGTTATTGGGGGGTCAGGTGAGCATGGAGTGAACGGGTATTGGATCGTGGGCGGCAATTGGGGGTTTTCCCCTATACAAATAAACAAAACAACAAAACAACTTCAACATGATGTATAAAAAAATATATATATACACATTAATTTGGTATTTGAATACTCTAGCCTGTAAGTACTTATTTCTATGTAGAAGTTGTATATACACAGAGCAGCAACTAAGATGAAAATAAATAAAACAATATGCTTTTAACTTGCAGCCCTTGCACTAACAGAGGTAAACACAAAAATAACAATATTTATTATTTTATTTTATCATTTCCCATAAGAGGATAGGAAGGATAGTGTCATAAATTTTTATTTTTAATTTTATTCTTGAATTGAATATGGATAGGGGAGAGGGGCCAATAGTCGTGCGAGCTAACTTCGTCAACATGTAGCAATTGACTGGAATATCGTAGAACCTTCGTTTTTTTTTTTCGACATGTGGACTAGCCTCTTATCTATCTATAAGTAAGGTTTGGAGGTGTGACTCATCATGCAACTCGCCACATCAGCACATCTATTGAGAAGTGTCTAAAATTTGACTTTTTAAAGATTTGACCAAAACTTAATCATGGAAACCCCATTAGTTGAACAAAAAAATACCATTTGTTGCTTGTAAAATATCATATTTTTATTTAAAATATGATAATATGCAACATAAATGGACCAAATACTTATTGGTAACCATAAATCTTTGATATCTCTAGCTTTTATATTCAACACATATGGACCAATAGTTGAACACAAAAAAACTATTTGTTGTTATAAAAACAACACATAATTATTTAAAATACAACTTATACCAAACAAAAATAGACCAATAATTGAACACTAAATTTTTGAAAATCCTTCACATTTAATGAAAAAATACATGGTATTTATTGTACTCACCTTTAATATTTGTGATAGGATAAACTATTAATATAAAAAACTCCAATGCTTGTACATTGCTACCCCAATAGTTGTACACATTAGAACAATATTTTTTCACTATGATAAGAATACTTGTTTAAATGAATGTCTTATTTTATTAAATAAGAATTTTATTTTTTAAATTACATTTATAGTGGATAGTTGTGATATTTTATTTGAGACAAAAAAATACTTATTTCACTTCTTCATGAATGTATTTATGTTTTTTTAATATAACATTTAAAGGTTCTCATATGTTCAAATATGGTTCCACTTTTGATCAACATTTGGTTATTTTTTAATTTATATTTAAATTATTTATTTACAATATATAGTATAAATATGTGGTAAGACTAGGTATTATAATCACAATGGACCCCGCACGACTATTGGCCCCTCTACCCTATAAACTGGATGCTAAAAGTTAATATTGATATCATGAATAAATATTATCTTGCATCAAGGAATTTAATGTACTGACATGCAATTAAATATTTTACCCATTCCTGTGCCGTCATAGACAAAGTTGCCATTAATTAATAAGCGCTAAATTTAAAAAGGAGCGCTGTCTAACTTGCGTGCCCAGATGAAATGAATCTGCCACCATCCATATGCTGACAAAAAGATCAATGACATAAATAAATTTGTACCCTTTGAAAACTCACTTCTCATCTTTTTTTTCTTGGCATTGTTTTGTGAGCTGTGAAAGGTGCGCAAGTGCATAGTTAATTTAGGCGGAAGGAGCAGGAAGAGGGAGGAGATTATATCTATAATGACAATGACTAGTCTTATTCATATCTACTCATGCATATAAAGATACAAAACCCATAAATGTTAAAAATTGTTTTACATTTAACACTTTTTATTATCTTGCTTCTTTGTTCATGCAATTGTTGAAAAGAATCCTATGCTGGAGGTCCACATTCATCAAATCAAATTGCAAGTGAAACCACTTTAAACAAAAAAGGTCTTCAGATATCACAGACTCTAAGATCCCGGTTCTGATCTTGTCGCTTCAACTCTTTTCTATTGTTGCTGATCTTCGTCTCTGTTATCCTATTTGATCATTATAATATTGCCATTTCAGTTTGCTGCTATTTATTTAATGCTGTAATTGTGATTTGCTTCAATGTCTTGTTGATATGTTCTTCTACAATTTCTAACTGCATTCTACCTCATGTACCTTCATTTTCTCAATATAAAAAAAGATACAAAACCCGTGGGGTTTGCGTGTGGCAGCCATCAATACTTCATTTACTCATCCACTCCTCTGTAATGTTTTTGCTGTGTAGATAGTCGATAGGGGAATGCACTGTGAATTGGCGTGGACTCTTCCTCTATGGATGTTGTGACAATTGTAGCAATCTCTCCAATGGCCCTTCACCAAATTTATTGCGTCTACTTGCCATACAGCTTAATATGTTAATCGATGTTAGCAGCGGAGATGGCATAGACAGTGAAAAATGATCCACTCCATTTCAACTCTTTACTGATCACCCTAATGGAAGTATATCTTAAAAAAACAAGGATAACTGAAGCATTGGAGATGAGATTGAACATCTCTATTTTTATTTATTTTTATTTATAAAACAACTTTGTTTTTTTGTTGGTGGTTTAGTCCATGTAAACATTGTTGTCTACGCAGTGAAGAAAGCTGTTTCAATTTCAGTTCTATTTTGTTTCATTTTGTGTTTGCTTTCCCTATCCACTCGTAGGAAGCAGACCGAGTGCCTTTAAAAGACAGTTTGTTGTTACTGTATTAACAAACACATGTATCGATTTATGAATACAATTTGCAATGACTTTGATTTTTTTAGTAATTGCTTAGTTAAGAGCAGAAAACAACTTAGTGATTTATTTATTTTGCCTCAAGAGCCACTAGAATTCCTCTTTTTTTAATTTATTTATTTAACTTCAAACATTACTCAGCAAGATCAAATTTGAAGATTATGTGCTTCCCTCTTCTCTACTGACTTCACGATATGAGTTATGTATGGAAGAATTTAATAAAAGATAGCTAATCCTAAGATTGCCTTTGTAAGTATTGTGCAATAAGGTGAAGTGAGGAGGCTGCAACGACATCAATCATGAAGGATTGCATTGGGAGAGTTATTCTTTCTCAAGTTGAATCTGAGCCTAGCCATGATTTAACGTACTGTATTTTATTATTATCATTAATTTCGGGTAGGTTAAGAGAGTATAATCTCTTAGAGTTGTTTATCACTCTTTTTTTTTTCTTTTTATTGAACGCATAAAGGTGTTATTACTTCCCTCATTTTACAAATCTAAGCTTTACTTCCTTGCTTATCTGCTACACTACTGTTGTAGATGTAGGAAATTTTGTTGTGCCTATGCTAAGGTCAACATAGGTATAGTTTAGTAGTAAGATATCTACGTTGGAATGTACCATCTGGGCTTTAGCACGAGGCAAGAACATATGCACAGAAAGGAATATCATACCCCTATGGTATGCAAGCATGGGTTTATTGAACGTAATTATTATAAACAATAAGTCAGATTTCTTTTCTTTCTTCATAAAACCATTTACTATCAAATTAAACAAGTGTAGAATACAACCTATTCTCTTATTTAATGAAAACTAGAACTATCATACTTTATTCTTTTATGCATATTTCTTTGGAACTAGTATCGATTCATTGCATTTTTCACTCAAAGGCTTCAAGAGCAGCATAAAGATATTAACTTCAATTGTACTTTCAAATGAAAGAAAACATAAAACTCATAGAGAACCATGTCAATGGACAATAACTTTTCCCTTTTCCATATTTCTCTTTCATGTTACATCAAACACCAAATTTCCATATCACAAACAATTTAAAGGAATACAATGAAGGTCACACAACTAGTTAAAGCTTGCTCTCCACCCTACCGAAATGGCGTCATGGAGCCTCATGGACTCTAGCCATACCCCCAAGCAAGGAAATTTTTTAGCTCCACGATGATAAATGGAGTCTTTTCTCATTTTTACAAAGGAATAAAACTAATATAGCAGAGATTCCATGCATCTAGATTTTATGTTACCTATTATCAACCATGATCCATACAATACATCACCTTCTTACAACCAATAAACAAGGTAAATGGAAATAGAAAGAACTTATCTCTTTTCTTTAGGTGAAGTGATTGAACTCTTTTAACCATCCTTCTTCTCCAAGCCAATCCATCTTGATCACCATCTTCCCAAAGAGGTGGACTCCTCCCCCATTCTCATTCCTTCTACTTCCATTAAAGTTTTCCAAGAGGAGAAGTGGGTAACACCCCACTCTTTCTTCTTCTTCAAAATATATAGAAGTTTCAACTTGAAACTCTTGGATGGGGATGTGTGGGGTGTACTTTCCTTCATAAATGAGGGAATTTTCCTTATCAAATAAAATACATGCACTTGGACAACCCTTCCATCTTTACACCCCATCCTCTCATCAAAATTCGTCACTCATCATTATGAGGACTTTCCAGGGGTCAAATCATGTGTTTGGAGCACTATTGTATGCCTACTTGACCTCTACCACTATGGTATATATCCTAGGGGGTTTATTTTTACATCCCAACCAAAGAAAATGACCAACAACCCTTTTTAAAGACCCACCTAGGGATTCATCCGAGTTTCACACTTGGATAAGGGTTCCTAAACCTTAACCCCCACCTACACCTCACATGACACAATTAAACACCCTCACAAAACAAATAAATAAATTATCCCTTTAATATCCACCCTCACACCCTAGTCTACCAACACATTAGTTGTATTTCCTTCTAAGCTAAAAAAGAAATCAAATACATAACCACAAGGGAATGTCTTTCCATTTTCTTTCATTGGTTTTCCCTTCTCGTACTGGTACCCTCACTTTCCTGCACATTACCAATGCAATCATTAGCAACAATCGCACATCCCATTTGTTTGCTAGTTAAATATCCCAAGATTTGACCTTACAACAATTCCATTTAACATTTCAATTGTATTCCCTGATTTACTTACATTTCTAACACACTCATGACAATGGCAATGAAACAAAATGTCAAAATGAAATACCAGAATACTGCCACATAACCACACTATTTATCGCCCACATCACATCTCACCATCTATTCAAGGAAACATATGACAAACTAGGGTTGTATCAATCACACATGAAACGGGGTCTTACACATACTAAAAATATTACATTTAATTTAATAACACCACAACATTAACTACAAATTATTTAAATAATAAATCATCTAAGTCTCCATTAGATAACCATTTTCATCAATTTAAAACAAGATAAGGAAATTTCACTAATATTTCTTATTTAATAAAAAAAACAATATTTAAGTTAATTAAATATCTTCCTACATTTAAATAAGTCACTAATTAAATATCCAAGTTAACAAACTTGCTAAAAAGCTAATTTGAACAGCAACAATGATAATCCATTATTTATTTAAACATAATAAAATATACTTTTAAAATTAACGTTACTAACTTAATTGATCAAACCCAATACATATATTATTTACTAAATGCAAATTTTTCAATTCTATTGTATTTCTAGATTTTAATTCTTTTCCACACAACAATATCTAAATTCTGATTTTCTTAAATAAAAGAAATCTAACTTTTAATTTAAGAAAATTACTTACAAAATAAAAATAAAAAGCGACTAAATCTATCATTTAACTAAGTTCAAAAATCAGTTTGAGCTACTTAATTTATAACAATTAATCTAAAATTTTCTAATTACTGTCTAATTGGAAAATAAGGAAATCCAACTTCTACAGCAATATTAAAATGCAATTATTTTCTATCACTTTAAAACAAAATAAGAGAAATCATTTTCAGACAGATTTTTAAAACAATAATATTTTCCTCATTAATTATAAAATTTATCTAGAGAATAATTTACTTTTATTTTTCATTCTTTTCCAAATACTTATTCACATTTCCTGTCTATATATATACATATGTGTATACAAATACATGAATAAATATATATATATATCAAATTATCTGATGTAACTGAAATTGAAAACATAGCAATAAGCAAATATCTTATTTCACATAAAATATATATACACATACATACATACATACATACATATATATATATATATATATATATAATGCTGGTCAAAATATTAAAATACCCATCAATGCACATCCAATAGTAAATCAAAATATATAAAATGTTGATTAGAATATTAAAATAAACATCCAATAGTAAATCAAAAGATATAAAATGTTGACCAGAATATTAGAATACACATCCAATAGTAAATCAAAATATATAAAATGCTGATTAGAATATTAAAATACCCATCTAATAGTAAATCAAAATATATAAAATGTTGATCAGAATATTAAAATACACATCCAATAGTAAATAAAAATATATAAAATGTTGACCAAATTATTAAAATACACATCCAGTAGTATATATATATATATTACTCAACAAGATACAGTGAAAACAACTACAACAAAACAGAGGGGATTACATAAATTTTTAGAATAACAAATTGGGGAACAAAACAGAGGGGATTACACAAATTTTTAGAATAACAAATTGGGGAAACGAATTATAGAGGGCGAGAGGATTATCAACGAGAGAGAGATTTCTAGACGACAGAGAGGTTTCCAGAAATTACAAACTAAGAAATGAGATCAACAAATTTTTGAAATGGATACAGAAAGGAAAGAGGGAAATCCATGAACAGGTAAAACAATTTTATAGAGAAAAGGGAATTTATATATTTTAAACACTATTTCTTTTTGCTCTTTCAAAAAATAAATTTACAGAGATCTAATAAGAATTCGAATTACCCGAATCCAATGCAAGCTCGATTTGAGGACGAGTTGCACAAATCCAGCCAAAAGAAATCTTCAAAACCAGAGATACGAACACCCACAACCATGGATTCAATCAAAACCCCAATGCAAAACCAAATTTGAATTTCCTTGATCAAATCGATGAAAAACTTCCAAAATTAATTATCCCACTATAAATTTTTCAACAAAAATTGAGTTGCAGACATTTTCCCCATTTTTCCATTTTCTTCCCACTTGCTTTTTCGAAAAAGAAACAATTGGAAATATATCATTTTCCAGAAAATCCAATCAGGAGTTGTCATAGATTTGTCAGCAACTTCCCATGCAAAAATCCACTTAACAAAATTTTTTATCACTTCCCAAATTTGGAAGAGAATATTCCAATTTAATTTACACAATAAATGCCTCTTTTTAAATACTTTATATCTCATTTAAATAAATTTAGTTTAGACAATTAGCAATTAAATAATAATAATTTTAGCCATATTCCAATTGATTAATATTTTAAGTTTAAAATTTATTTTATAAAAAACACTTTTTAAACAAAGACAAATATGATAATGTTTCCCTAACTTAATTTCTTTATTTTTAAAAAATAAACCATAATAATTTATCTAACAATGTTATTTAATTTTTAATGATTTAATTTAAAGAATCACTTCACATTATAAAATAACAATAATGTGCTAATGTACTCATTATTTTTCCAAAGCATAAATATCATACACAACATAGGACATTTTATAAATTTAATATTTTGCATCATGAAATAACATTTAACTTAAAGTATAAATCACTAAACCAAACCATAAATATACTTGTAAAACTCATGAAATAAAATGATTAATTAACAACCATACCCACACAAACGTAGAACAGACACGACAAGAACAATCCCTGAACCAAATACTGACATAGGCGAGGGTACTTTCTTACCAACTCCCTAACCACATCAAACCATTGGGTAGATAGGATGCACTCAAAGCCGACAATGTGGGTGGAGTCGGCATCCGGTACCTGCATTCCTACATAGCACAAAATGTCAAACAACATATATATATATATATATATATATATATATATATATATATAACTCATAATCAAACACATTGTGAAGGAGAGTTACAGCGAGGCAGGGTGCTCACAGATGAGCGATGCCACCTCGTCTCCTTCACCCAAATAAAAAATAATAAAACAATATCTAAGCATCACATCATCAACATGAGTATCCCACACACATAAGCCCAACTATCATAATCAAATGAGCATAACTATCTGCCATGCCCAACACATGGAAAAAAAGATGTCAAACAAAGTATCAAATATGCATCAGAACATAGCCAAAAAATCACACTGAAGCAAACACACACACAATAAAGTAGTAATAGAGTATCAGAACATGAGAGGCACTACACCAACTCTACACACTCAACCCAAAATCAATTTCAAATTAGAAGACTTTATGATGGAGGAAAGAAGGTATCCTAGGAATGAAAATTAAGGAAGAGAAGCTTCCACCATTACATGAATATATTCTTCATACAAGTATTGATAATGGTAAGTAATTCATACACACCTTTCAAATCTAAATAGTTGGTTCTACAAGTAGAAATAATTTGTCTATTGATTCAAAAGATCAACACATATACACTTTTGATGATTCAACAAGAATAACCAAAGAACATAATAATATTTCTAAAGTGGTCTAATCATGTGGGATAAAAAGAGAATAAGTGCTTGTTGGGAGGGGAAAGGTGTTTAAAATTATTGATGATTATTTGCATAGTCATGAAATATAGAATTAAGATCTATTATGATAATTTGATGGCCACCATCTCACATCTCCCAATGTGACATACAAATATAAAGTTGAAAAAGAAAAAAATGATATTTTTCCTCAAGAAGTATGTTTTTGATCTGTTGATGATGGTTTTTCTTAGTAGGATCATGTGCAATTTTATGATATACTAATTGGAAAAATAATTTCAATTGAATGCTCCATGTGGGTATGCAATATTTTCACATTGGAAATCAAGAAATTGCTAATAAACTTACCCCCATTCTCTAAGTATATCATGTGAATATGCATTTGAAAAATGTGCCTTGGTACACCTTGAGTTGTTGGAAACCCTTGATAAGAAACATTTGAGCCTATTATTTTTATGTTATAAAATAAAAAAGAATATTTTCGTTGTGATGACTATGAAAAAAGTTATAATGATAAGGGAGCTCATATACAAGTGAGTTATATGAATATTGGCAAAGATGATAGGGATAAAAAACATGATGCACATAGTCCTTATCAACAACTTACATCTCTCAACACATATATATTTGTGATGATGAAGTAGATATAGTAATAAATTATCTCAATGAAGTGATTAAAAATAAATGGAAATTCATAAAATACAAGGGGATAAATTAAGAGAGGACACTATAATCTTGGTAGGATGAACACAGTTAAAAATAATGTAATTTTTTTTAAAACACTGGTTATCTAGACAAAGAAACCTATGATACTATCCAATATCCTCTTTCTCCTAAGATTTTATGCAAATAAAATGTTGAATACAAAGAGGTGTTGTATAACCTTCAATAGAACCATCAACAACTACTTATTTGTTGTGCCTATAGCACACACGCCCCGTTCCGAACGGGGACCCTTCTTTTTGCCCCTTTTTGTTAGGTCACTTTTTCCCTTGCCTCATTTTGCATGCCCCCTATTTTGAGTCCTAAGTTGTTAGTTAGTCTAAAAGTCACCATTTTAAGTTGACCAAGTTTCACCACCTTTAGAATTTCCAAGTCCTCAACCTTCACAGAGTTCCCTTGGCAATTTTTCTTGAGACCTTAAACTATTGTCCTTCTCTCCTTGTGGGTCTGCCCTTCTGGGCCACCCTTGGCAGAATTCCATCCTTCTCTTATTGCTTGGGCTGCGAGTGAGTCGGTCTGTCCACCCGCCTTGCAGGTCTCGTGTTCGTCTTGTTCGTTCCCTTCATCGTCTACCGAATGACAAGCACTTGGCTACTGCTTGCCCTGTGGGATCTATTATTCCCGCTATCGGTCGTTTCAAAATCCATGCCCACCAACCTCGCCTACCACTATACTGGCATTTAATTTAGGAATTTAAAGGCCAAAATTCTATAAATAGCTAGAATGACAAGTCATTTTCATCGAAATTCTTGTTGAAACTTGTCAGAGTTGTGCCTTCCATTATCGCCGCCGCACCCGCATGATTCCATTGTCGATTGAGCATCACTGCCATCAGATTCTCCATGATTTCTTACAGATATCCAAGTAGGTTTTCCACCACCGCCCCGTCACATGTTTTTCATTAAATTTTGGAAAGTTGTTCAAATCTTAGAAGGGAATTAAACATTGAAACCAACTAGAATGATGAATTTTGCACAAAAATCATGTATCAAAAAATTGGAAATCCTTTAAAATTTGGCCATTTTGGACCACTTGGAACTTGGCACCTCGGTCGCCAATCTTGACTAGGGTTGTCGATCCCTTGCGGCCCACAAGCCTTTCGCCATTATCACCTCAATATTGTGATCAACAGACCTTTAACTGTGGTCACCATCCATATCGGGCCCGTATCTGTAGGTGGACACCACCTCCTTGTCATCACCATTGAGCTAAATGGATTCCTAAGTTGTGTGGACCCTCATGACCCCTGTGAATCCATGAGTGCGGGATTCCACCCATGGATGGTTCCTCCCTTTTGCTGTTCCAAATGGTTGTTTGACCCCAACTTAAATGAAACCCAACACTTGGCCAAAATCATCCTGGGCTCTCAACCCTTGCAGGTCCGCTTTTGTGGGCCTCTTGTTACAAATTGCTCTTTGCCTTTTCATAGTTTTAAATGGCCGTCATATGCAACCCTCCTGCTCTACGGACCTCACCAAACCTTTCGCTATCGGGCAAGCCTTCATGTTGTTAAACCCTTGCGGAACGTTCCTAGTGGACCATCATCCGCTGTTCACCGTTGATTGACAACACCTAGCCTAAAACGACAAAGTTTACCCTTCCTTTCGCTTGATGGTTCTCGTGTCTGTCCTTGCCACCTAGGTCGATCCCCTCTAAAATTGGCTACCTATTGACCCTTTTTGGGCCATCATCTATGGGCTTCCCCATGATCTTCACCATTTTTTAAACAACCAATTTCCCTCACCGGTCCACTTTGTGGGCTCTGCGTCGTCTGCCTCCCTTCGGTCCCTTTGCATGAAAGTTTCTAAGTTAAGTTTTCCAGCAGAAATTTTATTGCAGGTGGTCATCTTTGGGCTACTAACCCTCGACCTTTGTTCCCGAAGCATCCAAACCTGATCTGCCTCCCATCTTGCGGGGTCCGACCCTACCACGACTGATTGGATTTCCTGAAGGAAATGTTGCATGTTGATGACTCATGTGGGCCCGACGATGTGGACTGCTTACTGTTGTCCATCGTTTTATCTTCGTTGTTCCTAATGGACACCATCTAACTACTTTTTGTGCCTTCCTGCCCGAACCTTTGGAACGACGTGCACTTTGAAGGGGTTTTGACGACTATCCTTCCTGCCTGCGGATCCTGCTATGCGGGACTTTATTTGTAGGTTTTTTCCATGCCAAGATTGTTTTGAACGATAGAGCTCCCAAACGTCGGAGACACCACCTCCCTCTGTAGCCCCTAGACCCACATGACAAAGCAATTGAACCATCACTTCCAAAGACCTCGAGAATAATTAGATCCACATGACCAAATGACCTAACGACTAGTGGGTCCCATCTTTGTGCAAAAATATTGATGCGGGTGGCCACCTGTGGTCTATCGTTCCCTCTTCGTCTTCTGCACGTTGCCTCCTCCAAAAAAACCGCTAGCCCAGGGAAACCCGCATCCTTGGGCCCGCATTACTCTATCTCCCCCGAACAAAAGGAAAACAATGATCTTTAATGAATTTTATAATCTTTGAGGGGTGAATTATTCGATCTAACATCTGTTTTGTATGTTTTCACTAACACTCTCCCTATTTATACATGAATATGCTTATTACGTCTTTTCTTGCAAGATTTATGGAACCAGCTATAAGACCATCGGGGGCATCCACAGAGCAAGAAAAGGTGAAGAAATCTGCCAAGGCCCCAAGAGGGAAGGGGGACAAAGATCAAATGAAATATTAGTTTCAGGGAGTAGAGGTCACCTTTAGGGTCACCACTAAGTGGGAAAAAATTACTGACACCAACCTCAAACACATCAACATAGATGAATTTAGATAGAGGGTCATTGCCAACCCCACTACAAAGAATGCAAAGAGGATCAAAAAGAGTGGTTTAGCTAAGGCATCCATTTTACCACTAGCTCTTGTGGCCCCTGAATTGGTGATGGCTTGTCGAGAATCCTACTAGGAAAAGAGCAGAAATATTGTGGATCGGGATGGCAAGGTGTTGGACAACCTATTTGCAAAGTCCATAGCTCAAAAATTCCACATCCCCACCTATGACGCTATGGAGATAAAGGAATATGCAAAGAACATATGGAAGGTGGACCCCTTAAAATGTAAGAAATTGATTAATCAATATTGGTTAAAAGACAAGAGGGGTAGCACAAACAAAGTGCCTCAGGAGATGTTCAAAAGTGATTTATAAGAAGACTACCATGACTTGGTAACTTTGCTAAGCAGATTCATGGGAATCCCAACTGTGGAATATTTCTATGACTGGATGTTCTATTTTATAGAAGAAAATATCAGAGGAACAACCAAGTTTGACTAGGCCTAGATGATCAGCAAAAACTTGCATGAGCAGTTCCTGGTGGTTAAGAAGTCCACCAAATTCTATATGACCTCCTATTTGGTCTACCTTCTAGCCGACACCCTTCCATATAGAGGTATATTTTTCGCACAAAACATGACTTCGGGAAGAGAGCTAAAAGTGTATGATAGGTATCTGTAGCTCTAATGTCGAAACTTCATGAAGGATTAATGTAGGGTGAATGATACCTTCATTGGGTATATTATTAGACTTCTTAGAGGGGATTTTGAGAGAAGAGTCACGCATAGCGCTCACACCTTTTTTCAGAGGTTCAACTTCTTGTTCATTCAGTTCCCCAAGTTCACTTACATCCAAACTGAAGGCTTTAGTGAAAAACCAAACAAGCTACCCTAGTATCCAAATGACTAGTTGATCTTGTTAGAGGTGTCAAGGAAACTAAAATATGCACATAATCTCCTTGTGGGTAAACATCGATCAGTAGTGCCTTATCCTCTCACATTCAAGTAGGGTATGTATGCTCCCCTAGCTACCCAATGCGTCGAATATTTTCAAAAGGAGCTCGTTGAGAATAATCTGAGCCTCTAGACTCCTTGGCCAAGGATGGAGCCGTATGCAAAATTAAAAAAGATTTTTGAAAAGGAGTAATGCCCATTTACATGGCATTGAAGATTTTTGGGCCAACTGTCGGGATGATAAGAAGGTATGCATGAGGCACTATATGCGTATGATTGCATACATTGTCAAGACAATCAAGTTATTCCCAATGTCAGATCAGATCATTGAATATGAAAGCACTGTCATAGATCTGAAAGTTGATATCATCACCAACCTTCCATTGCCCCTTATAGACTTGAACAAGGAAGAGGTCAATGACCTCAATATTCTGACTAAGCCAAGGGTGATCCCAAAATAGTTGTTTACACTGTTTGGGACATCTTGATTGTTGTTGAAATCACATA
Source organism: Sequoiadendron giganteum (assembly GCA_007115665.2). Lineage (NCBI taxonomy): Eukaryota > Viridiplantae > Streptophyta > Pinopsida > Cupressales > Cupressaceae > Sequoiadendron > Sequoiadendron giganteum. The sequence goes on along the minus strand of CM021100.1, from coordinate 840,220,595 downwards.
TTTGTAGAAAATATAATGATTTAAGCCTTGAAAAGTTTAATTTAAAAGATTTCAATTGAAGAGGGTTGGATCAAACCACCTTAAATCAAACCCCCTTGGATATTTTTAAACAATACCTATAACAGAGTCTCCTATACACCTACCAAAATGTTGATAACCACTTTTGATTTAAATTTTGGGAGATCAACTGAATTCATTTAAAATTTAATTTTTGTAAGTGTGTAGTCCTTTTTATAAGCTTCCCAAAAAGTCTAATTTTAAATATATTTAATTTTATTATTATATTTATTTTTTATTTCTTGTGAATGTAGGTTTTTCACTGAAAATCAAGCTCTCTATTCTACACATGTGGAAAAATAGTATATTATAAAAAAAATTCTAAAAAATATGTTTATGCTAGGTATTGATGTCCTTGATCCAACAAAATAAACAAAATTGAATTTGTATACATACAAAAAAAGTTATGTTGTATACAGTCTTCCTATGTCTAAATTATAATTGGTTTGGCTTCAAAACTTAATTAAGAAACAAATATCCAATAAGACACTATGAAACTAAATGAAAGTGCTAGATATCATACTTACAAATCTAAATTCAAAAAAAATAGAATTTCATCCTTCATAGAAAAATATTTATGTTGTATACGGTGAACACCACTCTTATAAGATGGTGTTTACTGTTAAAAACTAGTTTTCAAAGGAGATATAAAAATAAATACTATCTAATTCCCAAAAATTATAAAAGAATATATATTTCGAATCTATAGAAAAAATGTCAAAAATCACTAGTTTGCATCATCTTCAAATTCCTCATGGTTTTGCAGCTATAGGTGCCTGAAAGTGAAGATTTTGTTAAAAAAAATCAGTTCAATGTCCAGTTTGGCCAAAAAATGTAAACCAGTATTGTGGGATCACCTCCAATAGAGAATAGGACAAGGTAGTGGATTGATACACAAATTTCTTAGTTAAATCTTCAAGGGTCTAATATCACTTACGACGAGCTCAAAGATGAGCTCGAGAGCAAAACAGATAGAGGGGTTGCCACTGCCCCAACTAAAGAGGCTCCCAAATCCCCTCTAGCCACGAGGTCATGGAAAAGAAAATAAATATCTGAGTGCCAACTGAGGCATAAGGTCTACTCAAGGAAGGATTCAGAGGTTGAGACCTCGAAGAAAGCAGAATACATTAGGAAAATTATTTGATTCCTACGATCCAAGAGGATCCATTGCATGAAGGAGAAGAAGAAGAGGCCAAGCAACCTAAGTCACCACCTACCGCCTCTATTCTTGCTGTCAAAACCACTTCTGTTGTTACTCATCCTTTGGTATCTTAGGTATTACCTATCTCCTCCCCGCCCGTAGTGGACATCTCGGTTCACCTTTCCTCCACTTTGCCTACCACACCTATTATGGTGAGAGAATCCTCCTCTGCAACAACCTCCCCGCTTTCATCCTCCTTAATGTATCCATCAATGATAGTTCCTCTAGTTTCCACAACAACAATGTCTACCCTCACTCTTCCAAAAGCCTTTTCTAGAAATATGCAAAACATTCCTATGGATTTCTCTGGAGTATTAATGAATCCCATAGTACAAGCTGCTCTAGCTTAGGTTGTTTCCAGTCTCCCTGTCCCTTCTCCAACAAAACCACCGAAAATGGAGATGACAATGTAGATCTTAGAAGAGCTTGAAAGGAAAGAGAGGGAGGTAGCCGAAAAGGGGAAAGATGTTGAACCCGAAGATCCATTCAAGGATGACTACCATGTGCATCTAGAATATCAACACTTGATCATTGATGAGGTAGTGTATGAAGAAGAAAATTCTCAATCCTCAGAGGAAGATATCAAGGATCACAACACCAAGTACGTAGTGGAGTCCTCTGACCAATAGCTCGAAGAGGAGCTATATGAACAACTAAAAGATTTTGGGGAGGAAGTTGAGAGGCAGTCTTTCAAACAAAAGGAAGAAGCGGATAAAGACATGGAGGTATCAAAAAAACTTTCGACCAAGGAACAAGAAGTACCTCTCGAGAGAGAAGAAGAAAAGAAAGAAAAGGAAAAAGAAGAATATAAGCCTGAAGAAGAGGTTGAAACTAAGAGAATCCCTAAGACAAAACATTGCACAAAGTTAAGGTAGGAGGAAGAAAAGGCATCTGAAGGGGAAGATAACCCCCAAAGAAAACATAGCTACTACTGAGTCACAATAAGAAAGGATCGTATTCATCTGCAACTCAGGTGAAGAAGAAGAAGAGAAAATAGAGAAAGAGGCTTCAAATCATGAAGAAAAGGAGATCTGGCATGCTCGAAGGGAAGGAGGTTGTCATGAATCACCCAAGGAGGGATCTCAGATGCCTGAATGATTGGAAAAGCAGCTAAACAAGAAGACCCCCATCCCCTTAGATCCCAAGGAAAGACTCGAGGCTATCCTAGCATGGGCTCAAATAGGGACAAAGAAGGTAAAGAAGCCGAAAGTCAAAGCCCATATAATGATGGATGCATCAAGATCTCGGTCAGTGCAAATTGCCATTCCCGGTGCTAGACAAGGAGGAGGGAGTGAGTTAGAATATCTCCACCATTGACTTGGGTACGAATACGAGGGATCAAAAGATTGATCATCTCCAGGGGTTCATGGCCATGATTGTTCATTAAATGAATAAGGATCAATCCTCCAAGGAGGAACTGAAAGAGTAGGTGGTAGACCTCATGACCTACATACAATAATGGTCCTCTACTGAAGAGCTACCTACAACATCATTAGCCCCACCACTAATATTGTCCAAAGACCACATAAGCAAGATGGAGAGAAGAAAGAGTTGGTCCAAGTCCATAGAGGATTGGTTCTAGTAGGTGATTTACAATGGAGATATGGCCATTGGCCATGCCGTCTGAATAACAAATAAATTTTGGGACGTGCAAAAACAACTAGAGGGTACAAAGGAAATTTTCCTCTGCTTCACTGAGTTGTATATGATTACTTATCCTAAGCTCAAAGTTGTTCTCAAAATACTTGAAAAATAATGGGAGAAGGAGTTGGGTTTGGAAAAGAATGATCAATGGTTGGTTGAAACATGGAAAATGAGCCTAGATGATAGGAAGGAAGTCTTGGAGTAGGTGATTTGTGAAGTGGAGCTCGATCTAGTATGGGCGAAAGAACATCAGGCGGACTAGGAAGAATATTTGAATCTCATGACAGACTATATGACATGCCTCCCGCTGAGTTGGATCTCAAGAAAACAAGGCCATATTTTCATAAGAAGATGGAAAACGGGGCTGCAGATTCACTAACGCCAGATTTTATGGACTTTGCTGCTAGGGCATTCATCCAATTTAAACAGATGGGAAAGGCCATGCCCAAATGCACAAAGAATTGGGAGTTTATCACTGGCTAGTCAAATAAATTATCATTTCAAGTGCTCCAATCTAATATAATGGAGTGGGACAAGCTCCAAATATTGATAGGAAAATTCATGGGGTATGCCACTATAAAGAAAAATGAAGGAAATCTCGTCATTGATGATGATTTCCTCAGTGTGTAGCTATAGAAAAAGATTAATCAATAAAAGACAAAAGTGCTGCAGTTCGAGGCACTAAAAGACAAAATAAGATAGAAGACAAGGAATGTAATTTTAAATTGTAAAATATTTAGGGTTAGGTGAAACCCTAATTTGTAGTGAATCTTGGCCACACAATGAGATTAAATCTTGGTCACTCTTTTTTTTTTTAGCACTATAAATAGGGGGTCTCCTCTCATTTTCAAGAGAGAGAGAGTTAAGTTGTAAAAACATGTTGCTGAAATTCTAATATAAATTCATTGATTTTGGTGGATTCTTGAGTTTGATTCTTGTTTCATGATTCTTCTCCTCATAGTTAATAGATTTGAGTAGATTTACTTTGTCGTTCAAAGTGTTTTACATGCTTTAGTAAATTAGTAGATGCAAGTTCAATGATGTTGAAGAAAACAGTTGTGTTGATCCCCTTCCTTGTTCATGTTTTTTGTTGTTTGTTGATGATAAATGGAAGTGTAAAGATAGTTTAAAGATACATTGATTTTTGCAATTAAACTTCATCTTTTATTCATGTCTCATGGTGAATGAATAGTTGAAAATATGCAGACCTTAGAAGATCGCACTAGTTTCATGATACTGTTGACTGATTTGGTTAAGTGGAACTTAATTTCAAGAAGGTTGTCCACTATAGCTTTCTCCATTATCACTGTTCATTGGTAGTTGCAGGCCTAGGAACTTTCTCCTCCTCTTTCCATTTTTACCTTTCTTTGAAATATTAATTTAGGCAAAGTTCAGGCATCATTGTAAATCCAAATATGATGTTAAAAGTGGATTTCAGAACACTATTTTGAAACTGGAACAATTGCACATCCATACCAACACCTTAGGAACTCCATTTAAAGAACCAATCTCTCTCTAGCTTAACACACGTAAGACTACCCTGTGATTACCAACAAATCACATGAACCAATTGAGAAATTCCAAGAAAGTCATGACCTGACACTCGAGAGACCTTAGGGTAGTGATTTGCAACTTGTCTATAGATTTATGCATTTCAAGAGAGGTGATGCATCTATGCATTGCCTGTGTTGAGAAGTGAAAAACCACCCATCAAGAACTGGCACTAGAGGGAGGGTCGCCTGAATCGTGTTAAGCTGGATCAAATTGGTTCATTCTCCCTTGAGAGATTTAATAGAGTTTTAAGATCCACACCAAATAATGGGGAATTCCAAGAGCTACCACCTCTTACCAAGGTTAGAAGAGCTAAAAGAGGCGAAGCATCCACCTCTGGCACATTCGACCAGCCTAGTTCACCTCCACTCTCATCCTCCCCTTACACCCATTCGCCCTCACCTTCTCCTTCACCCTTTGCAGCACCCTCTTCCTCCCATCCACTCTAAGATGCCTTCCAAGCTGCAGTCTCCCACAACCAGGGTACTGCCTTCTAGCCCAGTGTACTTCCTTTCTTGGGCGTTGTCCTAGTAGCTGTTGTTGTCCCTTTGCAGCCTCAAGTCAATATGGTGCACCCTCCTCCACCTCTGCCTCCCGTGGCGTGGTTGGGAAAAATCCATCTCATTTGTCCTTCAATATTTACCATGATATGCCAAAAAACTTGGAGGGATTTTGCACCAAGTTCAACCCTCAGGATCTGCAAAGGATAGTAGAAGAGCACATCAAGATCTTTCAAATAACCTTGAAAGACATGCAAATTGGACATGAGGACGTGGAATGTAGGCTCTTCCCTTATTCCTTGGGGGAGGAGGCCTTCTACTAGTACATTCACTTGTCGACGAGATCCATAACCACTTGGGATCTCTTGAAGAATGCCTTCCTACAGAAATTTAAGATCCAAGTCAACCCTTCTAAGCTATACCAGCAATTCATGGCCATTTGAAGGGAGGGCAATGAGCCGCTCAACTCTTTTAATGACCAATTTCACCAAGCATATATGAGGCTGCAGACGCCTTATGTGGTTGACAATGCATCCACCCAATCAGTATACTATGTAGCCTTGGACAACCTCTCTTCTACCCTGGTGAAGAGGCTGAACCCACAAACGACTCAGTTGGTGGATGCACGTAGAAGCAGTTAAATCTAGTACAGATCTAGGACAACATATTTCTAGTCCATTGCCCTCTTTGGGAACAATTTCTCACCCACATCAGGTTCAAGGGATTACCCAAGCCCTAGCATAGCAGATACCCTTGATGAATCAAATTCTATAACTAGCAATGGTGCCTCACCGTAGACAACCATTGAATTAGGCACCTCTCGTGCCTCAATACCTGTAGCCACAAAAGAAACAGGTTTATCCTCAGCTGCCCCAAGTGCCAGCATATACCTCCAAATCTTTGAGTTTCTGTCTGCTTAACAAAATCAACCAGTAGTACAACTGGTCTTACTTCATAATTTAGCTTCACAACCAAACAATTCCAAAAAGGATTGGATAGATGAGCTGACAAAGATGATTAAGAAGATGTCAACTGAAATGACCCACTTAAGGAATCAGAACAACCAACTACGGGCCTCCCAAGGAAGCATTCAAGCCAACCTAAATCATGACAACCGTGATTCAGGTGCTCCTTTTGGACAAAATTATGAAAGAGGTCAGAATATGGGGCAAAACTTTGATAGAAAGCCTTCATAGTGGCAGAATCAAACATGGAACATGAGGCCAAACAATGGCAGTGTTCCCATGCCACTTGACCAACCGATCAATAGTGACAAGACTAGAAGTGGGGTATACTTAGCCGAGGTAGCCTTATCTGAATGGTGTCATATTCACAAGATGCGTAGACATTTTGAGTTGGATTGTCCAGAGTTCCAAATGGTCGTTGAGATTTTCTAGATAGAAGTCCAGAAAACGATCGATAGTTCAGGATGCAGGGACATTGTTCTATCTAAACCATATAATTCCTTGATGCTAGTGGTCAACCAAGCTCCTTTCCCCAAAGGTGAGAGAAATGTACCTGAGAAGGAGATTGCTGCCCCAAATGATGGTAAAGTAGAAGATTTAAGTGTCGAAAGCCCTTTGTCTCAGCTCTTTAATTCAGTAGATAACGTTCCAATACATGAGGAAGAGCCGAGAGAGGATGAGATCCAAATGTTTCACCAAAGGGAAACCCCATATGACCTAAGGAATAGGCAAGCAGGTGGCCCTTTCACAACCTCAACTCTACCTAATAACTTTAGCACTCCTCCTAACCTGAATGCTAGTAATAACCCATTCTATCCCCATGTACCCACTTGATACTTTAATAAGAATAGATAGTAGGGTCAAAACCAACATTAACCTATTGGATCCTCCCAAAGTACCCCCTTTGAGGTTGAAATTGAACAAATGGGAGAGAACGTAGCAGAAGAGTTTAAGGTCAAGTTGAGCTTGTCAACTTTTGAATTACTTAAAGTCTCAGTAGTTAGGAATTCCTTTTTTAGAATGATCAATGGGACTCCCTCATCCAAGTTAGCCTAGGAAGTCCCCATCAAGAGGGCCTCCTTTGATGACTCACAAAATGAGATTGTCATCCGACAGATATTTAAAAAAAAGGTAGACCCACCTTCAAATCAACAAGAAAATAAACAACCTGCTAAGGTACCGGACCAAGCCCAAGCCTAGAATAAGGGTAACGATAAAGATAAGGGTCAGGTAGCTCAAGTTGACATTTTAGGGGGGCTATTTCAAGGGAAGCTGGAGATGCCTCCCTTCCTTACCACCATCAAGATATTTGGAAAGAATATACATAATTTCTCACTTGATTCAGGAGCTTCTACTAATGTCATGCCCTTGTCAATGTGCAAAGCTCTAGGAATAGTTCCAGCCCCCTCTCGATGCAAGGTGACACAACTAGACAAAACAGAGATCAACTTAGTTGTTGATATTCCCGACACTTATGGTATCATTTTAGGGAGGGATTTCACTTGGGAATTGAATGGGTATGCGGCTACTGATTATTCTCACCTATGGTTGCCATGGAAAGAATTGCCAACTCAGATCCGTATTGAGAGAGAATCACACATGAAATTCATGATCATCGAGTATAATAACATGGCAAGGTGTTGTTTGTTGAAAGAGAACATGGAAATTACCACCCCATGGCATATGCAAATGAACAGGGATGTTATGAAAAAGAATTAGTTGATGAGGTCCTCCTTGTGCTATGCAATCCACCTATCGGCTTGGAAAACACACCTAAAAGTACAGAGATACTGATTGAATCTGATGATGAAGAATCCTATGAAGACAATGGTCTTTGATTATTGGATGGCTTCTGACATTTCATGGAGAAATGTGTGCAAGATCAACTCAATTTAGCTGCAAAAATGAACTTTCAGGAGCTACTTCTACCCAGTTGGTGCAGGGTACATAATGTCGCCCACTCATAATTCAAATGTTTCTTGTGCCAAATAGAAATTGAACATATCAAAGGATGTGTTTCCCCAAAAGGGGAACATCAAATGATACAACTAGATCAAAATTGTGTTGATCCCACATTGCCTCCCAAGGTTTCTGAAGTGAATACATTGTTGAATGAAAATGAAGGCTCTACGGATTCAAAGATCAAGGATTCTTCCAAATTTTGGATGCTATGCTTTGATGGTTTCAAATCCAAGAAGGGAGTCAGAGCCGGGTTCGAATTGATCAGCCAAAAAGGTGAGTTGTACTTTGTTGCTCATGTAAACTTCAGTTCTATTGCACAAATAATGTAGCGGAGTATGAGGCATTGGTCATCGGTCTTCTGATGACATTAAGGAAGAGGGTTAAAATGTTACAAGTCTTTGGTGACTCAGATATAGTCATGAAACAAGAAAGGAAGCTTTATTCCTGTCATGATAGGAGGCTCACCAATTACAAGCATAGGATATGGGACCTTTTAGAGAGCTTAGATGCATTTAAAATTTAGCTAGTCCCTCGCTCTCAAAATCATACTGCTAATGTCTTGGATCAAGTAGCTAGCACCCTCAAACCTCTATCATTATCTGGCCTCAAAAGGTTCACTATTGAGATCACCTCCACCTTGTATGTTCTAGATAACGTTGCCAACTTTCAAGTGTTTAATGATGATAAAAACATCTTGGATTTCATCACTAGCTCTGATATATTTGCAACTCATATAATTCATGAGGCTGAGCCCGAAGAGGCCGAATTGGAAATAGAAGGGGTCATTAACCTCAAGACTAATACTATCCCTAGAGGCATGGTCCAGCTTGAGCGAATATTTGACTTGGATTAGATCGGAGGTCAGGATCAACAAGCAAATAAGGACTCTATCAGCAATCAATGTGGTGCCTATAACCTTGGAGCAGCTAAGGAAGCTAAGAATGTGTTCATTGGTAAGGTGTGCATGCCAGAAGAGAAGAAAGGGATCATTGATGCTTTGTATAATTGTCATGACGTAGTTTCTTGGAGTTACGATGATTTACAGAAGTATGACACGTCGATCATCACACACACCATTCCTCTTAAGCCATACGTAAGACCGTTCCGACAATGAAAATGCCCTGTTGATGAATTACTAGAATCTATTATTTATAAAGAAGTACAAAAGTTGATGTCCACCTGAATTATATTTCTAGTCAAACACTCCATGTGGGTGGCGAATTTGGTTCTGGTCAATAAAAAGAATGGTGAAATTAGATTGTGTGTATATTTTCATAACTTGAGCAAAGCTTTGGAGAAAGATAATTATCTAGTGCCTTCATTGGATGAAGTACTACAGATAGTCAATGGTTCCCAAATGATGTCTTTCCTAGATGGGTACTCTAGGTATAACCAAGTAATGGTGCAATATGAGGACATGAAACACAAGACGACATTCATCACCAAGTGGGGAATCTTTACGTATAGAAGAATGTCATTCAAACTCATCAGTGTTGGTGACACTTTCTAGCATACAATGGATATCGTCTTTAAGGACCTGATAGATAAATGAATTATCATCTACATGGATGACCTCATAGTGTTTTCAAAGAAGTGAAGTGATCATGCCATTGATTTATGCAAATTCTTTTAGAAGTGTAGGGAATTCAGAATTTCCTTGAACTCAAAGAAGTCCATCTTTGGAGTAATGGAAGGTAAGTTACTTGGGCACATTATTTCAGAGAAAGGAATCTAAATAGATCCTGAACGTATTCAAGAAATACGTAAAATTCAACTACCAGGCAGTAAGAAAGAATTGAAATCTTTCTTTGGAAAGATAAATTTTGTCAGGAAATTCATCAGTAGATTTTTTGAAATAATTAAGCTGCTCAACACCATGCTGAAACAGGATGCCAAAGTTGAATGGACACCAGAGGTGAAGCAGACCTTTGAGGAAATCAAGAAAGTAATTGTTGTTGCACCCATGTTAGTCAGTCCTGATTATCTGAAGTTGCTCTACATTTATTCATTCACTTCAGACCATTCGTGTGCTAGCATATTAACTCAAAAGGATGATGAAGGAAGCGAGCACTCAATGGCCTTGATGAATGCTATGTTAAAGGATGTTGAGCTAAGGTACCACAATGTGGAGAAGCAAGCAAATGTTATGGTTAGAGGATTCAAGAATTTAAGACATTATATCTCGCGAAATAAGGTGTTTTCCATAGTATCTAACTCGGTAGTGAAGACATTGCTAATGCAAAATGAGCTAGGAGAAAGAAGAGAAAAATGGGTTACCTTGCTACAAGAATATGACATGGAGATTTAACCAATGAAGTTAGTAAGAGGGCAAGCCCTTACCCAAACAATAGCTGAAACTATAGTTGAATCAGGGACCGAGCTTACTGTCTAGCAGTACCAACTAGAAGATGTCTCCCTAGGGGAGTGGTATGATGACATCGTCTACTATCTATTGCATAACAAGTGTCTGCCTCACTTATAGGGGGTCCAAAAGTGTGCCCTTAGGCTAAAGATAAGTAGCTACATGTTGCAAGGGTCCATTCTATACAAGAGGAATCATGAAGGAATCTACCTTTCATGCCTTGACAAAGAAGAAGCAATAGGAGTCTTAAGAGAATTTCATGATAAATTTTGTACTGGTCATGGGTTTGGCCCTTCCACTGCTCATCAAAATCCTGTGGGCTAGGTATTATTGGCTAAAAGTTTTCAAAGATGCGTACAATCATGTTCAAACCTATCACATCTTCTTGACTGCTATTGTTAGAGAGTGAAATGTCGCTCTCCCACTCCAGCCAGTCTTAGAGGTAAGGTCATTCGTGCAATGGGGTCTCGACTTCATTGGTCTGGTAAGCCCACCACCTTCTGCAGGAAACAAGTACATTCTAACTGCCTCTAATTATTCTACTAGATGGATAGAAGTGATTGCATGTAGGAAATGTACCACAAAGGTATTTATAAATTTTCTCAAAAGTTTTATTGTGAATCATTTTGGTTTCCCACATGCCCTTCTTTGTGATAATGGCCCTGCATTTCGCTCACTAAATTTTGCTAGCTGGGCCTTTGACTATGGCATTGCTCTCAAATTTTCATCCAACTATTACCCTAAAGGCAATGGCCTAGTCGAATCCACAAACAAAAACCTTATCACTTTGATTAAGAAGTTGCTTGAAAAGAACCCCAAAGATTGGCACACCTAGTTGCATTTTTCCCTTTGGGAAAATTGCATGCACCACAAGGATTCCCTAGGCGATTCCCCATTTCACCTGGTCTATGGACTAGAGCCCATCTTTCATATACACCTAAGGATCCCCACCCTTCGGTTCATCAATACCTTTTATGAAGAGGGGGACCATCAGGAAGCCCACCTAGCAGAATTGTTACACCTAGAAGAGGTATGTGATAAAGCCATTGAAAATTTTTCCAAACATTAGGGCGTGGTCAAAAGATGGTTCGACCATCGAGCCAAAGTTAAGGATGATAGAATTGTTGATTTGGTCCTCTTTTGGTACAAAGCCCATGAAAATAAAGGGGGACATGACAAATTCGACAAGATCTAGCTTGGCCCCTTTCAGATCTCAAATTTTTTAGGAGATAATTCCTTTCACCTCAAGAAACTAACTGGAGAGGATGTCTCGTTGCCCATCAATGGGCAGCATCTCAAGCATTATTTCCTTTTCTGAGCTCTACTGGGCTAGCCTTTGTAAATACTTGTATATAGGTTAGTATAGGTTTTCTTGGTTTTGTTGTCTTGCTTCGCTTCTATTTTTCTCATCCTCCCAACCATTTTGTTGTGTCGAGGGCATTCCATTGTTTTTGATGTAGTGTTCATGCACGGTATGATAAATAGTTCACTTTGCTGCCCACTCTTTGTGTTCTTTAGATAAATAATCACTCCCAACTTTTGGTCTCTGCTTGTTGTCGTGGGGTGGTTTACTTACTTCAACTATGGCTTGACCTAGAATGTGACCCTTGACTGAATCCTCTCTCACTTTTCTCAGGTCATGCATAAACGCACACTAAATTATTTTTGAAGGGGTTGCACAACGGTCGTTATGATAGCCCAGTAAATGAAAAATATTAAGTATGTTCTAGTGACCACTATGATTCTAAACCCATAGTAAGCTTTGATGCTTACACAGTTGAACAAAAGGAAGAAGTATTCAAAAGAAAATATCAAGAAAAGAGGAGAAAAATAAGAAAAGACAAAATATGCAACTGTGTGGGTGTGCAAACAACTCTATTAGGGCTATAGACGCTTGGCTGGAAACAAAGCAATGTTCGTCGGATTACAGTGACAACTCAGTTAGGGCTATGGATGCCTGACTAGTAGCAGGGAAATGTCCAAGTTACTTTTGGGGTTAGATGGTTTATGTAACTTTCTAGACCTAATTAATGATTGTTTGTCATAGGTCCTAAAGAAAAGGAATGAATTCATCATATGCACACACTCCTGAGATTTTTTGTAACTTGACTAAGTCAAGGATCCTGCTCTCCTTCAACTTCCTCAGTTCACTTATGGAAACTGCCCCACTCTGTGATACTAGAAAATTTGGTTTATGAATGAGTATTTATCCTTAGAACACTCAAGAGTGTTCCCTAGCGGAGTCACCATTTGTTGTTCCTATAGCACATATGCCCCGTTTCGAACAGGGACCCTCTTTTTTGCCCCTTTTTTTGGGTCGCTTTTTCCCTCGCCTTGTTTAAAATGCCCCCTATTTTGAGTCCTAAGTGGTCAATTAGTATTAAAGTCACCATTTTAAGTTGACCAAGTTTCACCACCTTCAGAATTTCCAAGTCCTCAGCCTTCGCAAAGTTCCCTTGGTAGTTTTCCTTGAAACCTTAAATTGTCATCCTTCGCTCCTTGCAGGTCCGCCCTTGTGGGACTCCCTAGGTGGAATTTTGTCTTGCTCTTGCTACTTGGGTGGTGGCCAAGTCAGTCCATCCACCTGCCTTGTGGGTGCTGCATTTGTCTTGTCAGCTCCCTTTGCCATCTGGTGAATGACAAGCACTTGGCTACTGCTTGCCTCGTGAGCTATGTCGTTCCTACCATTGATAGTTTCAAAATCCATGCCCACCAACCTTTCTTGCCACCCTACTGCCATTTAATGTTTGCATTTAATGGCCAAAATTATATAAATAGCTAGAATGACAAGTCATTTTCACTGACATTCTTGCTGAAACTTGTTAGAGTTGTGCTTTTTGTTATCATCGTTGCGCCCGCGTGATTCCATCATCAATCGAATATCGTTGCCATCATATTCTCCATGATTTCTTGCGGGATATCCAGGTAGTTTTTTCGCTGCCGCCTCGTCACTCATTTTTTTATTAAATTCTACAAATTTGTTCAAATCTTAGAAGGGAAAATGTGGAAACCAGCTAGAATGATAAATTTCGCACAAAACCCATGTATTAAAACATTAAAAATCCTTTAAAATTCAATCATTTTGGACCATACAAAACTTTGGCACCTCGCTTGCCATTCTTGACCAGGGTTGTCAAGCCCTTACCGCCCGCCAAGCTTCGCCGTTGTTACCCCAATATTGTGATCGATAGACCTTTAACTGTGGTCACCATCCCTGTCAGGTCCGCGTCTGTGGGTGGACACCACCTCCTTGTCGTTACCATTGAGCTAAACAAAATCCTAAGTTGTTTGGACCCTCATGATCCCTACAGATCCATGAGTGCGGGATTCTTCCTGCGGATGGATCCTTCCTTTTGCGGTTCCAAATGGTTGTTTGACCCCATCCTTCCACCTGATGGGCCCCATGGGACCCTTCTCCGATGTTGTCTGAATGAAACCCAATAGTTGGCCAAAATTGTCCTGGGTTGTCAACTCTTGCGGGTCCACTTTTGCAGGCTACTCGTTGCCAATGGCTCTTTTCTTTGCCACCATTTTAAATGACTATCATATGCAACCCTCCCACTTTGCACCGGACCCCGCCAAGCCTTTCACTGTCGGGTGAGCGTTCATGCTATTAGACCCTTGCGGGTCATTCCTAATGGATCGTTGTCCGCCGTTCATGTTGATTGACAATGCCTAACCAAGAACGGTGAAGTTTACCCTTCCTTCGACTTGGTGGGTCTCGCATTTGTCCTACCACCTAAGTCACTCCCCTCTAAAATTGGCTAACTATTGACCCTTTGTAGGTCAGCCCTTGTGGGTCGCCGTCTGCGGGCTACCCCATGATCTTTTCCATTTATTAAACAACCAATTTCCATCAACTGTTCGCTTTGTGGGCTCCCTGCCATCCACCTCCCTTCCATCCCTTTGCATGAAAATTTCTAAGTTAAGTTCGCCAGTAGATATTTTACTACGAGCGATCGTCTGCGATTCGCTAACCCTCGACCTCCATTCTTGAAGCATCCAAGCCCGAGCTATCTCTCGTCTTGTGGGTTCTAACCCTACCGCAACTGATTGACTTTCCTGAAGAAAATGTTTCATGCTGATGAATCATGCAGGCCCGCTGATGCAAACCACTTCTTGCAGGTCATCGTTTCATCTCCAGTGTTCCAAACGACCACCATCTAACTACTTTTCATGCCTTCCTACCCACACCTTTTGAAGGACATGCACTTTGAAGGGGTTCTGACAACTGTCCTTCCTACGGATCTCGCTATGTGGGACACTATCTATGGGTTTCCGCCATGCCAAGATCATTTTGAATGGAAGAGCTCCCTAATGGTAGAGACACCACCTACCTCTATAGCCCTTGGACCTGCATGACAAATTAATTGAATCATCACTTCTAAAGACCTCAAGAATAATCAGATCCCCATGACCAAATGACCTAACAACAAGTGGATCCCATATTTGTGCGTAAATATTGATGTGGGTGGCCGCTTGCGGTCTACCATGCCCTCTTCTCCATTTTCTCGTTGCCTCCTCCAAAACAGCCGCTAACCCAAGGAAACCCACATCCCTAGGCTTGTATTACTCTATCTCCCCCAAACAAAAGGAAAACAATGTTTTTTAATAAATGTTATAATCTTTGAAGGGTGAATTATTCGATCTAACGTTTGTTTTGCAAATTTTCGCTAACATTCCCCCTATTTATACATGAACATGCTTATTGCATCTTTGCTTTCAGGATTTATGGAACCGACTGTAGGACCATCAAGGGCATCCATAGAGCAAGAAAAGGGGAAGAAATCTGTCAAGGCCTTGAGAGGGAAGGAGGACAAAGATAAAATGAAATATAAGTTTTAGGGAGTAGAGGTCTCCTCCAAGGTCACCACTGAGTGGGACAAAATTACAGACAACAACATCGGACACATCAACATAGATGAATTCAAACAGAGGGTCATTGCCAACCTCACTACAAAGAATGCAAAGATGATCAACAAAAACTTGCATGAGTAGTTCTTGACGGTTAAGAAATCCCGCCAATTCTATATGATGTTCTATTTGGTCTACCTTCTAGCTGACACCCTTCCATATAGAGGTCTATTTGTTGCACAGAACATGAATTTGGGAAGAGAGGTGAAAGTGTATGGTAGGTATCCACAGCTCTAATGTTGAAACTTCAAGAAGGATTATTGCAAGGTGAATGATGCCTTCATCAGGCACATTATTAGACTTCTAAGAGGGGATTTTGAGAGAATGCTCATGCATAGAACTCACGGTTTCATTTAGAGGTTCAGGTTCTTGTTCATTTAGTTCCCTAAGTTCACTTATATCCGAACTGAAGGCTTTAGTGAAAGACCATACAAACTGCCCTGGTATCCAAACGACCGGTTGATCTTGTTAGAGGTGTCAAGGTAGCTATAAAATGCACATAATCTCCTTGTAGGTAAACATCGACCAATAGTGACTTATCCTCTCACATTCATGCAGGGTATGTATAATGCTCTCCTAGCTACCCAATGCATCGAATATTCTAAAAAGGAGCTCGCTGAGTATAATTTGAGCATCCACACTCCTCAGCCAAGGATGAACCCGTATGGAAAATTAAAAAAGCTTATCAAAAAGGAGTATGCCCATTTACATGATATTAAAGATTTTTGGGCTAATTGTCGGGATGATAAGGAGGTACGCATGAGGCACTATATGCGTATGACTGCATACTTTGTCAAGATAGTCAATTTATTCACAGTGTCAAATTAGATCACTGAAGATGAAAGTACTGTCATAGATCCAAGATTTGATGTCGTCGCCAACCTACCATTGCCGATATTCTAACTAAGCCAATAGAGAACATGACAAGGTAGTGGATTGATACACAAATTGCTCAGTTAAATCTTCAAGGGGTTGATCTCACTTACAGTGAGCTCGAAGATGAGCTCGAGAGTGAAACAAATAGAGGTGTTGTCGCTGCCCTAAATGAAGAGGCTCCAAAATATCCTCCAACCACCAGGTCATGAAAAAGAAAATAAATTTATGAGCACCAACCAAAGCATAAGGTGTACTCGAGGAAGGCTTCAGAGATTGAGATCTCAAAGAAAGCTAAGATGTTGGGTGAATTATCTGAGATGCCTACGATCCAACAAGATCCATTGCATGAAGGAGAAGAAGAAGAGGCCGAGCAACTTAATTCACCACCTATCGCCTCTATTCTTGATGTCACCACCACTATTGTTGTTACTCCTCCTTTGGTATCTCAGGTATTACATGTCTCCTCCCCGCCTACAATGGAAATCTCAATTCACCTTGCCTCCACCTCGCCTATCGCACCTATTATGGTGAGAGAATCCTCCTCTACAACAACCTCCCTACTTTCCTCCTCCTCAATGTCTCCATCAATGACACTTCCTCTAGTTTCCACAACAACAATGCCTTCCCTCACTCTTCTAGAAGCCTTTTCTAGACATATGCAAAAAATTCCTATGGATCTCTTTGGAGTATTAATGAATACTATAGTACAAGTTTCTCTTGCTGAGTTTATTGTTGGTCTCCCCATCCCTCCTCCAATGGAACCACCCAAAATGGAGATGATAATGCAGATCTTAGAAGAGCTTGAAAGGAAAGAGAGGGAGGTAGCCAAAAAGGGGAAATATGTTGAACTTGAAGATCTATTCAGGGATGACTACCATGCACATCCAGAATATCAACACTTTATCATTGATGAGGTAGTGTATGAAGAATAAAATTCTCAATCCTTGGAGGAAGATGTCAAGGATCACAGTGCCAAGTACATAGTGGAGTCCTCTAACCAAGAGCTTGAAGAGGAGCTATCTGAACAACTAAAAGATATTTGGGAGGAAGTTGTTAGGAAATCTTCTGAACAAAAGGAAAGTGGATAAATACATGGAGGTATCCACAGAGCCTCTGACCAAGGAACAAGAAGTACCTCTTGAGAGAGAAGAAGAAAAGAAAGAAAAGGAAAAATAAGAAGATAAGCTTGAAGAAGAGGTTGAAACCAAGAGAAGCCCTAAGATAAAACATCACACAGAGTTTAGGTAGGAGGAAGGAAAGGCATCTGAAGGGGAAGATAGCCCCAAAGGAAATGTAGCTACTATTGAGTCACAATAAGAAAGTAGTGTATTCATCTATGACTCAGATGAAGAAGAAGAAGAGAAAATAGAGAAAGAGGCTTTAAATCATGAAGAAAAGGAGATATAGCATGCTCGAAGGGAAGGAGGTTGTCATGAATCACCCAAGGAGGGGTCTCAGATGCCTAAATGGTTGGAAAAGAAACTACACAGGAAGACCCCCATCCCCTTAGATCCCAAGGAAAGACTCAAGGCTATCCTACCATGGGCTCAAATAGGGACAAAGAAGGAAAAGAAGTTGAAAGTCAGATCCCATTTCATGATGGATGCATCAAGATCCCAATCAGGGAAAATTTCCACCCCGATGCTAGACAAGGAGGAGGGGTGAGCTATAACATATCCACCATTGACTTGGGTATGACTATGAGGGAACAAAAGATTGAACAACTTCAGGTGTCTGTGGCCATGATTTTTCATCAAATGAATAAGGATCGGTCCTCCAAGCAGGAACTAAAAGCATAGGTGGCAGACCTCACGACCTACATACAACAATGGTCCTCTATTGAAGAGCTACCCATGACATCGTCAACCCTACCACTACTATTGTCTGAGGACCACATAAGCAAGCTAGAGAGAAGAAATAATTGTTCCAAGGCCACTAAGGATTGGTTCCAACAGGTGATTTACAATGGAGATATGGCCATTGGCCATGTCGTCTAAATGGCAAAAAAAAATTGGGATGTGCAAAAACAACTAGAGGGTACCAAGGAAATCTACCACCACTTCATTAAGTTGTATAGTATTACTTATCTTAAGCTCGAAGTTGTTCTCAAAATACCTAAAAAATCATGGGAGAAGGAGTTGGGTCTTGAAAAGAATGATCAATGGTTGGTCAAAACATGGAAAATGAGCCTAGACCATAGGAAGGAAGTCTTGGAGTAGGTGCTTCGTGAAGTGGAGCTTGATCTAGAATGGGCCAAAAAAAATTAGGCAGACTGCAAAGAATATTTGAAGCTCATGAAAAACTATGACATGCCTCTCACTGAGCTGGACCCCCAGAAAATAAGGTCATATTTTCAGAAGAAGATGGAAAACAGGGCTACAGATTCACTAACGCCAAATTTTATGGACTTTACTGCTAGGGAATTTGTCCAATCTAAACAGATGGTAAAGGCCATGCCCAAATGCACAAAGAATTGGGAGCTGATCATTGGCCGATCAAAGAAATTGTCGTTTCAAGTGCTCCAATCTAATATAATGGAGTGTGACAAGCTCGAGATATTGATAGGAAAATTCATGGGTTATTCCACCATAAAGAAAAATAAAGGAAAGCCTATCATTGATGATGAGTTCCTCACTGTATAGCTACAACAAAAGAGCAATCAACAAAAGACAAAAGTGTTATAGTGCCAAGCACTAAAAGATAAAATAGGCTAGAGGACAAGCAATGTAATTTTAAATTGTAAAATATTTGGGGGTAGGTGAAACCTTAATTTGTAGTGAATCTTGGCCACACAATGAGATTAAATCTTGACCACTTATTTTACTTTTTGAGCACTATAAATAGGGGGTCTCCTATTATTTTCAAGAGAGATTTGAGTTGTTGTAAAAAATGTTGTTGAAATTCTAATAGAAATTCATTGATTTTGGTGGATTCTTGAGTTTCATTCATGTCTCATGATTCTTCTCCTCATAATTAATAGATTTGAGTAGATTTACTTTGTTGTTCTACGTGTTTTACATGCTTTAGTAAATTAGTAGATGTTGTTCAATGATGCTGAAGAATATTGTTGTGTTGATCCCCTTCCTTATTCATGCTTTTTGTTATTTGTTGATGATAAATGGTAGTGTAAATCTAGTTTGAACATACATTGATTTTTGCACTTAAAATTCATATTTTATTCATGTCTCATGGGGAATGAATAGTTGAAAATTTGTAGACCTTAGAAGATAGCACTAGTTTCATGATACTATTGGTTGATTTGGTTAAGTGGAACTTAGTTTCATGGAGGATTTCCACTGTAGTGTTCTCCATTATCACTATTCATTAGTAGTTGCAGGCCTAGGAGCTTTCTCCTCCTCTTTCCATTTTGAATTTTCTTTGAAATATTAATTTAGGAAAAGTTCAAGCATCATTGTAAAGCCAAATCTTATGATAAAAGTGGAGTCCATACTATTGTTTTGAACCTACAACAATTGCACATCCATCCCAACACCTTAGGAACTCCATTTAAAGAACCAATATCTCTCCAGGTTAACACACGAAGGCTTCCTTGTGATTACCAGAAAATCACATGAACCAATTGAGAAATTCTAAGCAAGTCATGACCTAACACCTGAGAGACCTTGGGGTAGTGATTTGCAACCTTTTTGTAGATTTATGCCTTTCAAGACAGGTGATGCATCTATGCATTGCCTGTTTTGAGCAGTGCAAAAACACCCATCAATATTATTGAGCTTAGGTAATAAGAAGCTCAAATTTCCACCCTTAAGAATCCAAAAACCCTCTCAATGAGAAGAGAGGAAGATCTTTGTTATGGGGATTAATTTTCTAAGTATTATGATGACTTGAGGATGATCAATCCTCTACATTGGGATATGACTCCATGAATGGAGAAATATTAGTATTATAAGTATGATCCAACTAATCCAAAACTTAAACATAACCATAGTACTAATGCAAAAAATATAAGTTGTCTACTCACAACATACAACATACTACAAAACACATTTAGCTACACTGATAGTTGATGTAATGAATTAAATTTCACAATAGAAGAATATGATAGAAAACACACTACAAATACTTCATAATATTTGAGAATAACAAGAAGTTTTGAGGGGGAAAATCTCCAAATATCCCCAATGAGAACATAATTCACCATCTAATGATGAAATAAGAACCATAAACTCCTTCATATACTATATTTATGTTAAGAATATCACCTAATCCAAATTACATAACCCTATATAACCCCTAGGTTGACCCTTTTAGCTAAATAACAATATAATAGCGATAATATGACTTAATTAGGAATTAAGATAGTCATAAGATGACTATTCATAACCTGATGTACTCTAATATTAAGGGAGTAGAATGTCCCCCTCTTTAAAGAAGCATTGTCCTTAAAGCTAAAAAATTCTAGATTCTTTTGAGTGAACTCCTCATTCTCCCATATGTCATCTTAAATTGGTAACTTATTCCATTATATGAGATACCGAGTGATTTTTTTTCTCCTTAGCTTCCTTCTACATTTCAGAAGAATAAACTTTGGTTCCAATATGATTCTTCCTTCTTTGTCGAGCTCTGGTAATATTGTTTGAGGGGATATTATACTCAATTTCCTTCTTCAAATAATAAACATGAAAAATTGGATGTATCATTTTTGTTGATGGTAATTCAATCCTGTAAACAACACTACCTATCTTCTGCATGATTTGATATCGGCCATATTATTTTGGAGATAAATTTTTATTCTTTGTCTATTACTTCAGTAAAATTTTCTTTTGAGGTTTCAATCTAAAGAAAACATAATCCCCAAATTCAAAACATCTTTCACTATGGTGTTGGTTAGCCCATTACTTGATTTAATTTTGTGTCATGGATAGATTCTCTTTAAGTCTTGAAAGTATTTTTTTTTTATGAAGCATGTGGTCCTCCACAATGTTATGAACTCTTGGTGACACCTTCAATGATGATGTGACGGAATGAGGATGATATCCATACAATTTCATAAATGAAGACATTTTTTATGAACTATGAAATGAAATGTTATACTACCATTCTACTAGTTGTATCCAATCTACCCATTAAGTCTCGTTGATGGACTATTTCACACATGCAACATAGGTAGGGTATTGATCACCTTACCTTTGCTACAAAAGGAAGCTAGTTGTAAGAAAAACTACCTTTCAATATCCTGGGAGTTGGGTCACAACTATATTATTTCCAACTTAATCCTATCTAACAAGTAATCTAAATAAAATTCAAAACATCGAACATGGGATGCAAGAAAATGAAAAGGCATTCATTCCACTCGATCCAATTTATCATAAATCAAAGAGATATCAAATGAAATTGAAGATAAATAAAGATTAATTACACAATTATATTTATTTCCAGTACTAAAAAACAAGGGAAATTATCCAAAATTCCATAACTGCTATTCATTTATTATATGTAAATACCATTTCATCTCTTTGAATGACTATAAATTATAATAGTAAGAAGAATACCATTTTCATGTGAGATTAAAATCCAAAATGATGAAATCTAGTAGAGTTTATTATTCTTTTGAGTTCATAGCTTCTATATTTATCCAAAAGACATTGGTGTACATATCCATCTTTCTTGAGACTAAAATCCTTCTAAAGTATAACTATGAAATTCGATGAAAATAACAAAACTCTATAAAAACCTATGCTACTAGACCTTCAATATAAATCTCCAACCTTTAGACCTTAATAATGAGAGAAGAATTACAATATATAGATAGTGAAGATATTATTCCCTCAAAAATTAATATGCAAGACATGCAGTATGCTCAACATGCAAATCAGTTAATTTAGGAACTTTCCCAACTTTATTTAACTTGAAAAAACTCATCTTCTAGAAAGTTACATCTAGTTCACTTTTGAGAATTCCAATTATCTCCAATTCTAGAACTTTGCCTTTGTTTTTGGGAAAAAAGAGCTAAGGCAACATATTCTTCCTTTGAAAAAGTCAAAATATAATATTCCTTATTCAAAATTTTGGATCACACTTGTTTTTGTAGCTGCTTATATTATTCAAAATTAGCCAACACTTGGTTGATCATCTTTATACTTGGACCATCAATCCACTTTAATCTGAACATAGATTTCTCAAAACTATTAGATATTGTAATTGTGCACCTTCCAACCTTTGAATATCATCTTTGACCCATCTAAGATTAAGATTAATATTCATTAAATTATTTAAAATAGTCTCTTTCTACTCCTACACTAAGTTTATTTTATTTTCTATCTTCATATCCCAGGCACTCCTCATAGCTTGAATATTATCCAATCTATGTCTCTTCTATAATAGGAGATTTGGGTTGATGATACTGACTATAAAGTTCTAAAATCTTGAGGAATTCTCATGTAGCTCCTTATGCAACTTTAATAGATTAAATATATGCTCAGCTATGAGTTCTATTTTTAAGGATATAATCTTTATTCTTTTACTTATGAAACTAATATCCTCATCACACAAGACACAAACATTCTTCAATTCATTTTCTCCCATTTTATTCATTTCATAGAGGTATTTTAAGTACAACTAGTACTTCTCATCCTCATCTCTCAATTTTTTTTTTGTATTTCTACAATTGATCCTCTAAGGCATAAGCCTTTTCATACTATTGGTACCCCAAAATGAGTAGTTCTTCCATTTCCCTTCTAATTTTTTTTAAGTTAGTTTATTAAAAAATTGGGATTTTCTCTTCATCTCATTTAGTCCATCTTTTTCTTTCTAAATAATTAGAACATAAGACTCTAATGAAGTAGATTGTTCAAAAATTAGAGAGACTAACCCTTTGAGGAATACTTTCATCTACTCAAATTGAGTCTTAAGCTCATCCTTAATTTATTTATCCTTATTCATATTGGCCTTGATTGAGTCTACTACTAGGTCTAGGGATGATATTTTTTACCTCCTACTTTGCTTACCTAGATTTATTTTAGATAGTTGATAGTCTTATTCTTGCAACTCCTTGTCATATTTTTTCACCAATGGTGTGGCAATATTTGATATCATCTCCCCTAATTTATTGACCTTTGTAATGTGAAGATTCTTATTATTTTTCTTTGGATTTTTATTCTCCACTTAAACAACCATATCTTTCTAACTAAGAGACTGAAATATTACTTTTTTCCCCTTTTCCAAATTCAATTTTAGCCATGTAGGAGCCTTAGGAGGGATGGACACTTGTTGATCATTTGTTGGAGTCTTTCTGGGTTGTTCTTTCATTTCATGCTTTGAAGCATTCCCATCCTATTATTAATTTCTTTATATGTTCTCAATTAATTATTTCTTCTCTTCAATAGTCAATACATATTCTTCTTCTTCCTTCTTAGCTTTTGGATGATTCTTATATTCTTGGACTTGTTGCTATTCTAAGCCTTATTCTTCCTTTTCAAATTGTTGAGAATCTATAGAGTCATTTTCAAGTTCCTTTTGTTCATCCCTAAGAATTTATTTAGGTGAAATAGGTATTATATCCACTAGATCACTCTTGTAATATTATTCTTCATCTTGTTGTTTTTCAAATTCTAAAGGTGTGGGAGAAGGGATGTTTTTAAATTTACCACCTCAATTATTGGTAATTACACTTTAACTTACTTATCTAGCCACTATTTTGGGGTGTCTTTATAGGAAGGACTTGGGAAAATGGCATCACATCCAACCCTTACACTACCCCTTCTTCTACAACTCTAAATATAATTGTAGCTCACTTACAGGCCTCTATCACCTTTTTCATTATTTTTTATGTCCCTGACATTTCATGAGTTTACACCTCCTATTTTCTCTTCTACTTCTTGTATCCTATTGGTATTGATGAAGAAGAGTCTAGTGTAGCAAACTGCTTCTTCCTTTTACATCGGCCTTCTTTTCCTTTAAATTTCATGATCCTTAGATCATTCTATATGTGGCCTCTATCTAGGACCTTTTTAGATATGGAATCAATGGAAGGTTCCTCTTGTTTTAACCATTCAATTGGATCCAATGTCTCAGTATCAACCTTACTTATGTCATACATAGGATCCAATATTTTTTCATCATCTGATAATCCTTCTAGGATATCATCTCTAAACCCAAACACTTTCATCTAGAAGACACTCAAACTCTCATAACTTCTCCTCTTTATGTCAAAATCATCTTGTAGCTTTTTTAAAAAGTCTTGAATATCTGGTTAGTAGAGCAGAAATATGGAAGAACTAAGAGCTTTCATCTTCTCTTTAGGGTCAATATTGTCACTTGTGATATAAGTATTTAAATTTAATATGTTTAGTTCTTCTAGGGTAGTCTTAGTAGCCACAATTGAAGTAAATCCATAAAATCCCAATTGGAAAGGGTATTTTAACTTAGCCTTGTTATTACAAAATAATTTTAAGTGTACCTCCATAATTGGTCTAGAAAACTCAATCAAAATCAACTCGTCACTACAACACCCACATAACAAGTAGGGTACATTGTCAAAATCAAATATTCTAATGTAGGTGGACTTGGAAAATTGAATGAATCATTATCCCAAGCATTTAATTAAGGTTATTTTCTCCTTGGTCATCTCGAATTCTACATCCTTAGTTTGGCATAAGGGGTAGGTCAAACACTTCCTTAATCATAAGATTATTTAAGTGTCATATGGGTCATATCATTTCCTATCTAGGACATTATAGTGTTGATCCATAGCTAATATGAGTTATGGGCATTAAACTAGGAAGGAATCTACATATGCTAACCTTGAACTAGTTATCTTCTAGGCTCTAAGAGAATCATCATGAGAAAATGTTTCTTCCTTGAATGCTTTCATGTATATATGGCCAAATTTTGCATCATTTATCTTCATCAAATTTTAGGTGAACATAGATACACTAGGGACCCCTAAAACCTATATTTCATTATGATTAGGATTTTATCAGCCTTATATTTCTTCTCCTTTCATTTGTTCTCTCTCTTCTCTAGATACTTCTTCTTTAGTTAAGCCTTCACTTAAATCAGACATTTAAGATACCTACAATAAAGATAAAATTAAATAATTATCTAATTAGTAATTAAATTTTAGGGGAAGGTTTCAACATGTTATCACCACTTTTATATTTTCAAGAATTTTAATCAAGAAAAAATTCATATTTGGTCTTATCGAGTTTAGAAACTCCATCAAGAACTTATGATTTTACCTGGTTTGAGCTATTGGTTAGAGTTGGGTCAAGAAATATATATGGGACATTTTTAAGTGCCCGATCGAGTTTTTAGACCTCAATAGGACATTGGGATTTATATAGTGGGAAGTGGGACTATGGAAGGACAAGAGTCTTTGTGAATATTTTTTATTATAATTAAAATAAGGATAGAAACCTTGTGGGGATTATTGGTAGATTAGGAATTATAGTTTAAAAGTGATTTTAGACTTTATCCTAGATGTATGATCAAGTTTTGAAAACCCAAAAAACATTAGAAATGAACCTTAGGAATGGTCTAATTAGGATCAAAATCCCCAAATGGACACATCTACATGGGGATCAAGATTAGGAAAGGATCATGTATTTTCATTAATTTTCTAATATATCTTGTTGGGACTTTGAAACCTAGAAGGGTATAAGATTATGATAGGTACCATAGAATCCTGTCGAAAACCAAATGATTCAAATGGGACATTATTGGGAATCAAAATCTGAATAGGATGAAACAATTTTTGGTGCTTACATATCCTAGGGTAAGTTGGGATTGAAAATATTGAATGATCCAAACAAATCCCTAATCTAGATTACAAATGAAATTTTAAATACACTTATTCACTAGATTAGGGTTGACATGAAAGGAGAAAACCAAGCCTAAAACGAGATCATTGGGACCAAAAGAGGAAAAGCATAGAACATAGGGCATAGACCAAAGGACCGCATGAGATGATAAGGGCATGAGACATAGCCAAAAGCTTTAAAAAATGACAAAACAAAAACAAAATTATACAAAACAAATAAGAAAAAAATGAAAGACATTCCAACTTGGAAATAAATTTGAGGGAAGTTGATTTTTGTGATAGTTGCATGTTGATAACCCTTATTTATTTTTATCTTAATGGAATTCATCTTTCCTTGAAGATTAATTAGCAACAATATATCAATTAATGGCTCAAAATGCATAAAAACTCTTGTATATGTATGAGGTAATTCACCATCAATACGATAGGTGAGAGGGGTTATGCGCTAGAAATGGAATTTTGAAACTAGATGAAAAAGGTCCTAAGTAAATTAAAGGTTTCAAACTCCAATTGGTTCTAGTAAGGAAAAAAGACAAGGGGAAACAACAAGTTGAGGTTGAGAACTAGGAATAGATTTGTACCTTTTTTAAAAAGGTCCAAATCTGTCTAAACTCCTAACACTCGACAACAAAGAGATATACAGGATCAAGATTCTTGAATGGATTTGGACCTTTGAATAAAATTCCAATATCCATTTAGAGTTCCAAAAACCAAAAAAGAGAATGAAGAGAGGGAGTAGGATTTTGGAACAAATTTAGACCTTTTGTCAAAAATTTCAAAATCCACCCAAAGTCTTCAAACTCAATGAAGAGATAGAAAGTAGGTTCATGGATCCAGAATGAATTCAGACCTTTGAGGAAAAATCTAAAATCAATTTAGAATCCCAAAATCCAATGAAATAAAGACAAAAAAATCCCATGAAAGTAGAAACTCACAGGACCAAAGAAAAGAAGATAAAATAATAAAACAAAGAAAAAGAAAGAAAATATAAAAGGGGGACCCATTTTAATATAAAACAAAATAGGGGTGTGTATGAAAGGCATAACAAGACTATTTATTTGAAGTAAAACAACATAAATATCCTTCCAAACATTTATTAAAAACCTTTGCTTACCCATCAGATTGATGATAATATGAAGAAATATGAGCCAATTAAGTACCCAAACATTTGAATAAATCTATACAAAAGTTACTAGTAAAATTAGGATCATGGTCGCTAACAATAACATTAGTATACCATATATCTTTTGAATATTATCCAAAAATTATTTTACCATTGTACAAGTAATGTAAAGGGATGTGATAATTTAATAAATATTATTAAGGTGATCCACTACTACAATGATGAAATTCTTACAATTAGATCTTTGAAGCCCTGTGATGAAGTCTATAGAGACCTCTTCCCAATATTGGCTAGGAATAACTAAGGGTTGCAAAAGACTAGGTGTCTTAATTTTCTCCCCTTTATTTATTTAACAAACCAAACATTCTACCATAATTTTTTAACATCCCCTTTTATCCCTTCCTAGAAGAAGTATTTCCACCCAATGACATGTCTTCAAAAATCTTGAATAACCATCCACTAGAGACTCATGAAGCTCTATGAGAATATTTTTCTTGAGAGAGGAATTCTTGCAAAGATACAATCACTCTTTATATCACAAAGTATCTCCCGTCTAGAAAAAACTATCTAAAATACTAAGATAATTTTGTAATTGTTGAATGATATTACTTGTAGCAACATAATTCTACCACTCTACTTTGGCTTCTACTACCCAATTCTCTTGTAATATTCGAAAGGGAAGACAATAAAGCTTCATACTTGTCATCCTTCCTCCATAGTGTATTTTCCACAACATTTTCCTTCCCTTTCTTAAATAAAATATCAAAATCATATCCCAACATCTTAGTAACCCATTTTTATTATTCAACAAAATATAATATTTTCTTGAAAAATATTTTAGGCTATCATTATCTATCTTAACCTTGAATTCTCTAGCCATTAGATAAGGCCTATACTATTTTATTGCATGAAGAGTAACTATTATTTCCTTCTCATAAATAGGTTTGAGTTTATTCTTTACCTTTAATTCATGAATCTCAAAAGAAATAGGTCAACCCTCCTACATGAGAACTACACTTATACCATTTCACAAAGCATCACATTCCATAGTAAAAACCCTAGTGAATCAATAGTGGCAAGAACTAGAGTTGTACACATAGCCTCCTTCAACATTTCTAATGTTTCATTAGAAAATCCATTCTAGTGAAAAGAGTCCTTCAATAATGGTATAAGGGGTTTTGTTATACAACCCTAATTCTTCATAAATATTCTATACTATTCAATCAATTCCAAGAAATATCTCAATTTCTTAATTATTTTGGGAATAGGCCATCCCATGATAGCCTTAATTTTTTGGGATCCACCTTTATTCCTTCTTGTGAAAATATGTGTCCCAAGTACTCCACCTCATTGAGACCAAATCTACACTTGAATGGCTTAGGATAAAGTTTATGATCTTAGAGAACTTGTAATACATGATTTTCATGTTGTAAATGTTTTTCCCATTTCTTGTTATAAATCTATATATTGAAAGAACACTAATACAAAATTCCTAAAGAATTTCTTAAATATGGAATTCATCAAACGTTGGAATGTAGATGGTGCTTTGGTAAGACCAAATTGCATCACCAAAAACTCATAATGACCCTAATGAGCCATAAATGTTGTCTTATAAAATCCTTCTTCCTTAATTTAAATTTGGTGATAACCTGATCTAAGATTTAACTTTGTAAAATGCATAGCTCCATTCAATTCATCTTGAAAATCATCAATTACTATAATATGAAACTTATCTTTTATGTTGTACATGTTGAGAATTTTACAGTTCAAGAACATATGCCAAGTTTCATCCTTCTTTTGCATGATCACCATGGGTGAGGAGTAAGCGCTTTGGCTATTCTAGATAATTCCTACCTCTAAAATCTCCTCAATAATAAATTTTCTACCTCACTTTTCTTTATACATGGGTACCTATAAGGCTTGATGTTGGGTGGTTGGATCCTTGGAACTAGTTGTATGGCATGATCATGATCCCTCTTAGGAGTAATTCGTTTAGGAATATCTCCAAAAAATACTGAGTGATGACCAATTATTTCTTGTAAATCTATATGGGTGGGATCATGAGTTTGAGAGACATTTAATGAACATAAGTAGGCCACAAATCCACCAACTCCTTTCTTAAGAAGATTTTGCATTTTATCATAGCTTACCATTTGTGAGGGTGTTTCCTTTATCCCTCTTAGCTCTAATAACTTTCCTTCTAATTGAAATCTCATGAATACTTCTTGGAAGTTCATCTCAATTGTTCCCAAACTAGCAAGTCATTGTACTCCCAAAACATTATCTACTGCACCCACGGAGATAGCATAAATTGGGATATCAAGGTCATAATCTCATATTAGGGAAAACTTTAGTGGAAAATCTTCGCCAATTGGCGAATAATTGAAATCGTAACCTCGAGAAATGGTGAATAGTACAAGCTAAAAAAGAGACTGAATTGCCAGGTTTTTACAAAAAAAAAAAACTCATCTCGATTAATTCGCCTATGCATTATTTTTTAAAATAATAAATCGAATTGATTCACCATGTAAAAAATGTGTCATTGGAATTGATTCGCTAGTATTTTATACTATAATTAAAAATATTAATTATATTCGCCAGTAATATTATATTCCTACCATTAATTTTGGGGCAATATCACCACTAATAATAAATTACCATTTAATTTTATTGATATTTTAGACTTGAATAGGGATTTTATCTATTGCCATTAATTAGCTTTTTAATTAGATGGCTATAGGTTGATTCCGCAACCTATATGCACATGCCTTTTAAAAGGCTTGTTAACGCCCAAAATTTCTTTTGGGCCACACAATCATATTTAATTGTGTGGCCCAAAACAAATTTTGGGCCTCAACAAGCCTTTTAAAAGGCACATGCGTATGGGTCACAGAATCAACATGCATCTATCCAATTAAAAAGCTAATCAATGGTAAAAATTTCACTTTTCATTTAGTCTTTTTTTAAAGTGAGATTTTACAAAAAATACTTAATCCATTTGTGCTCCAATGCATTTTCGATAGTGAATTTAGTCTATGTGTGCTCCAATATCCACTGTCCCTGGACCTCATGAGGGGGAATTTCCCTCTCGACCCCCATAATGGGGCTCTGCCCCCTTGACTCTATCGGTGGCTGCCACCCCTAGGCCCCTACTTCAATATTACAAAAAACAAAAAATATATGGGGGAACTGCGTCGACCAACTATGCAAATTTTTAATGGTATGTGAAGGATCATGATGGCCCAAAAAGTGGCGATATGTAAGTGATATGATGGCCCATGTGGCTGATGATTTATTTTTTACCCAAAATTGATGAAACGAAAAGGGTTTTTAAAGGAGATTCTCAACTTTCCACCAATATAAATTATGCTTTACTTTAAATTTAATAAATTATTATTATTCATTTTCTATTTGAATTATGACTAAAGTCCTAATTGATAGGCTGATTGAAAAACATCTATATAGCTTTCAAACGGTATCACATTTTTTGAATCCTAAACATGTGTCACATTTTATACTTTGCATACTATAGGATTAAACAAAAAATTGAATTTCATGAAGTTTTGACCAAGTTAAGGTGGTTAGACATACGAGTTTTTAAATTTTTTAAAAGTTGTAATAAAAAAATCATAATTAATTATTTACTTGGAAAAAAATTACAAAAAAATATGCATCACATCGGGACATGAGTCCTCTACTCATATCTAAAATCTTATAAAGAAATATTATCATTTTATTGTGGTTAGGGTGGTCAGACAGACACCTACTTCTTATTTTTTCCTTGAAATTTAAGTACTACTCAATTGAAATTTCAAATTTTCACAAAATAGATTTTCTTTTTAAACAAACCTAGTAGTTTAGAAACTACATTCAATTTGCTATAGATTTTATTCTTACATATTTTTTAAATAATGATAACTTATTCAAAATTTTACGTCAAGTTTCCCTAATTTGATTTTTTGAATTTTCATCACCACTTAAGGGACTATTTTTTCCATGATGATCCTGAACATACCCTTAAATGAGATTCACCATTGTAATTAGTCTTTTTAGTGATTATTTACTAGGATTCACCACTGTGATTAATATTCTTACCAATTATTCATTAAGATTTGCTAGGATTTTACACATTTTTTAATAATGTGCATAGATTCGCTAGGAAAATTAATAATTTTTTCAAAAAAAAGGAAAGATTCACCAAGAAAATTATAGCACTTAGCTAAGATTCACTAGGATTTTACAACTTCGTCGAAGAGGGGTTTCTTAAAGTTGTCCCTGTCTCCTATGGATAATTTGATTCTATGGAAATTTCCAAAAAATAAATAGTACCACCATTTACAATTAAGACTTCAATGTTTGGAGCTAGATATATAAAATAATTTAGATGAGTAGCCATGTTTTTTTGATGAAATTATGAGTACTACTCGAGTTGATCGACACTATTACTTGTAGCTTCCTTAAGAAACCCACTAACTTGAGAGTTTGTGGGGTGCTCAAGTTGAAGAGTGCATACCAAGAAATGATTGGTTGGGTACCATGTGATTCATCATATAGCTCCCTATCACCATATTTTATTGGTTTCATGTCTTCCTCATCACTGGAAACTTCAATATAGAATAATTTATTTTCACTACATTTATTTCATCTATATTTTCTATCATAATTGAAACATAACCTTTTTCTCTATTCTCATCAAATTGTTGAGTCAACCTAGTAGGTTGTGGTAATGAATGTGTAGGATATCTCCTTTTTCTAACATTACAATCCCTTGTGACCTACTAGCCAAAAGCTTCTCATCAAGTTATCTTACCATTACTATTTCTTGTGATGAGGAGTGTGGTTGAAAAAATTCTACTTCATATCTTATGTGATCCTTTAAACCACCTAAAAATAGTTCCTTAAAATTTTATTTTATCACATTCTCCACTCTTAGATTAAAATTTTGAAATTACTAAATATAATCCTTGACCATGCCTATTTGCATTAATTTAGTGAGTTGGAAAAAGTAGCTATCAATAAAGTTATCTCCATAATGGGTAGCAAGTTACTCTGTAAAAAATGACCATGTGACCACACAACCATTATTTATTTTCTCATTACATTACCAATGATACCAAATAAATTGATCTAGTTCCATATATAATCATTCCATAGCCACCTTTTGTTGACTAGAAACATGATGAAGATCAAAGAATTTCTCTATTTTGCATAACCAATTGGCTGGACCCTTGCCATCAAACTTTATCATATCTAACTTTGGTATGAATTTCCTTGGAATAAGATTATTAAAGGAAGGATCCTTCCTGAAATTAGAGTCAATCCCAAGGAATTCATGTCTAAAAAAATATTATCTTCCACCTTAGAAGGTTAATCTTTTCCCTTACACTTCATCCCTTGAATAATCATGTCCAAATTCTTAGAATACTCATTTATATCATTCCTACTTGATGAAATTTCACTCTTGAACTTTTTGATCTCATCATTAGGGTTAATATCCTTAATTTCTACCTCATCCTTCTCTAAAGATTTTCCCTATGTGGTAGCTTTGTTTTTGCCTCTTGTTGAAGGTCCCATCATGATGGTAGGAAATAATTTTGCAATAAATCACACAAATGAATTTATAATAATCTGATTTTTTTTTCTGTAACTTACTAGGGCCTAGGTCATATTCTCAAAACAATATCTCCAAAATTTGGTGTTTTGTCACCTTGAGAGAGAAATTATAGGAAACCATAATTTATAAAACATCACTTATTTCTACTTTAAATTCTCATAAACTTGAATTTTAGGCTCCCCTATTACTTCAAAAACCCACTAAAAATTAGGAACAAATTCAACAAGATTTGTGAGATGCATTTCTAAATAATTTGGGAAGAAAACCTAATTCCACAGTAAATCACACAATTTTACTTCAATTTCTCTAAAATCTAGAGTGTAGCTTGATTAATATTTTCTTCAAAAACACTTTAAGAATAAAAAAAAATCAACAAAATCTAGGAGATATGTGTTTCAATAAATGACCTTTAAAATTTAAAAAATTGCTATGTTGTTGTAGTGCCAAGATCATGCTCTAATACCACTTGTAATGAAATAACTTGCATAATAGAAGAATATGATATTAAATATTTTGAAAACACTTGACAATAATTGAGAATTAAAAGCCAAATTGAGAGGGAAAACCTCCAAATATCTCCAATAATAACACAATTCACCATCTCATAATGAAATAAGACTAACATCCTCCTATATATACATTATTTATGCCTAAGATATCACCTAGGCCGACTTAGGTAACTCTATATAAGATCTAGGCTAACATTATTAACTGAGTAACAATATAATGATGACAATAATACTTAATTATGAGTTAACATAACCACAAAAGTAGTATTCATAATCCTATATACTCTAATATTAAGGGAATACTAGTTGAATCCACTATGTGAAGGCATGTTAGCCCATGTAGATGTAGTATTTGTGCAAGTAAGAAATGAATATGAATTAAAATTTTAACATGTTGTGATCCCCAATCCTATACCTGCACAAACATGGCAAACAAGCACAATACTAGATCAATATGTAAGTTATAACAAGGATTCCCCATGAAATTCATCTACAATACTCCAAATAAGAATAAATGAAGAACAAAGTATAAAAAGTAATTGAAATTATATTTAATCATGTAAACACTCAATCCCATGGGGGAATTGGTGCCAATTATGTGTAGAAATTAGCCCTTTCCCAACTCCTTTGTTACAATGTTGATGAGTGATCCACTTTGATGAAGATTCAATCAAGCTCCATGATGGAAAATCTGCATAACCTAGCTAAGATCTTGATGAAATGGATGAAAATAGATGTGCTTGAGGATGAAGTTGAGTATAGTAACTTTACTCAATTTGTGTATGATATTGCAATAAAGGAGACCTCTATTTATAGATTTCAAGAATGGGAGATTGAAGGATTTGGGTGAATGTGGGACAAAAGACCAACCAATGAGAGAAGGCCACTTGTCCACATGTGATTGGAGGAAGAATGAGCACATTTTGGTCAATGTGCATGATAAATGCTATGAGATTCAAATTTTAAATTTGAAAGTGACATGTTTAGAGGGAAGGGAAATGGAGTTAATGTCACTTGGCTCAAGGCCAAGGACACGTAAGAGGCATTAAATGCCTTGTTGGAAGTACCCATCCCCTTTTGGAGGGATTTTTGAATTGGAAGAATATTCCACAAAAGATGCCCTTTTGAATGGAAATTGATGAATTAATAAATCAAATAAATTGTTTTATTGTGCAAGTTGCAAAATCTAGAGGATTGGAGTGATTTGGATTAAATTAATCAAAGTTTGATCAATTTAATAGGAAATTAGATGATGTGACAAATTTGATTCACATTTTATGGTTTATTTAAATAAAAGTTGAGAGGAATAATGATTTATACTTAATTAAATAAGAATTGATTTATTTAACTAAGGAGCATGATGTTAGATTAAATCAAATAAAGATTAGTTTATTTAATTTAAGGGGATGACTTTAGGGATTTAATTAAATAAAGTGAATTATTTAATCAAATAGAGACATAGGGTTAATTAAATCAAATTGATTAATTTAATTAACATGAGAGAATGACTTAATCAGACAAATAATGATTTATTCAATTAAGGGATGAAAAGTGATGACAAGTTAAGAAGATGATTCAGGAAGAAATGACGTTAGTAATCAGGATCAAGTGTGTCGATATATTTTCTATGTCTACATTTTTCCCCTCTTTGAAGCAATGCACTTATTGTATTGGTTCAAAGAATAAAGTGTTGTGATCAAAGTTCAAAATTTCTCGAATTTTTTATAGATGCCCCATTGCTGCCCCAGCAAGAAGGATTATGCTGGTATACTACCCCCTCGAGAGATCGAGCGGAAATGTTCAATTTTTTTATCAAGATCGCGATAAAATGCAAGAGGAGTGGTTCTATTGATCAGAGGACAAAAGATAATTATCTAGAAAGATCAGATATTTGATGTAGACAATTTTGATGATGTATAGACAGTCATCATCCAAGGGTAGCCTCATGTATATTTTGATACAACACATCGATTTTGGATAGAAATGTTGGTAAAGATAGAAGAATAAGAAGAAAAAGATGATGAAAGGAGGATACACAAGCCTACATTATGATGATGATTTTCTTACCAAGAGTTGGGATTTTCAAAGGGCCAATTACTTTATGTTTGATAACACACATAGGTACGATGCATCAAGGTGTAAAGGACTAGGATGGTGTTGTACCTAGTGTGATGGACTTTGAATCGACAATCAGATAGGAGTATTCATGTTCACACTTGACATACGAAAACCTTGCTAGGATGCACCTAACAAAGCAAGTATTTTCCAAGTTATTTTACAAGAATATCCAACAAGCACAGCAAATAAAAAAGATAATGATCATTGCCCCATTCCTTTCTTTCTAAACCTATTTTGATTAGGCATCATCGAGAGGTCCTTGGAATGAGCGCAAAATAAGATAAGTCAAAAAAGACCAAGAAAAAGTAACCAAACAAGCTAATGTTCTTTGTACTGCTAGCCAAGGCTAAACTAAGGTGGTACCTGATGTTGATGTCCAGTGTAGGAAGGATGCATCCTAGGACATGTTGTGATTAGGGTTTTGATGAGATTGATTGGATGATAAGCTATTGATACTCCGAGTTGATCAACTTGCTTGCTTACTGACCTAGACTTGAGACTTTGATAATTGGGTGTTAACTTTTGAACCTTCTAGACTTGCTTCTGATTGACTCACCAAAGGGTGAAGATGATTGATTTATTATGAGTGATAACAATCACAGGTGAAAGTGAGATGAGGCGGGTGCACCATTTTGGATTTTTCAAATGTTTTGAGGCTATTTTGATTTTTAGATTTTTCAATTTTTTGGGATTTTTGAGATTTTACCAAGAGACTAACTTAAAGACCTATCCTAGGAGTCTCGGGAGCTAGTCCATAGATTAGCCTTGCCTACATTATACACGCAGAGACTATGTAGTTCGACTGATGATAGACTTGACATGATGATGAGAAAGATGGGCAAGCGGATTGCCAGATTGCGACGGATGCCTAAAGGAGTAACTTAGGGTGTCTCGGGGGATGATCCAAGATCAATCTTGACTACGTTCAAGCTCAGAGACAATGTAGTTTGACAAGATGACTCTATTTTTATTTTTTTAGATTTTCAACATGTTTTGGATTTTGATATGATTTTTTGAATGTTTTTGGATATTTTGAATTTAAGGAAGATCTTAAGAATATACATGAATCTGATCCTATGCTAGTATAGGAACATGCCCCCAGGATGATGTGATAGACTACTTCGATAAAGGCAGGACAAACTGACCTTAGGAATATGCCAAGTAGTACTAGGGTGGAACATGGTACAAGCACAAGATGAAGCTATGATACGGTTGTGAATGGATTATGGAACGATAGATGAAATGTAATGGATAAGTGAATGTGTGGAATAGGCCGTGAATATCCTGGTGGATGGAGAGTGATTTATTTACACTTGGCACCTGTTTTCTAGGTTTTCACCAAGGTACTTGTCCAAAGCACCATCGATGTGGTTTTCACTAGAGGATGATTTTTTCTTCTACTGTTTTCAATCCTTTTTTTGATTTATTTATTTTTGTTGCCACCAAGATGCTTGTTTTCCAGGTTTTCACCAGGGTGACCATTTTTTTAGGACATTTTTTAATTTTTTTGTACTTTTTGGTTCTATACCTTGCAAGATTTTAGGCATAAAACTTTTTGAGATGGGAGTTATTCATGGGCTCCTGTAGGGTTTTTCCTTCTATTGTTGATAATTGGTAGGCTCCTAATTTATAGCTTGATATGATGATGAAAGGTCCCAGCCAGTTGGGCTCAAATTTTCCTCTGCTTTTTGGATTTGGCACATTCTTCTAGTTCTCCTTTAGCACAAGTTCGTCGACTTGGAAGGTGCATCTCCTGATCTTCTTGTTGTAGCTGCACTTTAGGCGGTTCAGATAAACTTGTAGATGGTTGAGGGAATCCATGCGTCATTCATCTAATAATTTTAGCTCATTTAACCTTGAAACCCAATATTCCCCATCTGTAATGAGGCTTTTCAATGATATCCTTAATGACGACAACTCGATCTCAATTGGGAGGATGACTTCTAATCCGTAGACTAGGGAGAATGGGGTGGTGCCTGTTAGCATGTGGATGCTGGTACGATAGGCCCATAAGGTGGTATTTAGCTGTAGATGCCAGTCACGACCAACGTCATTGACTATCATTTTAAGGATTTTCAAGATGGTTTTATTGGTGGCCTCTGCTTGGCCATTGCCTTGGGGATAGTACGGAGTGGAAAAGTGATGTTGGATATTTTGAATTTTTTACATAAGTCACAAACATCCTGGTTTTTGAAAGGTGTCCCATTATCAGAGATAATGGATTGGGGGACACTGTATCGGAAAATGAGATAGTTCAAGATGAACTTGGATATCTATTTTCCCGTTATGTAGGTCATGGGAATTGCTTCGACCCACTTTGTAAAGTAATTCATGGCAGTGATGATGAATTTGTGGTCGTTGGATGAGGTGGGTCTGATTTTTTCGATGAGATTGAGCCCCCACTATGAAAAGGGCCAAGGTGTAACAATAGGATGAAGCTCTTGAGCTAGTGCATGAATAAGGTCTCCATACTATTGGCACTGTAAACACTTTCTGACAAATTTGTGTGCATCTCTTTCCATTGTTGGCCAGTAGTATCTGGTTCTTAGCAACTTCTTAGCCAAGGTCATACCACTTGAGTGCAGACCGCAAATTCCATTGTGTACCTTAGTTAGAGAAGTTAGGGCTTCCTCAGGACTTAAGCAACACAACAAGGTTCCTTCAATGCTCCTACAATAAAGGGTTTCTCCTAGGATGACAAAGCGGGTGGAATTTTTAATGAAGGCTCATTTGAGGTTTGGGGTTATATCAGTGGGCAAGACTCCTATTCTTAAGTAGGTGTAAATGTCATGATACCAGGGATCACCAGGGCCAATGAGTTCACACATGAATTCAAACTCTGGTACCTTGAATGCTGGTACGAGAAGCTGCTCTACTAGGAATTCTTGTTTTGGGATGTTGCGTAGGATTTCCAAGAGTGATCCAATTGTCACCATTGCATCCACTGCTCTGTTGTTTGCTCGAGGTAACTATTCAAATGTGATCTCAATGAATGAATTTTTGAGGCTCTTGACTAACTTCTTGTATGGAGTTAGCTTATCATCCTTTGTCTGATATTCATCGTTTACCTGATTGATTACGAGTTGAGATTCCCCATATACCTTTAGAACCATAATCTACCATTGTACTATAATCCTTAAGCTGATGACGAGAGCCTCATACTATGCTATGTTATTCGTGCATGGAAATGACAATTTGCAAGACTTGGGTATGCAGTTTCCTTGGGGAGTTATGAAGAAAATTCTTGCCCCTAATCCGTGTTTCATGTAAGATCCATCAAAATACATCTTCCAGTGGTCTGCAACGCTTAGGCTAAATAATGATTCATCTAGGAATTATGAAACGAGTGGGTTCCCTGCATAAATAGGATCTTCTACTAGTTGATCTGCAATAACTTGTCCCTTGATAGCCTTGTGCTCCACATATTCAATTTTGTGTTCTATCAGTATCATGACCCACTTGGTTGTTCATCTTGTGAGGGTGGCTCTAAAAAGTAGGTATTTGAGAGGGTCTATCTTTGCAATCAGCTTGATTTGGTGAGCCAACATGTAGTGTATGAATTTTTGTGCTGCAAATACAACTGCTAGACAAGCCTTTTCAATGGGAGTATAGTTTAGCTCGTGTCCCACCATAGTTCTGCTAATATAGTATACTGCTCTTTCTCTTTCGTTTTCATTGTGTTGAGCTAATAGAGCACCGAGAGCTGCCATGGTTGTTGAAATGTATAGGATTAGTGGCTTTCCTGGACTAGGTGGCATTAACACTTGTGGTGTAAGTAGATATTCTTTGATTTTATTAAATTCCTAATCACACTTTTCGTCCCACTTGTATGTTACTCCCTTGTGGAGTAGATGAGAGTATAGGATTTGTTTATCCGTCGGTTGTGCTATGAATCTGTGGATGGATTGGAGCCTACCCTGTAGGCCTCTGAGTTGTTTTAGTGTCCTAGGTGCTTCCATGTTCAGGATTGCCTTGAATTTGGTGGGATCCACTTCTATTCCTCTCATTGATACTATATATCCCAAGAGTTTGTCTGATTTCACCCCAAAGATGCATTTCTTGGGGTTAAGTCTAACCTTATATTTCTCCAATCTGTCAAAGATGGCACTTAGAGCTACTATGTGATCCTATCTTTTCCTTGATTTCGCCAGTATATCACCCACATAATCTTCCACAGTTTTGTTTTTGAGACTGGCACAAGATTTGACACCCATTCTGGATAATCAATTGGGCATATAAATCTGACATCCAGGAGTTTCTGTAATTCCACCTTGACTAGCAAGGCTATATAAGGGTGCATCTTTCTCAATTTTTGTCTCACTGCCTTTGCCCTAGGGTAGACACCTAAGTGATGAACCATAACGTTTGGATTGAGACTCGGCATGTCAACATAGGTCCATGCAAAGTTCACCTTTCCTTCTCTTAGAAATGCAACCAACAGTTCTTGTTCTTCTATCAAAAGTGATTCAACATAGAAGGTGATGTGTGGCACTGCTTCTGTTCCCAGATTGACGAGGTTGCACTATTATGCTAAGACTATCAATTTCTCTTGATGAAGTGCAATAGGGGGGAGATTGAATCCTTCATCTTCTAGTGCCTTAGAGAGGTTTTCACCATTGGATGCATCCTTTATTTTTACTATTCTATGGTTTGAGAGTGCCATAGTGTGGTTTTAACTCAATGACCTTCTGCTTATTCTCATTCTTTTGCTTTTGCGACTAAAGGACTCAATCGTCTCCCCATAATAGGCTTGCATGTCCAGTGTGATGTAAAATCTAGATTTATGATCTCCACATGGTACTATATCCCTTAGTCCCATGAATTTTGAGAGTGCCTCATCATTTTCGAATGTGTTTAGAACCGGTGGTCCTCGTTGGTCATATTCGATGAGTTTTGGGTAAACAAGGTTTATTTTGTGAGTTTGGTGGTCTGACTCAATGGGTGAGGCACTAATCATGAGTAAGGAGGAATATTCAAAAAGCATGGGAAGGCCTTCTATGGTATCCTCGTCATCACTACTACTATAGACATCAATTATGTCAAAGGTGAAATTATCTAGGGGTAGACCTGTTGATACGGTTAATTGGAGGGTGGTTGTTGATAATTGAGGGGGAGACCTGACTGCTCTAATAGGGTTACCACTACCATGTATGGTTATACTCAGAGGGGTACATCCAAGGCCAAGATTTCTCATTCATATTTCTACAATGATGGGCTCCAGTCATCCATCATTGTTCTTTCCAAGGCTTTCATTTCTGTTGTAGCCCATACCAAGCATCATTTATAGTCCTCTGCTAGCTTCATCCATGGGTAGGGTGGGTGTGGGTCTTTCATCTTGGTATAGTGAACTTGAAATGTCTCTTTTGTCCACATTTTCCTGACTTAGATTCCCCCACTGACGGAATCTAGAAGGGTATGCTCTAAAAGTGTGAACAGGCATTTCAACTAGTTGGGGTTGCCCATGTGACCTAGGAGATTGAGGTAACTCTCCTACAACAACATAATTCTTCTTCATTCTGTAATCTCCACACCCATTGTCCTGGATCATGAGCTTGATGTCTGATATATCGGGGATGGAGGGTGTCTCTGTCGCAGAAGTGGAGGCGAGGTTAGATGGATCTATATAGGGAGTGGAGGGGCCTTCATCATTCTTTGGTACTTGGGGAATTTTTTAAAACTTAGCCTCCAAGTATTTGCAATAGGTGAAAGGTTTAGGATCACCATGGATTGTGACTTCCTCATTTTTATATGAAAATTTTACGCATTGGTGAAATATTGAGGCGACCGCCTTCATTCCATGGATCCAGGGGCGTCCCAGGAGGATATTGTAGGGTAAATCAAGTTCGAGGACCTGACATGTGGTTTCCATGGTAGTTAGCCCTACTTGGATTGGGATCTTGATAGTTCCTTGAGACACTCTTTCCTGGTCATCATATGCTCTGATGGTAATGCCTTTGTTTTTGTCAATGAAGTCTTCTAAGATTCCCAAATTCTTTATGAGTTTAAGTGAACAAATATTGAGGCCTGCACCTCCATCCACCAGGACCCTTTTGACCTTTTTCTTGTGAACCAACACTTGAAGGTGAAGTGAACGATTATGAGATGGCTGGGTGGGGAAGTCTTGATCAGAAAAGGTGAGGAGATTTGGGGTGACGATGTTACCAACCATAGCCTGGAATTGTTCTGTATCAAGGCTAGCGGAGATAGTGGATGCAGCTAATGCTTCACCAAGGATTTTCCTATGGGCGGCATAAATTTTCAATAGCTCTATGATGGAGATCTGAGCGGGGGCTCTTTTTATCTAGTCAATGACGTTATAATCATAGGGAATGACTTTCGGATTTGAGATGGGGGTCTTAGATGGCTGTGATTCCCCTACAATAGTAACCTTGCTACCATGTGTGGTGACTCCACAGTCAGCGTTGGATCCTTTGACACAAATGATAGTGACCATTTCATCTATGCATGCGATGATTTCTTTGTATATAAGGTTTGAACTAGCATAGTTTTGTTTCCCTTTATTGTTCCCTTGGTTATTTCCTTGATTGTTTCCCTAATTGTGATTAGACATCAAATTCGTGTATATTTTGAGATCTTGGTTTCCAGTGGGTTGCTCGACATTTATGATTTTTTCCTAAGTAAGATCTTGGATGATTTTTTTCAATCTCATGTAATTTGCGGTTGTGTGCCCTTTGATTTTATGAAAATCGCAAAG
Source organism: Sequoiadendron giganteum (assembly GCA_007115665.2). Taxonomy (NCBI): domain Eukaryota; kingdom Viridiplantae; phylum Streptophyta; class Pinopsida; order Cupressales; family Cupressaceae; genus Sequoiadendron; species Sequoiadendron giganteum. The sequence goes on along the minus strand of CM021100.1, from coordinate 840,178,703 downwards.
GAGGTTTTCATTGCACCGTGGTGGTTTTGTCATGGGTTCCGCATATTGTTCAAAATTGAAAATTTTGATAAGGTTCTCTCTAACTAGCTTTTTCATTATAGATTCGATTGACTCCCCAAGGGCCGTGAACTTTTGCTTGGGAGGATACTTGTTTCAGGGAGGTGGTCCTCCTTGATTGTTCAGGTTATTGATTTGATTGTTCAAAAGTGGTTGTTGTTGTTCTACTATATTAGTTTGCACATTGTTGCGATTGTGATTATGTGGTTGATGATGGGTTTGAATATTTTTCTTGGGAGCACTGATGACAACCTTAGCATCGACCACTCCATCGTTGGTGACATTTTTGTTCCTTGACCATGTGTGAGGTTTATCGTTATAACTGGTGGATGGGCGGTTATCTTATTGTGTAGGAAACGTAGATGCGCCCCCTCGCATAGTAAGGGCTCTTTCAATATTGAGCACCTTTGGGATCAATTGATCATATGTTGTAATGCATTGCATTTTTATATAGAATGCCAAGTTTTCATCCAGATTGGCTATGATTGTGCTAACTACTTGTTCTTCTGGCATGGTCCACTTGCTTTGGTTGACCTTGGATTGCCATCTTTGCAAGAAGGAGGCGAATAACTCTCCTTTTCCTTGTTTGAGTGCTGATAGTTCCTCCAGACTAACATCTGTACCTATGTTGAATGCATAGTTTTTAAGGAATGCATCCACAATTTCCTAGAATGTTTTGATGCCTATGGGTAGACGAGAGAACCATTCCATGGCGATACCAGTCTAGCTCTAAGGAAATAGTTGCATTAGATACGTGTCATCATATGCAACTTCCATGCAATGCACTTGAAACTCCTTGACGCGATTTCCAGGGTTTCCCATCACATTATATTTGTCGAATTTGGGGATTTCAAATCCCTTCAGGAATGGTACCATTGTAAGACTCCTATCAAAAGGATAGGGGTAGAAATTGCCTGAGGTTCTAGTTGTTTTTCCTAACTGAAGGTCCAACACCTGCTGCATGAGCAGATTGATCCATGTTGCAACATCATTTTGCAGATCAGGAGGTGGATGAATGTGTTTTGAGGCATTTGCGGTGTTTGATTGATGAGTGGGGTATTGGTGGGGATTTTCTGCAAGCTTTGTTGTGCGTTTAAGGCCTGCTGATATGCCTACATTTATATCAACAACGCTTGTTGTTGGTCCTATTGATGTTGTTCCAACAAATCTTTTTGTTGGTCCTGCTACTATTGTTCCCACAAAGCTTATTGTTGGTCTAGTTTTTGTTGCACTAACAAAGCTTGTTGTTGGTCTAGCTACTATTGTGCCAAAAAATCTTGTTGTTGGTCTAGTTGTTCTTGTCCCAACAAAGCTTTTTGTTTAGCTTGTTGTTGTGCATGAAAATATTGCAGGGCTTGTAGGTATGCATACTGGTGGATTGCTTACAGTTGTGTGTGGTACTATTCTTGTGCATGTTGAGCTTGGTGTTGGGATTGAGCTTAAGCTTGTGATTGTTGGGCTATTTGTGTTGCTTGTGTAGCTTGTGCATCTTGTTGGGCTTGTGCAACTTGTTGGGTGGCTATTTGCACTTGCACTTGTTGAGCAGCCTATTGTGCAGCTTGTTGGTTTTGTTGAAGTACCCTTTGTTGGGTGGATTTTTGGACTGCTTGAATCATGGTGATGAATGAATCTTCATGTTATATTTTGGTGGAATCAGTGATGGATTAGGAATGGTATTGACCATTGTGGTGAGCGGAAGGATCATGTTGGTGATCGGGGTTTGGGTTGTGGGTGGTGTGATTGAGATGCTTGGTCCTTGGGAAACCATGCTTTGAGATATTTGGGTACTGGTGGATGTGTTGACCGTTGCAATTGCTTGAATGGTTGCCATCGGTTGTTGCGATACTGTTGGAAAAAGGAGAGGGTTTGATGTGATACTTAGATTGCTTTGGTTTGGTAGATTGGTGGTGGGTAGGGGGGGAAGGCCCAACCCAAAAGGTGATACATATGTCAAAGGTAATGGAGGGAATGGTGGTGTGTTCCCTTGGAAAATTGATGACGAGGAAGGATCAATGACTCCCCCTGCCCCGAATAACCCACCCTCTCCTTGCAAAATCATGGGGAGAGAAGTTTATATATTTAGCAGATAGATTGGCATTGCATGAAATGAGGATGATTCTGCATGATTATGGAAAGTAAGTGGAACATACGGGTGTAATGAATTTATCGAGATGGATTTATCCGGTGTGGTGTTGATATTCATTTCTCTGTTGTATACAAGGTGATGCTTTTGGATTGCGCGAAGCATGGTGCTTCCCTTATTAACAACTGGCGGTGTTGAAGCGATTCTTGATATGATTTGGGGAATATCCTGAGAGATGTTTTGAAGTGATGTTGGGGGTATGGTCGTAAGAGGCCTTTCCATATTGGTACCCACATCAAAGTCAGAAGGGAGTTTAGCCCCTTCTTTTGTTAACACACGTATATATAGAGAGGGATTAAGTTTCAACATGGCGTTGACGATTCTATGATTCTTAGGATTCAAAACCATTTCAGTTATTTCCTCTTGCGTCATTCCCAAGTCATCATCGATGATGTCCTCTACATGGCCCTCCTCTTGAGGGTTTTGTGATGGAAGATAGGAGTTGTTTGGAGGGTTGTTTGATCCTGGAGGGTTTATTTCAGGAGTCGTTTGACTTAGGTCACTTGAAGTTGATGTTTCTTTAGTGATCTCCATGTTCCTCTTGTGTTGTGATCTTGTTTGAACCATAAAATAGAGATCGTTTGATCTTAATCCTAGGCACAAAAAGGAGAAGAAATAGGAAAGTTTAAGGATCAAAAGTGACGATGGGGATAAGATAAATGGAAAATGGATGATGCAGATGAATGAAACTCTTGAAGAACCTTTGGGGGTGCTAAAAATTTTAGGGCTTGAATTGATTTGATTTTGATAGTTTGACTAGGTGTGCTAAGCCAAACAAGATGATAATGAACTTGTAAACCCTAGGAAGTTGTGTTATCCTAGAGAAAAATTGTACAAGAGAATGATTTTACTAAGTGTGTTAAGCCAATGAAAGTGATTATGAACTTGTAAATCTCAGGACGTTGTGTTACCCTAGAGGTAAAATTTTTCAAGAGGATTGATAATTTGACTAAGTGTATTAAGTCAAACAAGGTGATGTTGATTTTTCCTTTAAGTTTAGCATGAATGATGTTTCAAATTTCTCAAGAGTTTGTTAGTGAGATGAGATTTGATTTTGATGATGGAGGGATGGATGAGAGTGATGATTTTGATCCTAGACTTGACCTAGACAAGACTCTTTCTTACAAGACCTCGGTATTGAAGAACATGCCATACTTCCTATGTGAGAAAAGCACACCTTTGAAAAAGAGTTGGATTATGTTGATAATAGAACTCATACAAACTTGGGTTGTTCTTTGAAGCCTTATTGTAGAAATTATATACCAATCTTTCTCTAACTTCAAGAAGCATTTCAAGACACTCCACACGAGCTTTTGGGCTGATCTTTTTGAACCTTGGTTTTTGGATTTTGATTTTACGAGAAATCATTTGAGAGAACACATGTGTGAGGGGTTCAATTGTCTTAATCTTTGTTTTAATGAGTTCCTTTTATCATAGATAATTTCTTGATTAAAATTTCAAACTAAATGTTTATGCCTTAGTTCCTTTTCATCCCACAAGGTCCATTATGTGGAAAGTTGAGGAAATCAAGAGCACAGTTTCCTAGGTTGACTTTATTAAAAACAAATGATGATTAAACCCAAGTACTTACAAACCTCTAAGGATGGAATCCCTAGGGTAAGCAAGAGCACATGGATTCATCAAGGGTATTTGTTTCCTCCAAAGGGTTTGAAATCTTGAAGTTTTTTTTGTGAACGTTCGTTTCCCAATGTTTTAGATCCAAGCAAAGTGTTTTTGATTTCAAGAACATGTACAATCCCTAGGCTGAAAAGACAATATTTGTTGGGTTCCCACTTGGATGAATCTAGTTGCGCATATTCAGTGTAGATGATTAGATGCTTGACGACACTAGCTCTCCCTTATAGTGCACTCACTTCTCGGGTCAATCAAGAATCAGTACCCATGAATCTACCATGGCATACTTTTCATCTCTACAACAGAACCACATGTATACATGGGGCAGCTTCAAAGGACATGACCTTTTGCACCAACAAATAGATAGGATTTTGGCCTTTGCTAAACAAGGGGTTTTAATGCGGGCATTTCATTTGTGGGGGACTATCCATCTGACAAGAGACCATTGCTGCCCTTCTCATCGGAATAATCCTCGTGATATTGGCCTTTGTTCCAATATCCACACTTATATCTCGAGTGGAAGTCGCTTGGCTTTAGCGTGTTTCTGGTTGGGTCATTCCCTTGGGTGATTACTTTTTCTCACAAGGAAGGCCTGCTAAGATAAACAAAAGCAAGCAAGCATATCCCATAGTTCAATCGACCTTCGTAGAAAAACAAAGGGAGAACACTCACAATATACCACGCTCACACTTGCAAGATTGGTTCAATTTTAATCCCAAAATGAAATGTGGAGGCATTTACTTTACTCAACTTAAGATCACCAAAAGAGATTTTGATTCTCAAGATCACCGTGAGGCACGAGAGAAGTGCATACATCCTTTTGATGGTATTACTTTGAGTAAAAAATTACAAAACAAAACAACACTTGTTCATTTTAAGTCCACAAAGCAAAAGTGGATTATTTTTATAGAACCAAATCAAATGTGGCATTTTTCTTGTTCAATTGTTAAACCTTAAACCAAATCTAGTAAGTTATTCTAAAGTTCTTTTTAAGCCCTTTGTTTACAAAATTTGAAAAAAATTGTATTGTTCTTTTTAGAGCCAAAAAAGAAATTTAGTGTTCCCTAGAGCATAAAATATGACAAATTTCTTAAGAGAGATTGAGAACTCTCTAAGAGTGTTAAACAACACTAAAGTGTTTAAAAACACTTGGTATAAGATGAGAATGATGTCATAATGTAGCCTTCCACTTTGCTTTCCTCCTTGCCCTAACTTGCAAAATAATTTAAACCAAGAGATACAGAGACAACAAACAGGGTAATAGTTCAAAAAGTTGAAAACAAAAAGGCACATGTCAAAAAGAAAATCAAATTTGAACATTTTACTGTCACCCAATGGCACAGTTAGCAAATGCGGAAAAGTTTAGAAACTCTAGCGGTGTAATCTAGCGTTGTTGACAACTGGGAGTGGCACTCTGCAGTAGGATAGAGTGCACAAAGGTGACACTATTTCAACCCAATGGCGCAATTTGGAGTTTAGAAACCCACGACACAGTTTGGAAATTTGAATTTGTGGGCGGGAAGACTCCAGCGGTGGAGTTTGGAGTTTGGAGCAGTGTGATATGGTGCTGCTTGACTGATAGAGGTACAATATGGCGTCGATGGACTATGAGTGGTGCAATTTCATGTAGGCACAAAAAATATCAAAAAACCACGGATTTTTGAAAAAACGTGATGAATTTCTCCAAATCAGCCCTTCTTCTAGTGCCAAAATGTGAATCCCAATTCTATACCTCCACAAACAGGGAAAACAAGCACAATATTAGATCAATATGCAAGTTAGAACAAGGATTCCCCATGAAATTCATCTACAATACTCAAAATAAGAATAAAAAGTAATTGAAATCCTATTTAAGCATGTAAACACTCAATCCCATGGGGGAATTGGTGCCAATTATGTGTAGAAATTGGCCCTTTCCCAACTCCTTTGTTGCAATGTTGATGAGTGATCCACTTTGATGAAGATTCAATCAAGCTCCATGATGAAAAATCTGCATAACCTAGCTAATATTTTGATGAAATGGATGAAAATAGATGTGCTTGAGGATGAAGTTGAGTATAGTAACTTTACTCAAGTTGTGGATGATATTGCAATAGAGGAGGCCTCTATTTATATATTTCAAAAGTGGGTGATTGAAGGATTTGGGTGAATGTTGGACAAAAGACCAACCAATGAGAGAAGGCCACTTGTCCACATGTGATTGGAGGAAGAATGAGCACATTTTGGTTAATATGCATGATAAATTCTATGAGATTCAAATTTTAAATTTGAAAGTGACATGTTTAGAGGGAAGGGAAATGGAGTTAATGTCACTTGGCTCAAGGCCAAGGAAATGTAAGAGGCATTAAATGCCTTGTTGGAAGTACCCATCCCCTTTTGTAGGGATTTTTGAATTGGAAGAATATTCCACAAAAGATGCCCTTTTGAATGGAAATTGATGAATTAATAAATCAAATAAATTGATTTATTGTGCAAGTTGGAAAATCTAGAGGATTGGAGTGATTTGGATTAAATTAATCAAAGTTTAATCAATTTAATAGGAAATTAGATGATGTGACAAATTTGATTCACATTTTATGATTTATTTAAATCAAAGTTGAGAGGAATAATGATTTAGAATTAATTAAATAAGAATTGATTTATTTAACTAAGGAGCATGATGTTAGATTAAATCAAATAAAGATTAATTTATTTAATTTAAGGGGATGACTTTAGGGATTTAATCAAATAAAGTGAGTTATTTAATCAAATAGAGACATAGGGTTAATTAAATCAAATTGATTAATTTAATTAACATGAGAGAATGACTTAATCAGATAAATAAGGATTTATTCAATTAAGGGATGAAAAGTGATGACAAGTTAAGAAGATGATTCAAGAAGAAATGACATTAGTAATCAGGATCAAGTGTGTCGGTATATTTTCCATGTCTACACATGTATATATATTAAATAATAATTTTTTTTCTAGATGAAATTGTTGAATATATCGAATACTGAGAGGGGGTGGGGGGAGGGGGGGCTGAATTAGTATTTTTTTGGAAAAATTAATTATTAACCATCCTATTATCAATACACATCTAATAGAAATGGTGAACCAAAACATAAAAGAGACCTTAACACATTGACACCAATATATTTTTACGTGGAAAACCCAAAATGGGAAAAACCATAGTGAGGATTAGTTCATAATATATTATAACCAGTTATAAGTTATTGTAGGGCTCACTTCCAGGACTCATTTTCCTTGAAAAGGCTCACAACCTGAATACAAAATATATTGAAAGTTCTTTCTTCCTTGGAATCACACTAGTTTCTAGGATAAGTAAGAATCGCGATTTAGTGTAATTGTCCACTATAGAGGTACAAAATATATTGTGGTATCTTTTTGCCGCACACAATTATTGTGGATGAAGAAGACATTGAAAGATAACAAAATATTGAATATGATGAACCTATTCCTAACTTGTGTGATAATACAAGTACTATCAATATTTCGAAAAATCATGTAATGCATTCAAGAACAAATCATATCTCAATCTAGTATCACTTTCTAAGAGAGAAAGTTATTAAGAAGGAAGTAAAGTTGGAGTATATGTTCCTACAAAGGATCAAATAATAGAAATTTTCAGAAAGGCTCTTCCAAAAGATACATTTGAGCATCTAAGACATAAGCTGGGGTGTTATTGTCCCTCCATCTTACAACTAGATGCATAAGAAGGTGCATCTATCCAAGGGAGCAATTCAAGATGTATTCTTTATCTTGATTTGAGGAAGCTACCTCTCAGGGGGAGTATGTAGTGATGTCTTTGTTTGGTATAGTCAAGGGGAGCATATCTTGTGCCTAAAAGTTGGAGAGAAGGAAGTGAAGTATGTAGGTGTTTCCATTTTCCATTGATGTAAGAAGGGGAGAGAGTGAAGTTTGAAAAACAAAGGAAAATAGATGTTCAAGTAAGGGGGAGAGTTGCTTGAGAGTTGGAGATCAAAGTTTCTTTTGTTTTTGATGGTTTTTTAGCAAGTGTTGCCATCAATGACAAAGGGGTAGATTTTTGCACTATGTTGCCAT
>CM021100.1:839885442-840170703 GCA_007115665.2 Sequoiadendron giganteum | reverse complement strand
ACTTCCCTTAGTTCATTTAGAGCTCATCAATTCCACAAGCTTGCATCATGAGTTGAATCTCAATGACTGACCTTGGTGAAGTGTGAATTTGGATGCTTGATAGTGTTAATGTTGGTTTGGTTGACTTGACATGTTAACACTATTTGTGAATGGGATTTGTAGTTTATGAAATATTAGTGTAGTGTGTTGGTGTAGATTTAGGTCATGGTTAACCCTTGGTGTGGTCCTCCACTTCTTTCCACCGTAGAGGTGTTTGGTGTTGACCTATTTGGTGGTTGCACATTTAAGGTGCATATGTTTCATTAAGGCTGACATAGAGAAGATTGTTTGAGGTCACAAACGATATATATGCAAGCTCAATTGTTGGATAAGTGTGTGATGTAATATGTGGTGTAAAATTATGGACATTTGATCGTTGGTCAAGATTTGGGTGGGAGAAAGAACACCTAAGACTACTGGAATAATGAGTAGAAGGTGTCTACATTTCAATGTGCTTGAAGTTGCTAGAGGTGGTGAGATGAAATTTGTAGATGGTTGTGGTGGTTTCTCCTATTGCTCTAAGGTAATGAACCTCCTTGTAATATTTTCTTTGTAATCTCTTGTAATTTGAAATAAGTTATCTTCCTCGAGAGTGAGCCTTTCTCTTTTGTGTAGTAAGTCCTTTGGATAGTGAGCCCTCTAGGTAGTGAGCCTCTTATAATCAGTTTTAGTTTTCATATAGTAAGTTAATCCTCAAAAAAAATTCCCTTGTAGGGTTTTCCTTGAAAAAAAGTAGCACATTCTATTGTGAATATTTGTGGATGTGTTGTTGTTTTGTTTGATTACATTTATGCTAATATCTAATAAGGGTTTGAACATTTTAATGGACAATTGATTCACCCTCCTCTCAGTTGTCTTGTGTTCCTAACACAACTATGTACCCATACTATTCCTTCATGTGCTTATATTTTATGATAGATTCTCTTTAATTCTAAAATATAGCTCCTCTTATAATTTTGTATCACCTTATGTGATGTAATTCTCCGTTTATTATTGTATATGCTAAACACTTCCATACAAGAGATTCTTTATTCTACGATGAGACATTTATGGGAAATTATCCTTTAGATAAGTATAGAAATATTATGTAGTTCTTTTGGTACCACATTCAATCTAAATAGGTGTGCACCAAGTAGATATTGTGGCCAATCTTTTGTCTCCTCCCTTATCTCTATTCTTGATAATTAATTAGGTCCTTGATTTATTTTTTTAGTTTTGACCATTATCTTAAAATAAAATTCTTTAAATAAGAGTAATAAGAGACATATCCTTCTTTGTGTGAAAAGTCTATTGAGTAAGTACTCCAATGGTTCATGATCCATAAAGAATGTAAATGATGTTTTTGATTAGTGATCAACAAGTTTTGCGAGGACTAGAAACCCCTTAAATACATGTTTTCAGGGGACCAAAAACCCCATACAAACAAATAAAATTTCCAAAAATATCAGAACACAAACAATCAACAACCCAACATCAACAATCTACCAAAAGATACACATGACAAAACAAACTACAAAGAATCAGCTTCAAAGGGGTCGAAAACCCTTATACAACCAGGAATTCACATGGACCTTAAACTCAACACTACTTGCATTAGCCAGGAAACAACAAACCAACTGCTCATAAAAAAACAATTGAGCTAGAAAAACTAGACAACATACTAAAGAAAAAAACCATTAAGCCCCTATGTTGCACCAGGACCAATAAATCCAAACTCCCCACCTCAATAGGGAAGTTAGATATAGCATAAAAGTACTAATAACGAACCTCCTCCTTGCAACTCCATCTCACCTAAAATTCCAACCTAATCTCCTCCTCAATAGGAGAGTGTTCCCCTCTAATGGAGAAGAAGAAAAAATAACCCTTACCGCTAGCTCCAAAACTAGCCTACACACACAAGTTCCAACTTAATAGAAACATGCAGTAAATAATAGAGCTTCCCACCAAGTCTACAACCACCAACTCCACCTCTAAAAGAGAGGGCTCCACCTCAGAATGATCAATCTTCACCTCCATAGAATACCCCCACTATAAAACTTGGAAGAAAGATAGGATATTGATAGAACGCTCTGTCTCAACCTCCTTTGGCATGGTAAGATACTAAAGTTTGAGAGAAGAGACAATCTCTCAAAAGCTTCAAAAGACAACTCATAAAAATTTGCAACCCCAAGCATTGCTAGTGAAGACACAACCCTCTATCAAAAAGGGTCGAAGAGAATTCAAACCAAAATATCATCAAAACAAAAAATAACAAAAAAATTAGCTGGGTATAAAAAAAACCAAGAGGAGAAACCCATCCAATAACTCCTTAGAAGACTAGGAGGAGGCAGCACATAGTTGCAAGTAAAGTGAAGGCCAAAAGACCACCAAGAGAAGAGATCTATCCTTAGAGTGAACAAAAGCAAACAAGCCCCAAGAAGAAAAGGGGACCCCAATCCAGAAGGAAACACAGAGAGGGCCAAACAAGAAAACCACCCAACCACCCCAACACGCCAGTTAGAGCCAAGAATAGGCCACAAATCCACATCACCAACTAGAGAGAGACACCACCACTCCACAAGAGGGAGACCAAAAGCAACCAAATCACACCAAGAGAAAGAACCCCCAAAAGAGCACCACCAATAAAATACCAAGAAGGAGCTAAAGAAGACTAAGAAGAAACTAGTTAGAGAATAGGCCAACACAAGGAGCACCTAATCCCTCCCTCCTACTACACTGAATAGGAGCTGAAATAAGCATGTCCAACAACCACTCCTCCCCAAAAAACCCAAAGCACACCCTTATCCACTATAAGGCAAGTATAAAAAATCTGAACACCAAAGCACTCACACACAAAGGGACAAACTGTAGCAAACCAAAAGCACCAGAATAGGAAAAAACCCATCCAATAAAAGCAACCTCACACCACGAGTCTTGAAAGAGTTGTTGTAGACAAAAGAAGAGATAGCCCAAGGAAGAAAATCCTCCCACACCAGACCAAGTAGAGCCTGAGAGCCCACAAACACTCCCCCACATAGAGGATTTGAACCAAAGAACCTTTGCCAACAGTAGAAACCCATCGACAACATCAAACTCTACTCCATCCTTAGCAAGCCACCAAAGACAGCCCGTACCACAAAACACTAGGCTTCCAAAATCCTCAACCAATAATAGAACAACTAAAGCAGAGGCACTGGAAAGAGCCATAGAAAGAAGAGACAAGGGACCAAACAAAGCAACCAACCTGACCCCACCCAAAGCATAGGGAAACAAGAGGCTAGAATCGGCGAACAAGCCACGCAAAGGAGCTCCAACAAACCCTACCCTAGAAACAACTTCAGAAACATCCAAAAACCCGCACCTCCCACACAAAGAGCCATCCTTCACAGCAATAGGAGAAGGAATCCGCACAGAAAAAACCATCATCTTCATCATCATCGCCTTCACCCTCAACACCCTCTACAGATTTGAAACCGGTGCTACCACTTCCTTTCCAGCTCATCTTTCTAATGTAAATGATGTTGATAGTAGATAGTATCAAAAAATTTGTAATAGATAAACCATAGGTAGGGCTTCTCTTTTGGTAGTGGTGTATATTTTCTCCACCTTATAATTTTTTCCTTTCAAAGACAATGGGGTGATATTTATTACCTTTGGGTTGAAGTAATAATACTCTTATAAAAATTCATAATGCATCTATATGTACATTGAAATATGTGTTCCAATCTAGGAAGATTAATATGGGTGCCTTTGTAATTTTGTTCTTCAATTTTTGAAATGATTTTTGGTATTCCTCAGTCCATTCAATGCTTCTATGAGATCTCTTTTTAGTAATTCTTCCATTGGTGCAACTACTTTGGCATAACCTTTTATTAATGTGTGGTGGTATCCAATATATCCTAAGAATTTTTTTACTTTTGAAGGTGTCTTAGGTGGTGTACCTAATTTCATAATTAAAGTACCATTTATAGGGTCTACCATCAAACCTTCTTTGCAAATGATATGTCCTAATAATTTCCCATAGGGTATCAAAAACACAAATTTCTTCAAATTTAGTGCAATTTGCATACTTCAATGCTTATTTAGTATCATTATCAATGCTTGTAAATGCTCTTTGACTAGGTCATATATCATCCAATCATCTAAATATACCTTCAAAAATTCATGTATAAACCCAATTGAATAGCGTAGGTACATTATTTAGAATGAATGGAATCAATGTGTGCCTGTAAGAGCCCCATTTTTTCAGAAATATTATTTCATACTAGTCTTCCTCACTTATTCTTACTTGATGATACACTAAAATTCTATCAATGAAGGAGTATATTTCTATTCCTACTACTGATTCCAAAATTTCTTTCGTGAATGGAATACGAAAACTTTCATAAATACGGTCTTTATTTAGTTCCCTAAAGTAAACTAGAATCCCTATTTCACCTATTTTCTTATGTTGAATTATCATAGGGATAATTCACTCTGCATAGTTTATTGGTTTGATTATCCTTTCTTCTATCATCTTGTCTAGTTCTATTTTAACTTTCTTCTTCATATTTGGGTTTAGTCAGTATGGTATTTTCCATATCAATTTAGCTCCTTCTTTCAATTGTATTTTCATGACTCTTTCTTCCTCCTTTAGGCCTTTTAGGTTTGTAATTTTTTTGGGGAATAATTCTTCAAATTCTAAGAAAATATCTCCAACTTTCACTACTAATCTGTCATCCCAATAGCCTCCTATTTTAGCCAGTTTTAGATCTCCACCTTTAGCAGCATTCTCTTCTTTTAGTTTGGTTGGTTGGTTATAGTATTTTTGTTTGGATTCTATTAGAGATTTTAATTTTCTTTCCCCTTGTTGTAATTCTATATCTAAGTTTTAAGAATACTCACCATCCTATTTTTTTAGGTAACAACTTTTCTCTAGTAATGTAGATTCTTTATCAAGTCATTCTATATGTATCTTCATATTCCTTAGGTAGTGTAGAGGTTTGTAGAACCGATATTTATTTAGTTTCATCTTGCTTGAATATTACCTCCTTAAGTTTGATCAATGTGATGTGTGTCTACGTGTTTTCATTATATAGAAAGAGAAGGCATGGTTAAAGTCATTTATTAGTTATGTCAAGTTGTTTATTTATCCTCTTCACTCTTTTTTGATGTGCCATGTTTCTGCTACCAAATTTAGTGTCCAATAGAGTAATTATAGATTCATTCATTATACTCATTTTTTCCCTTCCATTTACTAATACAAGGGGTTAGATGATCCTCTGGTGAACTCTATCTATTATACTTTGGTATTTCATTATATTTCCTTCCTCTAATAGGTATCTTGTTTTAACTAAGACTTTAAATATTGTCCATTGTGTTAACTATTCCTTATGTGTATTCTTCCAACATGTGGTATTACAAATGAGTGTATGGTTTAATATGTCAAGTATCTTTTCTTCAATTTAAAATAAAAAACCTATCTATGTGATAAATGATAGTAAGTTTCCAAATCCTAAGTATTTGTGTAGTTTGATGTGTGAAATCCCTCATGAAATGTGATTTATATGGTAATATTTCTCATATGTAGCTTTTGTATTATTTTCTATCTTTCCACAAGTGTTTTGTGGCTCATTATTTGTCCATGTGGTACAATGCAGAGCATTCTTTGATGTCCTCCTAATCATGAATATCATATGGGATCCAATAATTATTCAAGAGTGGAGTTTTGGTTCCTCCTACATCCATGCATTTAACACATCATCACTATTTGTGATATATGTAGTGCTTTCAATTTCAACTTATCCCATTGATTTTGGGTCTTCTAGGTTGTAAGTTGGTGATAATCATTAATCATGAGATTGTGTATAGGTTTTTATTTTTATATTCATTATAATCCTTTGGGTTTATTTCTTCTATATATGATGCATTTGGAGTTATTCCTAAAGAGATATGGAAAATTCTATCTTCATCGTGAAATAATATCTCTTCCTTTCTACATTAAACAATTCAATTGGTGTTTACAAACCACCTTAGTCCTAGTACGACATTGAATGAATCAGAGGTCTCCTTTATCGCTACTACTTTAAAATATCCTATTTGTTTTACTCCTTTAACATTGACTTCTACCTATTTCCATTTTTCCCAATTTTTTCATTCTTGTGCCATCTATTAGGATGATATTGTAATGTATTTATTCTAGTGGCAGCTTTCCTATTTGTTCCTAGACTAGTTTTGGGAGCATATTTATATTATCTCCTAAGTCCACCATGACATTGGTTATCTTTTTGTGATCCATAATTGTTGTAATCATGATTGGTTGTGTTTTCCATTGTTTTTCATCTTTGTTCATGGTTCTAATTTATGGTATTTTATTCTATTCATTCCAATATTACAAATTTTCCATATTTTATCTAGTAGATAGGATTTTTTAGACATTTTGATTATTTGTTTATGTATTCCCACTTATTGTTTGGAAAAATATGATTTTGTTTCTTGGTATTGTTCTCTGGTGAAAATTCTCTTTAGTTCTTATACTATGTGATCATGTTGTCTCTTAATTGGGTGGAATATTTACTCATTGGAGCTAGTTTCTTCTTCTTTCATTTCTTGTCTATTATTTCTGGTATTGGTCCATTTTCTTATTATTACTATTGTTTTGTTATAGATATTATTTTCCCTTTTGAAGTTACTAGTTTCTTGAAATTTCCCTTTTTTGCTTGCTTCATCTATCTCCTAAAGCTCTTTTCATAGTTTTATCAATAACCTTACCCCTCTAGATGAGTTTAGATTTTTGAGTTCATGAATATTTAATTGTGGTGTCACATTCCTATAATAGGTTTGTGTTTTGTCATAATTTAATATACCATGTTCTCTAGTCCCACAAAATTTGTATGGTTTGTTCTTATCCCCTCAAAATTCTATTGTAAAGTGGCTTGGTTTTTTGTATTCAAAACATGTTTCATCCATTCATCTTCTCCTTCCTCTACCTTGGCCCCTATCTCCTTGAAATCAACATCTTTTAGTGTTGATTCTAGATTCAGTGGATTTTGAATATAATTAATATTTCTATTATTGTACCATTAAGGTACTTTATGTCCATGGTTTTGTTGAAGGAGTGGCCATTATGCAAGCCCTTTGGCATAGGCCATTTTTTGCGGTCATTATGATTTGTTTCAGTTGTTTCTTCTCTCAATTGAAATTAATATGAGGGATAATCCTTTTTTTGTAGTAGAACAAGTTTAAATTCTTGGATAGTGTCCACAAAATCTAGTATTAGTGCATTAGCTTTCTTTTCTCCAATTTCCTTTGGGCATTCATTTCTTATGTACCCTCTTCCATAATACGTACACTAGATATTGAGTCTTGCTACAAATGTATCTTACTTTTCCATAAGGTCTTGTCAGATTTTTAATTATTATATTCCTAGATTTAATTTCTCCATTTACTTATTCTCCTTCTCTCTTTCTTGTTTCTACCAATATTTTCTTTCAAATTAGAATGCCAAAGTAACAAGTTTCAGATAGGTTTCAAAATGTCTCCCTTCTAGGTCTATTCTAATTTTCAATACTGCTCGAGAGATGAACCATTCAATTTTCTATTTTTCAATAAATGATTCTTCTAGTCTTCTAGTAGTTTCTTAAAATCTCTTATCAAATTCCTTTATGATTTCATCCTCATTAAATGTAAGTTCATATAGTTTTTTGACTCCTTATATAGGTATTTCTAGAGTATTGAAGTTGGCTAAAAAGTCTTATTTTACTATCTCCCATTCTTTGTCCCTATTAAAGTATTTTTTCAATACTATTTAAGGGTGTTCCTGTGGATTGATTTAATGAAATTGAATAGATTTGCAATGTCTCTTGGTATGTTTTGTCTTTGTGACATAGATTCTAGGATGAATACATGTTTTGTTGCTTCATTTATATCTATCCCAAAAAGAGGTAACTTCCTAAGAGTATTCATGCCTAGTTCTTCTCCACTGTTTGTATATCCTATGTCAAAATGATATGTCCCCAAATAATATATATTTTATTCTCCTCTATGTCTTTGTCTCTTATATCCTTCTCACTTAACATTTTTTCCTAATTATTTTACTAAAACTCTTCTTGACTTCAATGACATTAAGGGTGACTCTTGGTCTAAGGGTTGTAACTATTTGAACTACCTTTTCATCCTTGGAGATATTCATTTTCTAGTAAGTATCATTTGATTAGTTGATGGTTTCACTTTGTTAGAAGTTGTTAAACTCATGATATGCTCTTTATTTTCCACCACATCTTCTCCTCTTATTCTTAGAACACTTTTTCTTACTAATTTATCCTAGTAATCAACATCATGTTATATTTTGAAGATTTCATAAGGGGTTTCCTCCTTTATCCCTAATTGTGTATTTTCCCAATCCAAATAAGCATTCATTTTTCTAGTGAGGGGTTGTTTCATAATTCTTACAACTTCTTGTTCTAAATATTTTCTAGTTTTTTCTCGTATTCTTCAATTTATCCTTCTATATTTTGTATAATTTGGTTTACTTTCTTCATTTTAGAACTTAGTTGCGGTATAGTTTCTCTACTTCCTTTGGTTGCACCAACAATGACATGCTTAATGGTGTACTCATCCTCTTTGTTTCTATTTTCTTCTTCTAACTCTAAGTCATATTCTCTTTTCCTTTTTTTTTTCTTCTTCCATCCTCCTACCATATATTTCTTATCATTCTTGAGTTTTTTTCAACCTTCTTTCTTTCACGTTCATATCCATTTCCAAATTAATCCTTTATGTTTGTAACTTGTAATGCTTCTTTGAATTTCTTGTGGACCCTTATGCTACCCTATGTTGCATGGGTTCTATTGAAATAAAAATATAACAAGTTATTTCAAGAGAAAAAATGTGGCTAATTGAGTGATAGAAAAATTTGATTTATATATTAAGAAAAAAATAAGATAGGGGTAAAAGATAAGTCATCTAATGATCTAAAATTAGGTATTTCTAATTTTGACTTTGAAATTTCTAGGGCTTGAAACATTAACTTTGATATTTGTAATCCTATCAAATAACTAATACCTCAAAGATTTGGTGTGGTTTGGACATCCCCTCCTTGCAACTAGAGTAACGTAAACTTTGATGGGACCTCAAAGGGTAACATTAAATTGGTTGTGGTATTAGTGTTTTTATATATCACAAAGGAAAAATTATAGTTGTGTATGATTTCCATTTGGGTAAAAAATAACCATTATCCTAAGGTATCCATGGATTTCAATACACTTCAAATGTCTTATCAAACAATTTTTTTAAAACTTATAGCTAAGGGAGATTCTTCAAATATTATTAGTTTCCTTAAGGGAAAGAATTCTTCTAGTTTGACTATAGATAATCTTATTAAATATACTATCATTCTAAGTAATAAATTTGAAGAGGTGTACTTTAAACATGTGTTTCATGAAGGAAACAAATGTATGTACTTTTTCACTAACTAGGGAAGTTATAACAAAAGGGATTGCCAAATGGTACTAAAAATATATCATACCCATTCAATATACTAGATTGATTAGTAATAATGGTTAGAATAGTGAATTATATCACCTCACAAAGGAAATAAATAAATAAATAATTCAAGGTTATTTACATCACCTCTAATGATGATCAATACTTCACCAAGCTAGTTCCTTCTAGAATTTTTTATAATTGGAACCTTATATTTCTTTGAGAGGGTAGTAAGGTTATGTGGGATAGAGTTGATAATGACAAGGATAATTTCACTACATTGGGGTGATAGGAATCATGAAGATCCCTTTTCTTGCAACAATATTCACAAGAATGAGGAAGTTAGATAATTTTGGCTACAGGAGGTTTGATGCTTTATCTCTAAAGACTTCAGGGGCTTGATATGGATGTGGCTAAATCCTTCACTAAGGGATGAAAGGATGTTAAATTCTCTATGTAGGGTATGGAGTGTCTCATAATAGAGGATCTTATTGTGTATGTTTAATGGATTTATATGGAGGGCTGAATTTTTTTAAAGATATGAGGGTTAGGGATGAGGCCATCACACCTTCCTTAACCCTGGTGAAAATATTATAAAACTAGATTTTGGGTATGTGAGGTTTTCCCTTAAAATACTTTAGGGAGAAGAGTATATTGTATAATGAGGTACATTACTCTTGACCTAAAAGATTTAGATATATTTTTTGACATCCTTTTGACCTATTAAATTGTTTTAAGCATAAAATGAGGGTTTCATTTTTATTCTATCTTCTCCTCTTATTGGGAGCTTATATAAAATATTACAAATAAAATCCTAGTTTAATCCCCTTCATCAAGGGCTAAGATTCTTGTTAATTTTATGAAATCTCAAAACTCTAAATCCAAAAATCCCTATTCAATTTTTTAAATTATTGGAAAATTAATGTTAATAGATTATTGGATTGTGTTGAACCATCCTCTATAAAATTTGAGCATTCCTTGAATGAATCCTTCAATGATGAAGTTGAAAAGAGAGCACCCACTAGTTTGGACACCACGGTCTCATCCCTTAGGGAGAGTAGTCTGGAATATCTTGTGAAAGATGAGAATTAAAAACCAAAGGAGTATGTTAATCCTAATGTGAAAGAAAGAGGGGTTGATAATCCCAATTCTAAACCATGGGATATGGGGATAATGAATAAGAAATTTTAAAATGTGAACATAACTAAGACCTTGAAAACTAATGATATTGTTGATAAGGATATGATAAAGAAGATGGGAATCTTCTTATAGTCATGAATTTTTTTAATAAGAACATGGAGCAAAGTAGATAGGGAATGAGAAATTATTTGAGAGTACTCACATGAGTGCTTAACAAGAGGAAAAAAGAAGAAAGAAGAAAGTGAGTATCATAGGAAATTTGGCCAATTCTCCTTCCTAGTATATCAAATCCTCTCCCAACATTCCCAAATACTTCTTTGATTTGGTAGATAGCATTTCTTTCAAATGAGAACTTTTTGAGATATTGAGTTTTGGACTAGACGTGGTGGGTATACAACATGCCTTGACTAAATTTTTCTATGCTAAAATCAACATATTATATTTGAAACTTATTATTAAGAAAAGGATTTTTGGATAAACTCAAAAGGAAGATGGTAGGATCTTCTAGAATTGGGATGCTATGACAAAAGTGAGAAAGTTTGATCAAGACCTTTCTAAATTAAAATAAATTCAATGTCACCATGCTTGTATATTTAGAAAAAATAATGTATTGACCATGTAAAAAAAATGGTTAATCTTGAGAATGTTGTTACTGGATAATCTTATCAGGGTCATTTAGGTCAACAAGTTTTCAATCTAAAATAGTGCCACAAGTATCAAGATTCACATAAAAAAATGTAAGGAAATGACTAAATGACCTGAGATTATGTGTGTGGGAGAGAAAGGAAAATAAAGGTAGTAAGGTTGAAAAGGTGATTCTAAATGCAAGAAAAAGGAGGTATAAAAAAAGTATTTTCAAGAGGAAAAATGATCTCTAGGGCCTTGTTAAGCTTCACAAGAGCTTCTACAAGTACAAGAATTAATGATAGATGGTATCTTGAAGTAGTTATAATTTGGGGAGATTTAGTCTTATAGCTTGTCTTGTGTTGGGTCTTGGTTTGAATGATATGTTCTTTGTTATTATTGTTTGGGTTCATAGTTGAACTTTTGTATTTTTTTGTGTCTTTGTTGATCTTTATAAGGGGTTTGAAAATCTCTTCAAAACCTTTTTTACCTTTAATCAAAATATAGGAACTTGTAAAGATTAAAAAATATTTTAATTATTTTCCACATCACTTTTAATTTCTATAAAATCGAAAAATAGTTTCATTTATTGCTACATTGTAGATAGTTGTAGACATTAGAAAACAATAGATTGAGTATATATCATTTGATTAGCTTTGTCTCGCTATATTTTTTAATAAAAATTATCTACTAGAAAAATTAGTATAGATCAATCATTATGTCAAAAACTAACCATTTAAAAGAACTAATCCTGAAGCAATCTTGTATAGTTTAATATACAATTCAATACATTAGAATTTAAAGTATATGTTGATAGGAAAAAATAATTTTTTACATTGGTTTTTTATATAGATAAAAAAAATTGGTTAAGGGGCTTGAAATCTATTTAACAAAACAACTAAGAAGATAGATGTAATGAGTCTCACAAGGTATGAGAGAAGGTCCCACAAAACTAAAAAAAAACATAAACATTCTTAAACCAAGACCGGCAAACAAATAAAGATATAGCAGGGAAATAATAACTCAAACAAAATATAACAAATAATTTTTTTTTGTTAATTACATTCAATAAATTAATATTAAATATTAAATAATAAATAATAATTAAACAAAAAAATTAAAATTCATGAATAAAATTTTATGAAATCTATATTTATTTTTCTTGTATAATTTTAATTAAATAGAATAATATTTTTTATTTTATTTTTATAATAATTTTATATTTCAAATTTCAAATTATTTTATTTTAATGATTACAATTAATAAATAAATGTTAAAAGAATCATGTAAGAAGATGCCCTCTACATAGCATCATCTTTGAATATAATTTTATGCCTCATTCACATTAAAAATAATAAACATTTACCTCATTTTAATTTACCCGAATTTTTGAATAATCAATAGATGTCTAACAATGTTTTTTTTTTTCCAACCTGATGGTGTGCAATCCATGGACCCAACAGCCTCTCCTTGACTTACTTTTATGACAAGGAAGAAAAGCCACCATTGCCAACTAGTAACATTTGAGACTGCAAAAGATCAGGAGTCCATCATGCTGACCTAAAATTCGGAGGAGGAAGGGCCAAATTGAACTTCCTTGAAACGACTCTAGGAAAATTCATGGTTAGCAATTGTCATGGAAAATTTACCAATCGAAAATTACCACCAAGTAAAATTCACCACGAGCAATTCACAGCAGTGGAAAATTAACCATATTAATATTTTTTAATATATATTTCAAAAATTTTGATTTTATTAAAAACATTAATACGGTGAATTTTTCATGAAGATAAATTACTGACAATAAATTTTCTTTAGATGAATTACTGACAATGAATTTATGGGATGTCCCTGTAAACAACCTCCAACGTCAGTGTGAACTCAAATAATGAAGTCGGCTACAATGGACGTATTATTAAACTCCAGGGATTCTCAATTCACACTTATTCGTAAAATGTTATTCACTACAAGTGTGAATTGGAGAAAAAACTGCACAAAATGGTGGTATCCATCAGACTTTTGTTTCTGCTGGAAAGGTAGAGCTGCGTTTATGATCAATATATACCCGCGACAGTACAATCTGGACTAAGCAACTCCTTATCGTACATTTCAGGAGTAAAGTGTTAAGGACATGAAGGAACACATATAATATGCAATTCTAAATTTCCACCTTCCTCTGCACGGTAGTCTGACATTTTCTGCTTCACTCATTTCTTATCATCTTCGTCTGTCTATTCGAAGGAAACAAAGGACTTCCATTCCATGACGGAAGAGTAAATACAGATGAACCCGTTAATATCAACGCACTTGGTACCTTCTATCTACCATTATTCAATCTGTCAAGATTTGGACAAAGAGTCCAACTTCGACTGACTTCTCAACCTCTTTCACATTAATGGCTTACCAAAAAAGTTCCATGGCTTGGATTTTTTTTTTTTTTTGTTGATATGGGAAGTTGGCTGTCAAAGTTAACTTATTACCATGTTAGTCCAAGATTGTGAAAAATGTTCAAATCTTAAGGTTATCACTTTATTAGATCAATTAGGAGTGAAAATTGATTATTTGGGTTGTGAAGGCGACTGATTACAATTGATTTGAATGATGTGATGAATCTTGATTTAAAATTGATTTTGGATTGTGAAAAATGTCCAAATCTCAAGGCTATCACTTTATTAGACCAATTAGAAGTGAAAATTGATTATTTGGGCTGTGAAGGTGATTGATTGCAATTGGTTTGAATGATGTGATGAATCTTGATTTAAAGTTGGTTTTGAATTGCAAAAAATGTCCAAATCTCAAGGCTATCATTTTATTAGACCAATTAGGAGTGAAAATTGATTATTTGGGCTGTGAAGGCGATTGATTACAATTGGTTTGAATGATGTGATGAATCTTGATTTAAAGTTAGTTTATTCTTTTGTTCGGACTTTTGCATTTTCTCCTCCAAATTAGATGCAAACCTAATTAAAATGGTCAGACCATGGTTTCAATGTTAGTGAGGCTGTGTATTTGTCTTTTTGGAGTTAGAGATCTCTATGTTTAGTGAGAAGAACCATACCTATATGTTGGTAGTACAAGGTTGTCAAAAGTTTCATATGTCATTGGTTGATGGTATATGTGTCATGGTTGGAGAACCTATAGGGACTTTAAAGAGATCAGCTTAGGTAAGTGTGATGCTTACAAGGTAATATATATAATTTTTTATAATTCATAATGATGTTAGTTTTTGCATGTTCATAATGTTGCACGCCAACTATCTAATAAAAAAATTCAATAGCTCACACAATTTTCTAAAGAACTCTCAGAATTGTTAAAATAGATATGTGCTATTAGTCAAGAGTATCCAAGTGAGGTGTGGCAAACACCCTCCTTTTGTTTTATTCAGTAAATGAAATAAATTAATAATGATATCAACAAAAACATATCAAGGTCTCACTCTCTCAAGATGGTCTTAGAGCTTCTAAGGTTTTGGTGTTACATCAACTATATGATTAAATTATATGTTGGAACATCTTGTGATATGCACAAGCTCATGGGTTCATTTGCAACATAGTTAGTCTATTATTGCAAGATTTCTTGAAAGAATCATTATATTAATGGATGGTATACATGCCTTGAGGTAAGCATGTTATAATATGGATTGGGCTACTATAAAAAATAAAAAATAAAAAGGGTGATCTAATAGCCTACATAACTCTATTTGAGAATTTTCTGACATGTTAGACCTAGATTGTGCTAAGAATTTGATTGAAAAGAATTCAACAACTAATATTGTTGAGATCAATGCAAAGAATTTGAAGTCGTGCATGATGGTGTCCATTACAAAATTTTAACAAGAAAGAAATAAAAAGATTTTTTACATGTAATTATTAATCATAAATAATTTGACTATTTAAATATTTTGAAAAAAAATGACATGAATACTGACAATTTTTTTTTTTCGAAACTGTTGCAAACATGATTAAAAACATGGTTACCAAGTATAAAATTCCACATATTTGTACGGAATACTATTACATAGACTAAATTGCTAATGAAATATACCCAATTTCTCATTTTTGTATTCGTAAAGGTTTCGACCTATACACATTGTTTTACAGGGTATATACTTGTAGATTCAACAAAGACATATACACAGAGGAAGGATACACATACAAAGATTATTGGCGTATATATAACAGATGTCTACTCGTGATTTTAGTTCGGCGTACACTCACACGATGCATGCACAAACACGGGGGAGGTAGTTTATCAAATTTTTATTAAATCACTTTAAAAGATCTTTAAAAATCCGCAGGTAATTTTATATTTGTCTGAATATTCCTGTGGAATCGGTAGAAAGTTCGTTACAAATAAGCCCGGGTTGATAATCTTTCAAAATTTGTCTGGAATTTAATTGTGTTTTATTTATTTTTAAATCCAAGTTCAAATGTGAGGAAAGTTTATTTATTAAAATCACTTTGACTGTTGTTTGGAATCCACCAATAGTATTGCATTATAGATTTATGTTTATATTGATCAACATGTTTTCATAAAATTTCGAACATAGTCTAATACTGATCCACATTTTTTAACTATAATTTATGATCCACAGCTTTGGAATCCATCAAATGAATGAATTTTAATTATATCTAGGAGACCAAACGGTCTAAGGGACCAAAGAACACTACATTAATACATTTTTAGGTTCCCTTCGATGTCACCTCTTCTATTATGTATCTTGACCAAAAAACTCATTGTTTGGTGGAATCTAGATTCCTCAAAAAGCCCATTCAAACTACCCTCCTTCAAGATGTTTTCAAACTGATAACGAATATTCTCATATGTTGCACAATCGAAGATGAAGTGACATTCAGTTCCAACCATTCCATTGTTAAATAGAAAATGCAAATCCTTTCATCCCATTCCTTCTTGGGGATTGTCCATCTACCCATCTCACATCTAAGATGATGAGAGCCCATCTTCATTTGAGTAACTAGAATTTTAGCTTTCCCCTTAACCACCACCTTCAAATAATTTTTTTCATCAAGTTCCCACTTGGGGTTGAACTCTTTAACATAATGTTTTTTTTTACGACCAATTTGCTTTGTCCACATGGTAGTCTTGAATTTTTCTAGCACAAACTTTTTTATCTCTTCATTAGTGTTAGGAGATTCGTGCAGACTAATGTCCCACTTGTTCATCCATTTTCTATTTTGTTTCATCCAAGTCTTTGTCCTAAGCTCTAATTTTTCTTTCACAACTATCTTGGGCTAGCAATGCTTATCCATGTTATCAACCTTTTTTAAATAGATTATTAGACGAATTATTGCACATGCTTCCATTTGGAGTTCATACTTGTTTCATCCAAAAAGATTTCATAGGGGATTGTAGATTTGACCTTGAGATTACCAGTAGTTATATTCTTTTGGATTCTTTCAACTTGCCTCCACTTGTGGGTTGACATGATATTTCCCCAAACCTCACAACTATAGAGGACAACCGACATGACCAACAAACCAAAAAGGATTTTCTTGGTTTTCCAATCCCATAACTCTACTTTCCTATATCTATTATGGAGTAGGAAAGAAGCTCTCCACCCACCATGAATCCTTTTTGCTCTACAAGTCATCCAACTGAGCTTATTGTGAAAATCAATTCCTAAATACTTGTATTCTTTCACTATTTTGAGTGCACTCCCCCCAAAGATTATGTTAACCTGTTGCTTCTTCCTTTTCAAAGAAAAAATCACAACTTTGGTCTTGCCAATATTTACTTGCATCCCCACCTCCTGGAAAAAAATCTTAAGAGACTTCAAATGTTTGTTCAAACCATGGGCAACTCTTGCAATCAAAATAAGATCATCTACATAAAGACAACTTCGCCACATAACCCGCCAGCTAGATTCCCTCCCCCATAGAATTGTTTAGCCATTCTTCCAATTTATCAATATATAATCCAAACAAATTGGGGGAAAGAGGACAACCCTGCTTGACCCCAATGTCACTACCAAAGAATTTAGACATACCATATTTAGTTTTGATTTTTGTTGGGTCAATGCAGGATCATGGGGGTCCAAATAGGCCCCTAAGTGGTAATGGAAATTTAGAAAAATAGAGTTAGACAACTTGACATAAAAAGTTGAATAGGCTATTAACATAATTTGAAAAATATGTAAGAAAATAATTTGTAGCAAATTGAATGTAGTTTCTAGGCTACAGTCCTTTTTTGGAAAACAGTAAATCTATTTTGTGAAAAAATAAAATTTCTATGTAGTAGTACTAAATTTTTAGGAAAAAGATAAAAAGAAGGTGTATGTCTGACCAACCTAAGTACAAGAAAAAAATGTTTTTGTTTTCTAAAACTTTAAATATAAGTAGAGAACACATGCCTGGATGTGCCGCATTTTTTTGTAATTTTTTTGCAAGTAAATAATTAGTTATGATTTTTTTATTAGAAAATTTCTAAATTATTAAAACGTGTTTGTCTGACCACCATAACTTGGTTAAAAATTTATGAAATTCATTTTTTTATCATATAGTATGCAAAGCATAGAATGTGACACATCTTTTAGATTCAAAAAATGTGAAATAGTTTGAAAATTATAGAAATTTTTCAATCAGCCTATCAATTAGGACATTATTTGTAATGTACGTAGAAAATCAATAATAATTACCTATTAAATTCAAAATAAGGCATATCTTATATTAGTGGAAAGTTGCCAATTTTTTCAATAAAACCTTTTCATTTCATCAAATTTGGATTAAAAAAAGTTGTCAGCCACAAGGGAAAACTTTGGAAAACTAATTTCAGTTGACTTTCTAGGTATGGCAATCCTGAAAAAAATCTCGAGCCTACTAATTTTGTGAGAAAAAACAGATATATATTAGTAATGGATATCCACTACCTGTATTATTTATAATACATAATCTACATAATATTAATATATACTAATATACTAATATACTAATATATTATATATTATATTATGTATTATATATTATTATATTATATATTATAAACTATATACTACATATATTTTATATAGTATATTATATATTATATACTACATTGTAATATATACGTAGTGAGATAGAGACAGGGGGAGTGAGAGATAGAGGGAGGGTGAGACCCCTGAGAGAGGATTATGGGAGGGATATAGTGAGAGACCTGAGAGGGAGATGGAGAGTGAGAGAGACACCTAAGACAGAGACTTGAGAGGGAGAGAGTTAACTAGGCGGGGTGTCCAAGGGAGATACTTGAGAGAGAGAGGGTGTGAGAGGGTTAGAGGGAGGGATATACCTAAGAGGGAGAGAGAGGGACTAAGATAAAGTTGTCTAGATAGGGTGGGAGGGATAGAGAGAGTGAGAGACTCAAGAGAGAGAGAACAAAAATAGACTAGAGAGAGGGGGGACTAGGAGAGAGTCATCTAGGTAGGGTGAGAGGGATAGAGGGAGTGAGAAACCCAAGAGAGAGAGAGGGTGGGAGGGATAGAGGGGGGGATATAGGGAGGGAGAGAGGGAGAGAGAGAGACAAAGGGAGTGAGAGAGAGAGAGACTTGAGAGGGAGAGAGAGAGACCTAAGAGGGACAGAGAGAGAGAAAGAGAAAGACTTGAGAGGGAGATGAAGAGTGAGAGAGACCTGAGAGAAAGAGAGGAGTGGGAGATGTTGGTGTAATTAATTATTTAATTACACTTGCATAAGTTTACTTAGGCATATTTAATTAATTCCTAGGTTGCATTTACTAGGCAATTAGTTATAATGGGGCCATACCCCTTTAGATGTATTTAGGATAAAAGATTCCTTCTAGAAGGATGAGTTATATTTTCTAGAAGCCTTATCCTATCTTCACATCATTCTAGGTAGTTAGTTAGTTGTCACATGTTGTTAGATCATGACACATGGAAACATCATATATCATACTACATCTCACTCTTTCCTATTTATACAAGGCATTTGTACATTTGTAAATCATTCCAGATACAATATCAATCAAATAATAGAATCTCAATTTGAATGCCTAAGTTGCAACACTTTCTTTGTGGGTGAATTTCTTCTTGGAAAAGATCCTTTAAAGGCTGCAACTTCATTGGATGATTAAACATCCATAATTTATACATCGTATTAGAGCTTGTCCATTGAAGATTCATCTCAAGATTAGAAAGTTGGGCTAGAGAGATTCATTGCAAGCTTGAAGGTTTTCATTGCAGGCTAGTTGGTTCCACCTGGGGACCAAGCTCATTTCTGAAGCAGATTGAGTCCAATCCGAGTTCGCCATTATCTTCAGAAGGCCTCAAAACCTTAGTATCTCTTGTTCATTCATCAAAATCAGAGATATCAACTCGAGAGCCACCAAAGGTATTTTTTAGGGTTTGCAAATTCGTACCATTTACATTGTATAGTCTGCAAAAAAAAAAAAAATCATCCCTGTTGAAGTTGTACTCTGTGGCAATTTTTTTTAATCAGCAGGCTATTTTTTTTTTTTAAATATTTGGGCTTTATATAGTTTCTGGAAAAAAAATATTTGAGCAATTGATATTTTATTTCGTAGTCGACATACATGGGGTTTGATTTTTAAATCCGCAGCTATAATATTTTTTTATTGTCGGCATATAAAATTTGGTTGTCGGGATATATATTTTGCAGACTATATATATATTAAATCATTTTTTAATCAGTTTTGAATTGCCTTTCAACAATATTGAAAATTGTATTGGGTCGGTTTCTTTTTCAAAATTTCTAGAGAAAGGTACTTGGTCGGCCACATTTAGTGGGGAGTACTATGTCCAGGTCTTGTCAGCCTTGAACGACCGTCACATCAACTCCGTTCCATCACCAACGACCATCGCCGGCCCGTTTACTTTTCCGGTCGTCGTCTATTCTAAGCACCGAGCCCCCGACCTCCCGCCAACAGTCATATCAAAGATCGGGAGCCTCAGTTTGCCGCTCTGCCTCCGACCGTGCTACCTGACACCGCCGCTCTTTAGCCGCTCCGGCGCCACCCAATCCGGTGTAGTTTTTTTTTTAAATTGCAAGCACCCAGTGGTCATACCAAGAACTAGGGGCCGAATTTTTTTTAGCCTAAGTGCTCAAATTTTGCACCCAGTTAGCCTGTCAGGCCCTAATAGGGTAGAAATCTTCTGAGGACCATATCTTTTCACCACGGAGGACCATATCTTTTCACCACGGTCTCTAAAATCAGCAAACAAGATATTGTTGGAAAGGTATTTTAGTGTACTTTTCAATTGTCCCCTCCATTTTCTAAAATTTCATTTCTAAAAAAATTGCAGTCAATTGAAGTCAAAACCCTAATTTGGACTCAAAAGCCCATATCTTCCAATCATATTGTCAAAAATCAACTTGTTTCTAGTGGCATCAAGAAGGTATTAGAGTTTTTTTTAATCAATACTTTCCCTTTTCTCAGTTTCAACTCTAGGTGCTTTGCATTGGTATATTTCCATTTTGAGCATTTTCATCATTATTTGGATATCCTGAAGATTGGAGAAAGTTTTTTTTGCATTGAGGGACATCGTTTCAGCTGCACATCATATTCAGAAGTTTCTATTTGTTGTTGAAGGTCAATATCTTTGTTATTGGAGATTTTTCATAGTTTGTTATGGGGTTTTCAATTCATCCTTCACTTATAATGTTGGGATAGGGAAACTATAGACAATAGAGACATTGCATCATCAACCATCTTCAGTAACTTCAATTTTTTCCACATTTGTATGGTTTAGTTCCCCCTCTTGCTAATTGTATCCAAAAATTTACTTGGAATTGTAGAAGGTATGATGTTCTAGGGGTTATTGCAATGCATATTGTTGATGATGTTTTGAAAGCTATTGATCATTGTGACTATCCTCATACTCTTGGACTAAGATTTGGGAGCTATATGGAGATCCTAATACTCCACCATTCCTCAATGATCATAACTTATAATGTCATGTGCTTCTTCATTCTTCAAATCAGATACCCCATGATGATATTGCTATGCAAGAGTTCAATTGTTTGGAATACTTTGAATCTTCTGAAGAGGTTGAAAAAATTTCTTCAGATGATCCTCCTCCATCAAAGACAATTGACATACCTTCACATTCAGTGATTTCTATTCATCAGTACACATTTAGTTTTCCAAACTTGGCATCACATGATGGCTTTGTTTTAGGTATTGTAGACTTGGCTACTCCTATAGGTTTGGAGGACATTCTTGAGGGGATATCTCTCCTCTATTCAGATTCTACTTTGGAAGGTTCTCTTGAGTCTCCACATTCCTTTGGTTGGACCTTGATTGGGGATCCTAATCTTGGTGATCCTATCTTGGAGGCACTTCATTCCTCTTCAAAGATTTCATATATGAGGCTTCTTCCCTCCCATTTCTTTATTGAGTCAAAGTTTCTTTAGCATCCACCATTGGATTGGCTTTAGTCTTCTCCCAATGGTTTTGAGGACACTTCATTCTGGGGGGGCAATCTAGTCTCCATCCATTCCTTCAATTGAGGGAACATTGTATTACAGTCTTTGGATCTCATTCAATGTTAGTTTCCACATAGTCCTAGTCTGTCATCGGTTGGGCATATACCTGATTTGATTATGGCATCTTCATCTTCCTTGGGCATGGAGACACATGAGCAGTTTTCAGAGACACCATCAACCATATTCATTCTTCCTTCCTTCTATTCCTATCCGGAATGGGAAGCATCCCTACACTTGTACTTGGTTTTGTTTCTTCTGAAAGGGAGAAATTTTTTTTATCGACATTGGATCATGTTTTGTCTTCAGGAACTTACCATTTTTGTAGGCGGTTACACATTATGGGGGGGATACATACTCTCTCTCTTTCCCTCTTTGGGGCGCTATTGATTGTAATATATCTATGTGACAGATGGTGTACTTGGGGGGTATCATGGAGTCCTCCATCCTTTCACTTATTTCCATTATATCTCCTTTTTGGAGAGGGGTTTTCTTACCACTAGGTTTTCCCCTTTTCTTCATTTTTGGGAGATTAGTTGCATTCATCTTCATTTATTCATGGGTACCTAAAATTTCCATGTATGCGAGACCCATCATTCCATTATTGCATAATCATTACATTTTCATTTCCTCCCTAAGTTGCACTTATGGGGGGTGTTTGGGTATTTAATTATTTAATTACAATTGCATAAGTTTACTTAGGCATATTTAATTAATTCCTAGGTTGCATTTACTAGGCAATTAATTATAATGGGGCCATACCCCTTCACATGTATTTAGGATAAAAGATTCCTTCTAGAAGGATGAGTTGTCTTTTCTAGAAGCCTTATCCTATCTTCACATCATTCTAGGTAGTTAGTTAGTTGTCACATGTTGTTACATCATGACACATGGAAACATCATATAGAATACTACATCTCACTCTTGCCTATTTATACAAGGCATTTGTACATTTGTAAATCATTCTAGATATAATATCAATCAGATAATAAAATCTCAATTTGAATGCCTAAGTTACAACACTTTCTTTGCGGGTGAATTTCTTATTGGCAAAGATCCTTTGAAGGTCGCCGCTTCATTAGATGATTCAACATCCATAATTTATATAGGAGAGACTTGAGAGAGAGAGAAAGAGGGAGTGGGAGAGACTTGAGAGAGAGTTATCTAGTAAGGGTGGGAGGGAGAGACCCGAGAGAGAGAAAGAGAGAGAGAGAGAGAGAGAGAGAGAGAGAGAGAGAGAGAGAGAGAGAGAGCCCCAATAGGGAGAGAGGGTTTAAGGGATAGAGGGAGGGTGAGAGGGAGAGAGAGATACTTGAGAGGGAGAGAGAGAGAGAGAGATAATTAAGAGGGAGAGAGAGAGAGAGATAGGGAGTGGGAGAGACTTGAGAGAGAGAGAGTTGAGAGAGATGGGATAGAGAGAGGGAGAGACCAGAGGGAGAGGGAGAGAGGGAGAGAGAGGGAGGGAGAGAGAGAGAGAAACTTGAGAGAGATAATTTTATGCCCATTTTCTAATTCTACATTTTGACATGCTCCTAAAAACCTTCCCAAGAAGAGGATTGATCATAACCGTATTATATTGGAAGGATAATTGATATCACCACTTTAAAAAATTGGGATAACAATAATAGCAGTCCACTTAGTTGAGAAAATGCCTTGGTTTATGCTATTAAAGATTCCTTTGATGTGGGAGCAAGTAACTCAAATCCCCATTTAAAAAAAAATTCATGTAGCTCATCAATGTCTTTATCTTTACCACTTTCT
The DNA here is from genome assembly GCA_007115665.2 of Sequoiadendron giganteum. Classification (NCBI taxonomy): domain Eukaryota; kingdom Viridiplantae; phylum Streptophyta; class Pinopsida; order Cupressales; family Cupressaceae; genus Sequoiadendron; species Sequoiadendron giganteum. The sequence goes on along the minus strand of CM021100.1, from coordinate 840,147,252 downwards.
AACTTATTTATGCCTTGCTTGATATACTCATCTAAAGAGAGCTCTATTGAATTGGAAATTATGGGGGGATTACTTATCCCATGAAACCGCTCATAAATTTGCTTTTCATAATCTAACCACTGATTATTGGTGACATTGTTTTCTTCTTTTTTTCTATTGTAGCTCCCTCCAAAATCATTTGAGGTTTTGATTCCCCAATATATTAGTTCTTTTTGTCTTGAAACCACATATATTTATTTTTTAGATTTTATCAATTGCTCATAGTTTTTCTTTGTTTGTTTGTTTGGTTTATTCTCTTTAAAAATTATTTTAGCAACCTTACATTCTTCATCATACCAAGGATTAGTCAAAAAGGTATTTGAGACCTTCTTCATAGGAAAAGATATTTTACACACATGTAAAGCCTTGTGGATTAAAGGAATCAACATATTGTTGTCAATGAAACCACTTTCCTTGTTATTTTCTTTTTCCTCTTTATTGTTTCTTTCCATTTGAAGGTGTTGTTTAAGAGAAACAACAAAAATTTCATGACTTTCTTGATTCACCAAAATTCTAACTTCAACATAAATTTTTTGTGCATGTGTTGGTCCTACCCTTTTTGCAAGTTATTTTTATCGATGTCAAATTTAACCAGGAGAGGCATATGATTTGATTTTAACTCAAAAGGATAACCCCCAACATTGAACTCCAATAAACTATAAGTTGAACCCTTTGAGTAGATTACATAATCCACCACACTTTGCCCATTGTAATTTTTACAAGCTCTACCACCGAATCCTAACCATGCTCTCATGCCATTACAAATAACCATGCCATATAAGTTGCATAAGCCTAACAATTCCACCCCAAACTACGAAACCAACCCATTTTCATCTTGAGGTGACCTTTCCCACAATTGGACACAATTCTCTCTATCCATAGAGGATTTATATCTTCTCTCCCTTCACTACCAAACTATATAAACTATTTTTTTGCTATTCTAGCATTAAAATTACCAATTAGAATAATTTCCCCGAAGGTGTTGAAAATAGATATATCCTTTTTTAAGTAGCATACGAGTCTTCACTATCTAGATTTCTCTTTTTGTAGAACTTCGAGCCTTTTGGAGAAAAGTAACAAGTAGCTAATCTAGTTGTCACCTCATTAAATATTATTTTCAGCCATATAAATTGCTTATTAGGGTCCACTTTTTTAACTTTTACTATGTCACCCCACAAATATTATTAGTACTGGTATCCCCTCATGCCCTTTACTTGTCACAATTCCTTCATTTCAAATTGAGATTTTATTATAAAATTCAAAATTAGGGACTTTTCAACCACAATGCTCATGTGTTTCTATAAGAATAATAATGTATTTACCCTTTGCTACGAGCCCCAAAATTGGTCCTCTCCTCCACTGGTAACCTTTGCAATTCCAACTTACCATGTGTAGAAACTCTCATGGGGCCTCAAATTCCTATTTCCTGTGTGACTTCCTTTCACTAATTTGAGCTTAAATTCCATTTGTCAACCATGCCCATTTACCTACCTCCCTTGTTGATTTCACTTTCTCCCACTACTTTCTCCTTTCTTCTTGTTGTGACAATTCCAGGTCATCCTCTACGTAAATATGAGGGCATCTTAGCAGCCCCCTATTTTTTAGTATTGTAAATTTGTCTTCCATGTTTCTTAAGGTAACTCTTACATGCCTATTTGTTCCTTCTTCTATTTTCCTTCCTATCCTAGGTGATTGCTAAATGAAACCTATCCATTTTAGCTTCTCCTTGAGAAAGTATCTTGTTGAAATATTAGTTATCTCTTTCTCCCCAAAGTCCTTCAAACCTTTGATGATTATATTTATAGCCTTGTCTTGTTTGTCTTTTTCTTCTTTTATTTGTATCTTGATTTTTTTCTCGATGGTTACCTTTTTATCGATTGGTGGAACATTTACAAGATGTGCCCAAGACTTGGCTTCTTCTATTTGTTCTTTTAGTTTATTTTTTGTTACTTCTATGTTTGTGATTGCTGATTGGAAGACTTCCAATTGAATTGTTTCACTTCCATTTCTAATGAACCATTTTTTCCTACTACTTTCACTTTTTCTAACTCTTGTTTTATAGTGTTTTATTCTTGCTAGCTCCTTTCCATATTATTTTGCAAACTTATAACTTTCTCTTTAAGTAAATTATTTTCCCTTTCAAGGTTCCAATTGGTTTCTATAATTTACTTTAAGTTGATTTCTCCTAGCTGCCCCTTTGCTTCTATATGCTCAATCCTCTTTTTCATCGTCATGATCTCATCTATATAAAGCTTTGAAAACCACAAAAATGGAGTGGTCATGGGGCTATAAGGGTATTTAATACCTTGGGACCCCTCCTCATTTACCCATCATTTTAATGGAATGCTTTCAATTTTACTTTGTCTTATATCCAAAGCTTGATGGAGTGAAGAAACCTTTACCTCCTTTCCCTTGCTTTCCCCTTGAATGGGTGGGCCTCTATTGTATGCTTCCCTTGAATAGTTATAGTTGCATAAATGCTAACTGCTTTTGGTAAATCCTAGTGAGTTTTGTTTTTTGCATTTTCTTCCCCTTTTGAATTTTCCTATGCCTTAGGATGACTTTATATTGTTTTGCATTCACAAATAACACCATTCACTAGTTTCACCTATTTTAGCTTGATGATCCCCTGGAATCAATGATTTCCAAGGCCCCAAAATGTTCCCAACTTGACCATCAAGGATTTAACTATAATTTATGGTGAAATAAATTAATTCTAATTTCAACATTTTTAATAACTCTTTTAAGTCCGAAGTAGTCACAAAAATCATGCATTTCCTTTAAATCTTGTTTAATAGGCAAGTGACATATCTAGATCAAAAATGTATTAACACCTTGAAAACTATACTATTTTGTTTGAAAACTGTGAGCGATGGCAGTAAGATTTTTTTTTTGAATAGACGTTGAATTTTTTTATTTTAAATCTATAGATTTTTAATAGTATCAATTCATATATGTACGATGTATATACATTTTGTATGTACATACACACACAAACATCATGGTACCTGCAGATTTAAACAATTATCAAGTTATAGAAGGCATTAAACTATATTATTTATTTTTTAGAATACATTAACCGCTCATTTAGTTGTTTTTGAAAACTATTTCTAGTTGGGGGTGTGGTTGGGGGTTGATTTTTTCTTCATATAGGTGTAAGGTCATAATAGAAACCACAAGTTATGCTTAACTTGCAGTCCTTGGTCACATCAAGCTTTAAACCCATGGTTTTGTTCAGTTTAGAGGGCCTTAAAATTAAACCCCCTCAACTTAGGCCTCTCAAAGCTTAGTTACGATCATGTGGTTGGTTAGGAGCTCATCGATAGGTGCTTAACCATTCCTATTTTCTATGCATACTTGTTAAAAATAACCTTGTATTCAAATCACTATAACTTTTGCATTGTTTATTCGATTTTCAAACTTTACAATATTTGAAAATTTGGCTCAAAGGCACACGTAGTGGTGAAGGTAAATCTCAAAAAAAATTCTCTAGAATTTAGGTATTTTTGTTCTAAGTCATCTCTTTGTTTTGAAATTTTAATTTAACATAACTTTTGTATTTCTTTATCTCTTTTTCAATGTTTTTTTAAACTTATCATAAAAAACCCCAAAAATATATTTCTTCAGTTTATTGTAGTGTAGTATTAACTAGTTTTCTATTTTTTATTTACCTTTTTGTGTAGGTATTTTCATATATTCAAGGATTTAATCTTCAAAAGTACTAACTTAAGTGGTTATGTAAGACATTTTTTTGAAGATTTTGATTATAGACATTTTATTTTTCTATGTTCTTTATCTTCCTCTTTTATGTTCACATTGAATTTGAGTTAAGATTCACATTCCTACTTTGATTTGGGTTAATAATTTACGTGTTTTTTAAATCCCAAGAACACTTATGTATGCTCTCCTCTCACACCCTAGGGTGATCTTGAGGATCAAAACTAAGTATTGTCTTGTTTTATTTTTTAGGGGGCCTACTTGGGGATTTCATCAACACAACGGAAGACCCCAACTTTAATGTTTTGATAGAATATAAATAGTATGGGGTGAATCAAATAAAATTTCTCTTGGAAGTTATGATTTTTTCATTCGAGATAAGCTCTCAAGAAATTTATACCCTAGTGAAGTGAAGGAGAAGGGTGGTTACCCTCTTCTCTTAGCTATTTGAATTTCTTTCACTTTCAAATTCATGGATTAGGCCTCACGTTCTCTTGTGGCATTTAAAATATTCCTTAGATAAGCTTTGTATAGCCTAGAATAATTTTTTTTGATTGTTTCTTAATGTGATGTAATACTCAGTATCAATCCTAAAGTTACTCACAATATACTTCCCTGAGTAGAGATAGAAAATCTTTAGGCACAATGTTGAGGGATTCCAAAGAAAAGGAAAAGGTGATCCCATGTGTCATTGGATCCCTACCTATCAACTCTTGAAAGATAGTTTCCCTGCACTATCATGAGGTATTTTATTGTGTGGGCTTACACACCCTTTACTAAATAATTTTATACTTGTCATTGTCCTCTTGTTTGAGTGTTGTATATACAAAGTTCTTATTTGTAAAACTTCACTTCCAAGTTTGATTCAAGTCCAACTTGATTTTTTTTTTTTTTGAAAACACATTGTCAATTCGTATCCTTGAAACATAAACATTGAATCCAAATCTAGGATATAACCACTTACTTCCAATATTAATAAAATTTTTATTTAGCCTTGGTCATCACAGTGAAAATGAGAAATAGAATGATCAAATGAAATTGAATTGAACAAAGAAATCAAACAATTGAATCATCTAAGAAAAATTCCTATTGAAATTCTTGTAATTCCTAATTAAGAAGCCAATTAACATGAAATAACATTGCAAATTGAATGAAACAACCTAATTTTAAGAAATAAAAACTCATCCCATTGGGGGATTAGTGTTGGATTGATGTGAAACGCTCGACCTTTTCCTAATCCATGCTTGAGAATGATGTTAAAGCTTCAAATGATTGATAATGGAAGCTAAATTAAAAAAATGTGCTCTCAAATGGTGGAAGTGAGTAGAAATTTCTGCATAATATGGTTGCTCAAATACTTTGAGGATATAATTCTCATAGAAATGAGGACTATTTATAGGATTTTTTATTGATACAATAAATAGCATTGAAATAGGTAATCAATGGATAGAATTCAGAGAGAGGAGATGGCATGGATCAAAGATAATATCAATGGACAAGATTACTAAATGACATGGATCAATGAAATTAATCAAGGGATCAAATTGATTGAGATAAATACAAATCCCATAATTTTAGGAGCATGTGCACGATATTTCCATGTGGAGGGAAATTTGAATTAAAATTAGAGGAATATTCCATGACAATATTCTTTCAATGATTAGAGGAATTAGAAGATATTAGTCAATTAAATAATTTCTTAATTATTTAATTGTGCAAGGAGAGATAATTTAGGGAATTTAATTACTCAATTAGGATCATTTAATTAAAAGGAAATATTTATGATCTTTAATTAAAAAATTAAGATGATTTAATCAAATGAGAGGTCTTAGGGGATTTATTTAAATAATTTACATTATTTAATAAAATAGAATGAAAATTAGCACGAAAGGGGTGAATTAACCAAATAATATTGATTATCTGGTTAATAGAGGAAAATGGAGAATTTAATTAAGCAATTAGGTTTATTTAATTAAATAGATGAAAATGATCGAATCAAGATAGAAATGATGTTAGTAATCGAAATCAAATGTGTGATATTGATCAAGACAATTTTAAGTGTTGAAAAGTAGAAAAATATGGTGCTCCTAGGGTTTTCCAAAATGGAAAAGTGGATCCAAAGAGGGAAGGAGGTTCCTACTTCTCTTATTTCATTACGAAATGAGATCCACACAATGAGATGACTATCAACCTTAAGGTGAGTCAAGTCAAAATGTGAATCTAGAAAGTTCCCTTTTTTGCAAGGATGAGGGTCTAGGTCAAACAACACTTTGGGGAGAAAGATTAAAAATAGAAAATCAACTCCAAAATGCAATCTACAACTTGGATCTAGTAGATTATGCATAAAAGTGAAGGAACCAACAAAGTTTATAGAAAATCTAAGAGAAATAGATGTTGTGCACCTTTCAAAAGTTGTTTCTGCATGCTGAACATGGACTCATTTGCCCAAGGGTGAATGGGTCTTGGAAGAATTTTCTAGAAAAATATGAATCTAAGAATGAATTCTAAGACGTATGATTCTTCCCTGTAACTTGATACCTCCGCCCTTGAATCCGGATGTAGTAAAAATCTGCAAAACAAAATTGTTTTTTGTTGGTGGATAGGGGTTTGCCTCGGTCAAACCCCAAGTTTGGTAATTAAACCTTGATGAAAAACATAGATATGAAACATGAAATGTGTGTACAATCCTAACCTTAAGTGTGTCTAAGATTAAGAAACAAATGATGCAAATAAATCCTACTCAAGTGTGTTAGAATAGGATCCCTAAATGAACATGCATAATTATGAAGACATACTTTGGGATATATTAAATCACCCTAATAAGTCATAAATCTGATTATACCTTCCTTTATGCTAAAATTATAAAGATAATAGAAGATGTAATCACATAGGAAATGAGACATTAGGATTGGTTGAATTTCTTGTGCATCTCCCAAAATATAGAATCCATTATGATCCTCTATAGACATCTATCATCAATCCTTTGGAAATTCTTGATCTTGAAATTAAAATGAGCGTGAAGACCTAAAAACACAACTCAAATACTGCTCCAATATTTCACTTTTGAATGCTTCTCTTTGCTCTTAGATATGAATGCTTGATCTCATGCGAATTTCTCTTCCTTGTCTAGTGTAAAATGAATGTGAAACTTAGTTTTCTAGGCTTCCTTTCTAATTTTCCAATTATCATATCCTAAAAGTTGACATATGAAATTTGAATTTGAGAGATTGAAATGCTTCCAAAAAAATATCCAGAGTTGAGTTTAACACAATTAATAAGGACATATTCGCCCATCGAAAAATGGGTCCTAACCTAAAAATTCAAGACTCCTTAAATTTTGAGGCATTAATTTAATTCATAGCATTTATTCAATACAGGTTGTGGTGTTGGGAATTAATACAATTGAGTAAAATAGGCCTTGGGATACATAATCAAGGGGTATTAGGGTCCTATAAATGAGATTTTGAAATGCATTAATGAAAAGGTCACCAAAATAGGTCCAAATAAGTGTGAATTGTACTTTCTCCTAGAAATGGGTACAATTTTCTACACTGCATTTAGCCCCCACTTTAGTGGCCATATGACACTACACACATATGCAAGCTAAAGGAATTTTGGAAAACTTTATAAAAAGGATACTCATATGGATTCATTAGGAAGAATGAAGCCCCCACTACAGTTAACTGCAAAACCACAACATTAGGAACCACATCCTACACATAAATTCGTTAGTTGCTCAAAAATCCTCTTATCAAACTTCTATAGAGAATCAAATTCAAGGGTAGATGTATGCCCATTGATTCCGCTTGCTTTATGGAGGTGGAACTAGGGTATCCACAAAACCACATCAAATTACTTAAGTTTTATCATAGGTTATTTGCAAGTACCATACCACATAGTGATAGATAGTTGATGAGATCAAGAGTGGAACAACTAATCCAATGCAACAAACATAATAAAAAATGGGGTTCTCTAGCCCCTAATATGTTGATTTGAATGAAATATACCTAAAGTAAAATATACATCTTTATAATAAAATTAGGCATATATGAATGAAGATGAAGTTTTTATCTATCATTTTGAAATTTACCTCTTTTCATTTTACCTTGGTGTAAAGTGATCTGGGATGCCGAGAAAATGAAATTATAGGCCTCCCAAACTTAATGTGCTTTGTGATGAGGTGGCATGACGTGTGATCCAATCTATGGTGAGTGGATTCTTCGTTGCTTTGTCTTTGTTTCTATGCATTTATAGTACCTTTTTTAATGAATTTTTAGTATTTTTAGGACCCTAGAAAATAGAGTTGCAAAGCATCCATCTTTTTCACAAAGCATCCTTTGTTGGCACAAAGTGTGCCACTTTGGCGCAAAGTTCCCTACTTTGGTGCAAAGTGCCCCACTTTGGCGCAAAGTTCCCCACTTCGATGCAAAGTGCCCCACTTCGACGTAAAGTGCCCCACTTTAGCACAAAGTGCTCCACTTCGGTGCAAAGTGCCCCACTTTAGCGCAAAGTGCCCAGAAATGTCTAAAGTGTCAAAGACCCCACATCCTAAAATGACACATGTGTCCTAGAGCAACTTTAGTTTAATTTTTTTAATTATTAATGGATATATTTAGGATTTACTTTTCTTATTTTATTATTTAGATCCCTCCTCGAGCTCCACAACATCTCAGAGGAAAATAATTTTGTTTCCTTCGAGATCTCATCACGAGACCATCAAAGGATGAGATCAGTATTATTCAAGGTATGAGATTATTCTAGGTGTATGCTATGCCACTGATGAGATATAATTATGCGATGTTGCTTTCCCTAGTAAAGAGGTGGAATGCTGATGCCTGCACCTTTCATCTACCTACTAGGGAGATGACTATTACATTAGAGGACATACACCACATCTTATAGTTACCCATCTAGGGTAAGGTTGTACACTTGGATGATGAGCAAACACATGAGGAGATGTGGGATGATATCTTGTATTGTCTAGGGTACCCCATCTGGGAGTCAAGGATCAAGCCTCACGTTGAGATTAAATAGCTACTACATGCATAAAAGCCACTAATTTGATGGATTAAGGTCATTAATACATCACTCACACTAGTTATTGATGGACAAGGGGGCCATCTATATGGAGGGTTGGTTCACATTATTCAAGATATGGAGCAGTATCAGACCGTCTATGCCTGGGGTCACAATATGCTAGGACATCTATACTATGATCTCAAGCGATTTGTTTACTAAGAGTTGGATAGTGTTGTGCACTTTTCACACACATGCCCCACCAGAGGTAGGGACCCTCTTTTTCTTTTCTTTTCTTTCCTATTTTTCCTTTAGGTCCGACCTTCTCCCCTTAAGGGATAGGTTGCTCATTTTGGTTTTGCTTCTCTTGATTGAGTTTCATTGCTTTGTCTATATTTTAGGTGCTTTATTTTATAACATTTCCATCCTTGATGATGCCTTGAGTATGAAGACCTTATGAAAATTTCAAAAAGGTAGAAAATTATGCAAGTTTTGTTGAGTTTCACAAAAATCCATCCCATATGGATTCCCCCAAAGGATTTTGGTTTTCACAGGATTCCATGCTTTCCAGATTTTTCTGAAGGATTTAGGTTTCGTGGAGTCCGCCTCTAGATGGATTCCCCGAGTGTCTAAATGTTATTAATAATCCTTCGATGACGAATTTTCTTGAATCCATCATGGCCTCAAATCCTCAAAGTTTGGTGTTCATTCTTGTCATGCATTTACCATCTTGTCAGTCGCCATACTTGCCATTTATTGCTCTTTTTGGAGATCGATTTATACTTTTGTTCCCTCATTTGGTTCTCATTTTGAGTTGTGTGTTTGAGGAGTGATTTGGAGGTGATCTTGCATTTTTTGAGGGGATGAATTTGGAATCAATATTGCACCTATTGGATCATCAGCTAGGGTTTCTAAGTTAGATTTTCACCATTATTTCACATTTATAGGCTCAGAGGTAGGTTTTTCGTAATTTCTTGCGGTTTTAATGAAAATTTCTTAATGGTTTAATGGTACATTCTAGGAATTGCTTTCATTTTACATTACCATTCAATTCAAAGATTTCTTTATCATTTTCATTCAATATTATCCATGATAGATTCCTTGTGGTTTGTCAGCGTTGTATTTTTCCCTCAAAGTTTATTGCTTTATACTCAATCGAATTAGGGCATCAATCCTAAACTAGGGTTCTTCAAGTTCTATGATCAATAATGGACTAGGGAACCTTTTATTTTGATGGGGTTAGGCCTATAGATTCAAACTATATATCACTCACAAGATGTGCATCCATGATTGAGAGTTAGATTTATCCATGCCTTAGGTATCTGAATTGAAGTTATGAAACCTGATCACCCACGGACCCTATTTTTGATTTGGAAGAATTGATTGTGATCAAATCATTTATGGTCGATTGAGTATCAAAATATTTTGGTTTTTTGATGATAATTCTTGTAATCAAATCCAATCTTGTTTTAGAGGCAAGAGATTTCAAATTTTGGGCAAGTTGTGAATGATGAAAATGTCACCAAGATTGTGGTTTCAAGAAATAAATGATAAGGAATTTTTTTGTGAAAATCCATCATTGATGAAAAATCCCAACAATCTTTTCCTTCGCAAAATTCCATCCTCCACGAATTTTCCTGAACCTGGTGCCTCTCATGTCCATCCATCTAGGAGTGGATTCCCTGAGAGTCAGTTCCATCTTGAAAATCCCTTAACCCCATATTTCCTCGAATCCTTCATGCTTCAAAATTCTCAAGGTTGAAAATGCATGTGGTATTCCTTGATTGAGTTTTGAAGAATGTTGAATGATGAATCTTCTTGAAGTTAGAAATATTTGAACCAATTTTTGGCTAAGTATTTCAGCTTTTGCTAAAATCTGTTGGAGATGGATAAACCTAAGGTTTTATTAAGATGCATTATCAATGATTTTAACTTGGTTTCTAAGATCATGATAATGATTTTATTTTGAATAGGAATTCTAATGATTCATTCAAGTGATGCAATTAGATTATGATGGTTATTTCCCTTTAATAGTATGGTAATTATAGTCCTCTCTTAACAGATGCAGGGTGAATCTAGTAAAGGTGCAAAGTCTAAGGTAGAATCAACTGAGCTAGTCAAGGAAGGACCTTTGACCAGAGCAGAGAGGATGAAATATGATTTCAAGGGAATAAAGCCAGAGTCAAAGATTCATTTAGTATGTGGAAAAATAAGTGATACCAACATGGGTCATGTGGACTATGATGATCTTAAGTGGAGAATGTTTGGTGATGCACAAACTCATTTGGCCAAGATTATAACTCACATAGGGTTGGCTCAAGCTGTTGGACTTCCACCTTCTATTCAGTTTTTGAAGCTTGTTATGGAATGTTCCAAGCACTATGATTCTGATAAAATGGTAATTGTGGGTCCTCAAGGAAGGATTATGGAAAAATTGACCGAAGAATTCATTGGAGAAAAATTCAACATTGGTTCCCACCAGAAGTTGATGAAGATAAATATAAAAGACACCGAGGAGTTTTATTATAAATATCCTTCAAAACCTTTAGAAATCATAAATGGTGCATGGATTGAGAAACCAAAGTCCCATTACTCCAAGTTTCCCAAGCAATTGTACATGGCTCATTTTAAGGAGTATAATGGCATGATTAATCTTTTGGGGAGAGCCATGGGATTGGATGAGTCCTTCATGTTTAAAGAATGGATGTTCTTGAGCATCTCACAGATTGTAAAGGGAGTACACTATCATTGGGCTGGCATCATAAGTGACAATCTAGATATGCAACTGAGAAGTGTGCAAGACATAAGGAAATTTACAATGACCTCATATCTAGTGTACCTGTTGGCTGGTAAGAATAAATATAAAGGTCTAAGCTGCAAGGGGATCTTAGGTAAAGACAAAATCTGTGATGTATACCCTCAATTGCAATTCAACAATTATAGAAGAGTTAATGATGCTTTTCTAATGTATATTACTAGGGTGTTGCAAGATGCTCTTCATGTTAGAATTTCATTTGATGTTATGGATTTGATCAAGAAGTATGGTTATTGGTTTATCTAATTTCCAAAATTCTCATACATCAAAGTACATGGTTCACTAGTGTTGCCCTTTATAATTCCAAGGTATCCAATTGATAGGATCATTTTATTGGAAGTATCTAGGCAAGTTGCCGCATATGATGTTTTATTGAATAATATGCACCGAACAGGATTTGGAGGTGATTTTCCTTTAAGGATTGGAGTTTTGGAGGCCCTCCCTTCTATACAAAGTGCTCATCATATAGAGAAGGAGATTGTCAATTTCCATTTGTACTCACATTCAGATAGATGGAACTTTGATCCCTATGGTGTTGCATAGAAAATGGCCAACAAAAAATTCAAGCGTAAAGATCATATTGAAGATTATTGGTGTAACTATTAGAATGAGTTTGAAGTGATTAAAATGAAATGTTTGAAACTTTCATTGAAGTTGATCAAACTTCACAAGATTTCCAATGTTCTAGACCAAGTGGATGATGAAGAGGGTCCATTGCAATACCATGATTATGAATAATACAAGGACAAACCACTTCCTCCTATCAATTGGTCTGAAGAAGAGATAGTTGAATTGAATATACTCAATGCTCTTGTATTAAAGTACTCCGAGCTATGGGTGAAGCATAAAATTTTGGACTTAGAGGAAAATGACACTAAATTCACCTATGAGTTGATGGGAGATCTAGAATCTCATTCAGAGGAAGAAACAAATACCAGTAAAGATGATATTATCAAACCTCATTCAAAGGAAGACATGGAGAAAACACAATTCCTCATTAAGAGGGCCAAGAGCCAAGAAAAGGATAAAGAAAAGAAGCAACCTATTGCCAAGGCAAGGAAACCTTCAAAAGAGATTATTGAAGAATGAACTGAAGAAGACCAAACTTCCAAGAAGTGAAGAATCATTACTGAAGGCCAAAGAATTGCTAAGTCAAAGAGGGCAAAGGCTAATGAGGAAGAAAATTCTCCTATTAGGGTGGTAGAACTAGATATTTCTTGAGAAAAGCCACAAGTGTATGCAAGCAGAACTTCTCTTAAACAAAATGCTCCTACTATGGAAGATGTTGATGAGATGATAAATGAACTAGAGAAGAGTGATGAAGAGGCACCTACTAAACATATTTCAGAGGAGATTGAGAGAAAAAATATAGGAAATAACTCCCCTCCTACCTCTCCTTTTCAAGATATTCCCATGGATGAGGAAGTTGTTCATGAAGAGGATAATGTCTCTAAGAATCCTGAAGAATAGGAGGAATATGAGGATGTTCCTACACCCAAAAGTGGGGAATTGAGTGATTTCAGGAGGTAATTAGGAGAAAATGTTACAGAAGTGCAAAGTAAAGAGGCAACATTAGAGGTAACAATAGAAATGCATTTTGAGCCCCTGGTGAAGGAGAATATAGATGTATCACATACAGAGGATAAAAATGAGGAGAAGCATGATGCAGATGAAACATACAAGGATCAAGATGATATTGAAAATGATCTCTCAAAGAATCAAAAAGAGAAGGGTATTTCTCAAGAGGAAGAAGAATTTGATGTTCCTGATTGGCTTAAAGATAAATTGAATCCAAAGCCAATTATTGTTGAAGAGGAAACTCCTAACTAGGAAAAGTTCCCAACTAGTTGGGGTCAACCCAAAGAGAGAAAGAAGGCTAGGATAGTCTCTAAGTTTGCAAGAGATGAGTTCAATAATAGGGTTGTCCACATTGCTACTCTCATTGATAAAAAAATCAAGGATGAACTTAGGCCTTCAAACTATGAAGTGCAAACCATTAACCTTTTCCCTACTACAAAATAGAAAGAAAAGGAGGATCTCCAAGAGTTAATAAAAAAAATACTTAAGAGACTAGACAATGAAACATAGGCTAAGGAGGAACTACAAAGGCAATTGAGGGAGATGCAAAAGTATGTTCAACACTTAATTAAGCCTTTGGAAGCTCATTCTGGTGAAGGAACTTCATTTTTTGAAGGATTTCTATCAAAGGAAATAGTTTCTGTGATTGAAAGGATGAGGGAAACTTCACAAGTCACCCATGAATGGCTTAATATCATGAGAAAAAGAGGAGATGAGATGATTGGAAAAATATTGCACATTTATGAGAAAGCTACATCATACCTTGAAGATATGTCTCAGATTACAGCACATTGCCAGCAGATAGAGTATGCCACTATGGTTGAGCTGGAGAAAATTATGGAGATTCCCAAGGAAGAGTTGGTCAAGAAGAATATTTTCACCTTTGATGATATAGCCAAGTCAATGGAATGGATGGAAGTATGGAATTTTAGGAAGGAACTTGTGATGAAAGCACTGAAGAAGATATAAAAACTCCAAAATAAAGTGAAGGAAATATTTGATAGCTGTGTTGCATTTCTAGAGATTGTTACTAGAAGGAGAAAGTTTGGACAGAAGAATTTGAATGTCAATCAATTGTAGAAATGGTGGCATGAGGTATATTCTCCAACTGAGAATGCACCCATCATGAAAGATCAACTCAAAGATGTAGCTATCTATATTACTAACTTGGATAGATATAAATGGTTACAAGTGGAATGGGAAAATATTTTGGTTAAGTATGAAGAGGAGCTAAGGACAATTAAGTTGATAGTAAAATTCATCCTAGTTCCAGATCCAGCTGACCTAGATGAGGTACTTTCCAAAGTTAAAGAAATTTCTAAAAATGGAGAAGATGAGGACAAAGAGGATGACCCAACTTAGTTTCCTTGAAGAATGTGATTTTTTGCATCAAGTTCACCAGAGATACAAGTTGGCCATGCCTAGATTTTAGGGTGATGACTTTGTTTAATTGTAAAGTTTCCTTTTTGAGGCCGACTTATTCATTTTATTGTAAGATTAATTTAGGAAGTTTTATAAATGATAAGACCGACCTAGTAAAAAAAAACCGAATTTGATTTTTCTATTGAGGCTGACATTCCTTGAAAACTCAATAAATTGGGGCCTCTTCCTCATTTTTAAGGCAAATAGTGAATGGTGGATAGTCACTAGTTGTTTATGTTGCCAGACTTGAGATACTTGAATTGTGAATTTTTGGGTTAAGTTAATACAAGAGAAGACATTGTCTTTTGGTGTTCTTCTTTGTCTTATTTCATCTATGCATGATTCTTGTGTTTCTAATATATTATTAGTTCTTTTGAGTAAGTAGTTTCATGGTAGATCTTACAACTAGTTACAGTTCATTTATGTTTGTGATAAAGTGTTTGAGGTGTTGAGGAATCTTCAGTCCATACTTTTGGTGATCTGCTGATTAGGGATTGCCATGTAAAGCTAGCCTAGGCCTACTCTATTTTTCACTTAAGTTCTATTGTGAATGTTTGAATATTTGCAATCTGAAAATATTCAATTCCTTTGGAGATTGCACTATCTTTGTGATATTGTAGATCATATTTTGGTTAAGGATTTGTCTTGGAGGATTGGTACATCTTGAACACTTTGTTATTTTCACAGTTGATCTTAGGTTTAGATCAGATACCTCTCTTAAACCCTACATCTTTTTCTATTTCTTTGAAATGTTTTTAGAGAAATATTCACAAAGCATCACCATTATTGTTAAATTTTATGAATTTGAAGCTTCTAGCATTTGATTTGTAAGGCCCCTTGTGATTACCAATATTTTCACATTTATCACTGAGTTGTTTGTTGCATTGTCAAGACCTGACATTAGAGACCTTGGGGTTATTTCTTGAGGCTTGATGATGGAAATCTACCTTTCAAGAGAGATAGGATACTTATATTTTTTCTGAGTTGTTGCAATGCTAAAAATATCATCAACAGATTGGTGTTAGGAGGGAAAATTCAACCAAGTTGAAGTGTTTTTTATCATCTATATCTCCATAATGATTTTGAAGGTGGACTAGATCTATAGAAGAAGGATATTATAAAGAGTTAGGAGCCCCTACTAGGTCAAGAAGGACTAATAAAGGGAAGGCATCATGATCATCTTCACGCATCTGGCCATCCATCTCTTCATCATCTGATTCTGGGCCCACTCCCATTGAACCCTCTCCTACTTGCATCCAATAGCCGCAAGCAGTCCCCAATCAACCACTACCACCTCCACTACCACCAATGGATTTTCTGCCTAACAACCTCTCACCCCTATTTTTCAACAACTATAATGTCATGCCTAAGAATCTTGAGCATTTTTTCTCTAAGTTCCAAGTTAATGACCCCAATACAATAGTTGAAGAGCATATCAAGATATTTCAAACTTCCCTAAGGGATATGTTTATCACTCATGAGGATGTCGCATGCAGGCTTTACCCTTATTCACTGGGTGAAGAGGAATTCTATTGGAACAATCACTTCATGTGGGTTCCATCACTAGTTGGGATTAGTTAAAGACTGCTTTCTTGTAAAAATTAGGAATCCCTATTAGTCCTAATGACTTATACCTACAATTCATATCAATCAAGAGGCAAGTTAATTAGCCCATAGGGTCATTTAATAATAGGTTTAATCATGCCTACTCCTGATTGTAGCCACCATATGTTGTGGATGATTCCTCAACCAATGAAGTTTATTATGAAGCCCTAAACAACCTTACTTCTACATTCATTAAGTAGAAGCATCAACCTCTAGCTTCACTAACAGATGCATATGCAAAGACATTTAAGTTTAGCATATATTTAAGGAAATATCTATTAGGACCCTTACCATCACTAGGACCAACTGCTCATCTAGGGTAGGTCCAAGGGTTGAACCAATCCTTGGCTAATCAAACCCCTATGATGAATCCAGTCCCTCAAATTTCTTTGGTCATAGATCCAGGTCCCCCACTAAATCAAGCCCATCCACTTCCTCCTTATTTGTATAATTCTAGGAAGACCACATTTCCTCAACAACAATATAACATTCCATATTATTTGCAACACTTTGAGGTGTTAAATCAATCAAAGAACTTATGCTCAACTCTTGTTTATTTGCAAAAAATTGTAAGTTCTATACTAGCACAAGGCAATGTAGATAAAGAGAGGCTGGATGAGTTGACAGAAAAAGTAAAGAAGCTATTCGCGGAGGTCACATACCCGACGAATCGAAATAGTCAACTGTAGGCTATACAAAGAGGTATACTATTTAATTACAACAGAGATAATAGAGATTTTGGAAAAGGAAAGGGGCACACTTTTGAAAGAGGACAAGGTCAAGGACAAGGTTTTGATCGAAGTCAACCATCAGGATAGAATTTTGATAAGAGGCCACCCACAAGAAAGAATAAGACTTGGAATAATAGGCCTAATAATGGAGGATTCCCTACACCACTGGACCAACCTAGTAATCAAGAAAATCCAAAAATTATAGTCCTCTTGGTTGAAGCAACATTAGCTAGATATTGTAGGCTCCATAAGACAACACAACATTCTGAATTTTACTGTCCCGAATTCTAGACTACATATGCCATATTCTAGATGGAGGTCCAACAAGTTGCTTGGGATGGGGAAAATGGGTAGTAGATAGTGCATTCCAACCCATATGATTCCATAGTGTTGGTATTGAACCATGCTCCTTTCCTGCAAGGTGAATAAAATGGACTTGAAGAGGAGTCAACTAAGAAAAGTGTTAAATCAGAACATGTATGTAATGGAGAATCAATATCTCAATTTTTTGAGAACAATGATACTATTGATAATGGTCCTTTAGATGAAGAAGAGAATAAATTAGATGAAGTTTAGATGTTTCATCAAAGAACTAGGTTGTATGATTTGAGGAATAGGTAGGTTGGTGGGCCTTATACTACATCCGCTCCAAACAATTTCAGCACACCATTTGGCCCAAATGCAAGTAACACCCCTTCCTATCCTCATGTACCAAAGAAATAATTTTCTAAAGGAGGATCTTCTGACTTATCTAAGGGAGGACATGCCGATGATACTAAGGAAAAACAATAGGAACAACCTAGGAATACTCAAACCGATATGACTATGACTCAAATGGGTGAATATGTAGCTAAGGAACTCAGGAAAGTAAAGGTAAGTCTTTCAACTTTTGAATTGATAAGAGTTCTAGCTATTAGGAGTGTTGTATTTGGTTCTTTAAATGAGAATGTACCCTCAAGGTCTACACAAGATACTACTATGAAGAGAGTTGGTTTTATTGAACCACTATTTAAGGAAGTGACTGGAAAGACACAAAACTCACAACCAACCAAGGATTGGGCTAATCAACTTGCTCGAGATCAAGCTCAAATACAAAAAAAGGATAGGATCAAGGATAAGGATAAGACTCAAGTGGCCCAAGTTGATTCCTCAGTAAGTCTTTTCCAATCTGATAAATAGGACACTCCTCCTTTCTTGATCTCCATTTGTATATTTGGCATGAATCTGTACAATTTCTTATTGGATTCTAGAGCATCCACAAATGTCATGTCATTCTCATTTTGCAAAGCTTTAGGAATCACACCTACTCCTTCCCACCGTAAGGTCACTTAGCTAGACAAGACTAAAGTAAGCATAGTAGGAGAATTGAACATGATCCCAATACAGGTTGTGGTGGACCCACGTGTGCAACAAGTCATCAACATCTAGGTTATTGATATACAAAACTGCTTACAGGACTATTTTAGGAAGGGAGTTCATGAGAGTACTTAATGGGTATACTTCCAAAGATCATTCCAATATGTGGTTTCCATGGAAGGGAGTTCCCAATCAAATTAGGATTGAATGAGAACCAAGACTAAAATATCTAATTATTGAGTACCAAAATACATCAAATGAAGTGTTGGTCTCTAAGACAAGTTTAGGAAATTATATCCTAGCAACAACCATTGATGAATCTGAAGTAGAGGAAGCCTTAATGATGCAGGATATGCCTAGAGATCTTACTTAGTGTTCTAGTAGAACAAAAGCAGTGGTCGAACCAGACAATGAAGATTTTGACTAAGGTGATGGTAATATTAGTCTACAAGATAACTTTCAAGAGTTTATCTAGAGGTGTATTGAAGATTAGATCAATCTCGGTAGGGGAGTGAATTTTGAGTTTCTATTACCTAATTGGTGGATGGTCCATAATGCATCCCATCCTAAGCTTGAATTTTGTCTCTATTATACCACTGTAGAACAAGTTAAGAGATGTGTTAATCCTCCTCCAATAGTTAAACTTGAAATCCATGAAATTCCTAACGAACAGAAAGGTAAATAGCTAGTTGTGCAAGAAGATCCTTCATCAATTAAGAGTAAGAGCACAAAGGATTCAAGAAATATGTCTTCTGATAAATTTTGGACTTTATGGTTTGATGGCTCTAAGTCTAAGCAGTGAGCTGGTGTTAGATTTGAGCTAATAAGCCCAACTTGTAATACCTTCTTTGTTGCACATAGATTACAATTCCAATGCACCAAAAATGTTGCTGAGTACGAGGAATTGATACATGGATTACTCATGTCTCTAAGAAAGAAAGCCAAGTATTTGCAAGTTTTTGGGGATTCTGAATTAGTGATTAAGCAAGTCAAGAAATAATACTCTTTACATAATAGAAGGATGATCAATTACATGCATAGGGTATGGGACCTGATAGAGGTATTTCATGCATTTAACATTCAACTGATTCCCAGAAGAAAGAATCACATTGTAGATGTTCTAGCACAAGTAACCAACACTTTGGAGTTGTTATCCTTGTTAGGATTGACAGGTTTTACGGTTGAGCTTACTCCGGTTCCTTCTATGCCAAACAATGTGAACAAAATTTAGGTATTCCAAGATGACAAGCATATTTTGGACTTATTACTATTTCTGATGTGTTTACTTCTCAAATAATCAATAAAATAGAACCTCAAGCGATGGAATTGGATATAGAAGGAGTAGTCAACCTCAAGACGAAAACAATCCCTAGAGGCATGGTACAACTGGAAAGTATCTTTGACTTGGATAAAATAAGGATCAAGATCAGCAGACAAAGAAGGACTCAATAGGTAGTCAATGTGAGGCTTATAATATGGGCACTCTAGAGGATGTAAAGAATGTGTTCATAGGAAAGGTATGCACCTCGGAAGAAAGAAAAGGGTTAATAAATGCATTACATTCATATGAAGATGTCATAGCTTGGAGTTATGAGGACCTGAAAACTTATGATACATTGATAATCACGCATACTATTCCTTTAAAACCTGATGCAAAGCCATTTAGACAAAGAACTACAAAAATTATTATCTACCCATATCATTTTCCCAATTAGACATTCAACATGGGTGGTTAATTTGGTTCTAGTTCGTAAAAAGAATGGTGAGATAAGGTTATGTGTGGATTTTAGGAACCTTAATTGTGCTTTAGAAAAGGACAACTATCTAGTACCTTCATTGGATGAAGTCTTACAAATTGTAAACAGTTCTCAAATGATGTCCTTTCTAGATGGTTATTTAGGCTACAACTAGGTTATGGTGCAATACGAGGATAGGCATAAAACTACCTTTACAACTAAATGGGGCACATTTTCTTATAGAATAATGCCATTCAAGCTAATCAATGCAAGGGCCACTTTACAAAGAGCTATGGACATTGCCTTCAAGGATATAATTAGAAAGTGCATTATTATCTATATGGATGACTTAACCATTTTATCTAAGAATAAGGGAGATCACATTTTAGATTTGTGCAAGGTATTCCAAATATGTAGGGAATTTAGTATCTCCTTAAATCCCAAAAAGTGCATATTCGAGGTAACAAAAGGAAAGCTCTTAGGCCATGTAATCTCTGAATGTGGAATTTCTATTGATCCCAAGTGAATCCAAGCAATCTTGAAGATACAACCCCTGCTAGCAAGAAGGAGATGAAGTCTTTCTTTGGGAAGATCAATTTTGTTCACAAATTCATCACTAGTTTTTCCAAAATAGTCAAACCATTGAATACAATGCTAAATCAAGAAGTGAAGGTAGAGTGGAATGCTAAAGAAAAGTAGGAATTTGATGAAATCAAGAGGGCCATAGCTACTGCCCCAGTGCTGGTAAGTTTGAATTATACAAAGCCTTTCTATATATACTCATTTGCATCAAAGCATTCTTGTGCTAGCATTTTGACATAGAGGTCAGATGAAGGAAATGAGCATCCAATAGAATTCATGAGTGTTCCTCTTAGAGATGCTGAGTTGAAATACCCAAATGTGGAAAAAAATATTATGCACTGGTTAGAGGAGCCAAGAAGATTAGGCATTATATTTTAAGGAACAAATTCTTCACAATTGTGCCTGATCCAACATCAAAGATCTTATTAATGCAAAATGAAATGGGTGAAATAAGAGATAACTGAGTCACTATGTTATAGAAATATGACATTGAGATTCAACCAATGAAATTAGTGAGAGGGAAGGCTTTAACAAGGATAATGGCTGAAATAGGTCCCGAAATTATAGCCCAACAATACAATCTCTAGGATGCTTTGCCCGATGAATGGTACAATGACTTGGTTTATTATTTGTTGAATCAGAAGTGTCTGGATCACTTGAATCCAGTGCAACGAATAGTCTTACGCTTGAAGAGTGCCAGCTACATGCCTAAAGGGGCAATTCTATATAAGAATAATGATGAGGGGGTACGATGTCTTGGAAAAGAAGAGGCTACCAGAGTTATGGAAGAACTGCATGATATATATGGAACATGTCACGGATCAAGTATGGCCACTACAACTTGAATCATGCATGTCGAGTACCATTGGCCAACTATATTCAAAGATACCTACAATCATGTAAGGGCTTGCCATATTTGTCAAACCTCTGCTACTAGAAAGAAGAATGTTGCTTTACCATTGCAGTCGGTGATTGAGGTAAGACCTTTTGCATAGTGGGGGTTAGAATTTATTGGTCCTATCAACCCACCATCTTCAACAGGGCACATGTATGTATTAACTACCATTGATTACTTCACTAGGTGGATTGAAGCAATTCCTTGCAAGCAATGTACAACAAAAGTAGTGATCAATTTCCTTGAAGCTTGGATTCTTAATATTTTTGGATGCCCTTTCACTATTGTATGTGATAAAGGACTGACCTTTGCATCATTAAAATTCTTTGGGTGGGCATTTGACCATGGTATCATTATTAAGTTTGCATCTAACTACTATCCTCAGGGAAATGGTCTAGCAAAATTCACCAAGAAAAACCTGCCCACTATCATCCATAAGCTAATTGACAAAAAACCAAGGGAATAGCACACTCAGTTAAGATTTTCCTTATGAGCAGACTATACCCAACAAAAATCTTCACTAGGGACCTCTCCTTACCACCTGGTTTATGGACTTGAGCCTGTATTTCCTGTTCAATTGAGAATCCCTACTCTCGAATTTATCAACAAATACTATGAGGAAGGAGAGTGTTTAGAGGTTCACCTAGCTAAACTATTATAGCTAGAAGAGAAAAGAGATGAAGCATTAGAATTTTTTTCCAAGCACCGGGGTATTGTCAAGATATGGTTTGATCGTAGAGCTAAGGTCAAAGCGTTTAGGATTTTTGACCTAGTTTTGTATTGGGAAAAAGCATGTGAAAAGAAAGGGGAACACAACAAATTTGACAAGCTATGACTTACCCCTTTCCAGATTTCTGAAATCCTAGGAGAAAATGCTTTCCATCTCAAAACCCTCATTGGAGAGGATGTCCCATTCTCAGTTAATAGGAAATATCTAAAGCATTACTTCCTTTCCTGAGCTGCTTCAACTCATCCTTGTAGATAGTTAGCTTAGGTGTTTTATTTCTTTTGGTTTTCTCTAGTTTGGTTATCTTTTTACTTTGGTTAGTGTATATTTCTTTGCTTTTCTTTGTTTTGGTTTTGGGGTTTTCTTGGTCTTTTGGTTGGGGAAGTGTCTTATTTGTACAATAATCATTTATTCGAGGATGCTTTGAGTATTTATTTTACAAACTCTAATAATTTTTTTTGGATGGGATGGTGTAAGTCCTCCATTTAGTGTCACATATGCTAAAAGTTTATAGTGGATAAGTTATTGGATTGAGTTAGTTCCAGAATGTGCTCAAATCTCACATTTTATACACATCTTAAGAATCCTGAGGTTGTTGTTAGGTGCCTTGTAAAGTCTTGTTAAGTGAAAAATCTTGTATTTCTACTTCAACACGACTATGATTCTCAGCCCTAAGTGTGAGATTCATGGCTTATAGGTTAAAAATGAAAAGAAGTAAAAAGAAAAATCAGAGAAAAGAAAAGAAAAATATTGAAAATAAAAAGAAGAATTTAACTTATCAAGGGTATCCAAATATCTCTACCAGGGCTATGGACGCCTGGCTAGTAGTAGAGCTATGCTCGAGAGAATCATAGTGATAACCACATCAGGGCTATAGATGTCTGACTGGTAGCGAGGCTCTATCCAGGTAGCTTTTGAAGCTAGAATCTTTATGTAGCTTAACTCGATTAAAATTGGTTTCTGCAATAGCTTAGGGAAGGAAATTAATGCATCCGCACACACTTAGATTTCCAGCATAGGAAGGGCTAGATTACTCATTGGTTTTGAGCCTTTAGGTTATTGGTTGACCTAATGTGAGGATCGAAACTAGAGATTTTGGGTTCTTGATTTGAGTTTGTCATCGAGATTCTCTGGAGCATTTCCCTAGCACGAGTCACCATTTTTTGTGCACTTTTCACACACACACTCCATCAGAGGTGGGAATCCTCTTTTTATTTACTTTTCTTTCTTATTTTTTCTTTAGGTATGACCTTCTCCCCTTAAGGGATGGGTTGCTCGTTTGGTTTCGCTTCACTTGATTGAGTTTCATTGCTTTATCTGCACTTTAGGTTCTTTATTTTGCAATATTTCCATCCTTGATGATGCCTTGAGTATGAAGAGCTTATGGAAATTTCACTAAGGTAGAAAATTGTGCAAGTTTTGTTGAGTTTAGCATAAATCCATCCCAAAAAAATTTCCTCGAAGGATTTTGGTTTTCGCAGAATTCCATGCTTGTTGGATTTTTTTGAAGGATTTAGGTTTCACAGAATTTGCCTCTAGATGGATTCCCTAGGTGTCTAAATGTTCACAATAATCCTTCGATGATGGATTTTCTTGAATCCCCAAAGTTTTGTGTTTAGTGTTGTCATGCATTTACCATCTTATCAGTCACCGTACTTTCCATTTATTTCTCTTTTTGGAGATCGATTTATACTTTTGTTCCCTCATTTGGTTCTCATTTTGAGTTGTGCGTTTGAGGAGTTTTTTGGAAGTGATCTTGCATTTGCTGAGGTGATGAATTTGGAATCAATATTGCACCTATTGGATCATTGGTTAGGGTTTCTAAGTGGGATTTTCACCATTATTTCACATTTATAGGCTCAAAGGTAGGGTTTTCATAGTTTTTTATTGTTTTAATGAAAATTTCTTGATGGTTTAATGGTATGTTCTGGGCATTTCTTTCATTTTACATTACCATTCGATTCCAATATTGATTTATCATTTGCATTTAATATTATCCATGATAGATTCCTTGTAGTTTACCAACATTGGATTTTTCCCTCAAAGTTTATTGCTTTATTCTCAATCGAATTAGGGAATCAATCCTAAACTAGGGTTCTTTGAGTTCTATGATCAATAATGGACTAGGGAACCTTTGATTTCAATGGGGTTAGGGTTCTATATTCGAACTGTATATCACTCATGAGATGTGCATCCATGGCTGAGAGTTAGATTTATCCATGCCTTAGGTATGTGAATTGAAATTATGAAACTTGATCGCCAACAAACCCTAGTTTTTGTTTGGAATAATTGATTGTGATAAAATCATCTATGGTTGAGTGAGTACCGAAATCTTGTAGAGGCAAGAGATTTCAAATTTTGGGCAAGTTGTGAATGATGATAATTTCACCAAGATCGTGGTTTCAAGAAATAAATGATAAGGATTTTTTTTGTGAAAATTCATCATTGATGAAAAAGATCGACAATATTTTCCTTCATGAAATTCTATCCTCCGTGGATTTCCCTCAACCTGGAGCCTCTTGTGAAATCTATATAGGGTCGGATTCCTCGAGAGTCAGTTCCATCGTGAAAATCCCTTAACCTCGAATTTCCCTGAATCCTTCATACTTCAAAATTACTAAGGTTGAAAATGCATGTGGTATTTGTTGATTGAGTTTCAAAGAATGTTGAATGATTAATCTTCTTGAAGTTAGAAATGTTTGAACCAAGTTTTGGCTAAGTATTTCAGCTTTCGCTAAAATACGTTAGAGACGGATAAACCTGAGGTTTTCTTAAGATGAATTTTCAATGAATTTAACTTGGTTTCTGAGATCATGATAACGATTTTATGTTACATAGGCATTCTAATAATTCATTCAAGTGATGAAATTGGATTATGATGGTTATTTCCATTTAATAATATGGTAATTATAGTCTTCTCTTAATAGATGCAAGGTGAATCTAGCAAAGGTGCAGAGTCTATGGAAAAATCAACCAAGTCAATCAAGGAAGGACCTTTGACCAAAGTAGAGAGGATGAAGTATGATTTCAAGGGAATAAAGCTAGAGCCAAAGATTCATTCAGTATGTGGAAAAATTAGTGATACCAACATGGGTCATGTGGACTATGATGATTTTATGCGGAGAATGTTTGGTGATGCACAAACTACTCTGGCCAAGATTATAACTCACACAGGGTTGGCTCAGGCTGTTGGATTTCCACCTTCTATTTAGTGCCCAAAGCTTGTTATGGAATGTTCCAAGCATTATGATTATGATAAAATGGTAATTGTGGGCCCTTAAGGAAGGATTATGGAAAACTTGACTGAAGAATTCACTGCAGGAAAATTCAACATTAGTTCCCACCAGAATTTGGTGAAGATAAATATAAATGAAGTTGAGGAGTTTTATCAAAAATATCCTTCAAAAGCTTTAGAAATCATGAATGGTGCATGGATTCATAAACCAAAGCCCCATTACTCCAAGCTACCCAAGCAATTGTAAAGGGATGATTTTAAGCAGGAGTATAATGACATGATTACTCTTTTGGGGAGAATCATGGGATTGGATGAGTCCTTCATGTTTAAAGAATGGATGTTCTTGATCATCTCACAGATTGTAAAGAGAGTACACTATCATTGGGCTGATATCATAAGTGAAAATCTAGATATACAACTAAGAAGTATGCAAGACACAAGGAAATTTTCAATGACCTCATATCTAGTGTACATGTTGGTTGGTAAGAATAAATATAAAGGTCTAAGCTGTAAGGGGATCCTGGGTAAAGAGAAAATTTGTGATGTATACCCTCAGTTGCAATTCAATGCTTCCAATTATAGAAGAGTTAATGATGATTTTCTAATGTATATTACTAGGATGCTACAAGATGCTCTTCATGTTAGAATTTCGTCTGATGCTATGGATTTGATCAAGAAGTATGGTTATTGGTTTATCCAATTTCTAAAACTCACATACATCAAAGTAAATGGTTTACCAAAATTTTCCTTTAGACTTGCAAGCTATCCAATTGATAGACTCATATTGTTGGAAGTATCTAGGTAGGTTGTTGCATTTGATGTTGTATTGAAGAATATGCACTGAATAAGTTTTGGAGTTGATTTATCTTTAAGGATTGGAGTTTTGGAGGCATGCCCTTCTATACAAAATGATCATAATGCAGAGAAGGAGATTTTAAATTTCCATTTGTACTCACATTTAGATAGAGGGAACTTTGATCCCTTTGGTGTTGCACAGAAAATGGCCAATAGAGAATTCAAGCATAAATATCATATTGAACATTATAGGGCTAACTGTCAGGATGAATTTGTAGTGATCCGAAGGAAATGTTTGAGATTGTCATTAAAGTTGATCAGACTTCACAAGATTTCCAATGTTTCAGACCATGTGGATGATGAAGAGGATCCACTAAAGTAGCATGATTATGAGCAATACAAGGACAAACCACTTCCTTCTATCAATTGGTTTGAAGAAGAGATAGTTGACTTGAATATACTAAATGCTCATGTATTAAAGTACTCCAAGTTGTGGGTAAAGCATAAAATTTTGGACTTAGAGGAAAATGACACTAAATTCACCTATGAGTTGATGGGGGATTTGGAATCTCATTCGAAGGAAGAAACCAAGATCACTAAAGATGATACTATTGAACCTCATTCGGAGGAAGACATGGAGGAAACACAATTTCTTATTAAGAGAAGGACCAAGAGCCAAGCAAAGGATAAAGAAAAGAGGTAACCTATTGCCAAGGAAAGGAAACTTTCAAAAGAGATTTTTGAAGAAGGAATTGAAGAATCCCATCTTTCCAAGAAGAGAACAATTATTACTGAAGGCCAAAGAATTGCTAAGTCAAAGAGGGCAAAGGCTAACGAGGAAGACAATGCTCTTGTTAAGGTGGTAGAACTAAATAGTTTAGGAGAAAAGTCACAAGTGTATGCAAGGAGAATTTTTCCTAAACAAAAGGCTATTCCTATGGAATATGTTGATGAGATGATAAATGAACTAGAGAAGAGTGATGAAGAGGCACCTACTAAACATATTCCAGAGGAGATAGAGAGAACAACTACAAGAAATAACTACCCTCCTACGTCTCCTTTTGAAGATATGCCCATGGATGAGGAATTTTTCCATGAAGAGGAGAATGTCTCCAAGAATCTTGAAGAAAAGGATGAAGATGAGGATGTGCCTACACCCAAAAGTGGGGAATTGAGTGATTTCAAGAGGCAATTAGAGAAAATGTTAGAGAAGTGCAAACTAAAGAGGAAAAATCATAGGTAATAGTAAAAATTCCTTCCCAACCCTTGGTGAATGAGAATATAGATGTATCACATATAGAGGATAAAAATGATGAGAAGCATGATGCAGATGAAATGAATAAGGATCAAGAAGATGTTGTAAATGATCCCTCAAAGAATCAACAAGAGTAGGGTATTTCTCAAGAGAAAGAAAAATTTGATGTTCCTGATTGGCTTAAAGATAGATTCAAGCTAATGCCAATTGTTGTTGAAGAGGAAACTTCTGACTGGGATACGTTCCTAACTAGTTGGGGTCAACCCAAAGAGAGAAAGCAGACTAGGGCAGTCTCTAAGTTTTCAAGAGATGAGTTCAATAATAGGGTTTTCCACATTGCTAATCTCGTTGACAAAAAATTCAAGGATGAAGTCAGGCCTTTAGACTATGAAGTGCAAACCATTAACCTTGGTCCTACTACAAAAGAGAAAGAAAATGAGGATGTCCATGAGTTATTACAAACAATACTAAAGGGACTAGACAATGAAACATAGACTAAAGAGGAACTGCAAAGGCAACTGAGGGAGATACAAAAGTATGTTCAACACTTAATTAAGCCTTTGCAAGATCAGTCTGGTGAAGGAAATTCATTTTCTAAAGGATTTCTATCAATGGAAGAAGTTTCTGAGATTGAAAGGATGAGGGAAACTTCACAAGTTACCCAAGAATGGCTTAATAGTGTGAGAAGAAGAGGAGATGAGAATATTCAAAAAATATTGCACATTCATGAGAAAGTTGGATCATCCCTTGAAGATATGGCTCACTTTATAGCAGATTTCCAGAAGATAGATGATGCCACTATGGTTGAGCTGAAGAAAATTATGGAGATTCCCATGGAAGAGTTGGTCAAGAAGAATATTTTCACCTATGATGATATAGCCAAGTCAATGGAATGGATGGAAGTATGGAATTTTAGGAAGGAACTTGTGATGAAAGCACTGAAGAAGATATCGAAAATCTAAAATAAAGTGAAGGAAATATTTGATAGTTGTGTTGCATTATTGGAGATTGTTACTGGAAGGAGAAAGATTGGATAGAAGAATTTGAATGTCAATCAATTACAAAAATGCTAGCATGAGGTATATTCTGCAACTGAGAATGTGTCAATCATTAAAGATCAAATCGAAGATGCAACTATCTATATTTATAACTTGGATAGATATCAAGGGTTAGAAGTGGAATGGGAAAATATTTTGGTTGTATGAAGAGGAGTTAAGGGAAATTAAGTTGAGAATAAAATTAATCCTAGTTCCATATCTAGCTGACCTAGATGAGGTACTTTCCAAAGTTAAAGAACTTTCTAAAAATATAGAAGATGAGGACAAAGAGGATGAACCAACCTAATTTCCTTGAAGAATGTGCTTTTTTGCATTAATTTTTCCAAAGATACAAGTCGGCCATGCCTATATTTAGGGTCATGACTTTGTTTAATTGTAAAGTTTCCTTTTTGAGGCTGACTTGTTTATTTTATTGTAAGATTAAATTAGGAAGTTTTATAAATGATAAGGCTGACCTATTTGGCTGACCTAGTCAAAAAATACATAATCTGATTTTTCGTCTTAGGTTGACATGCCTTGAAAACTCTATAAATTGGGTCCTCTTCCTTATTTGTAAGGAAAATAGTGAATGGTGGATAGTCACTAGTTTTTGATGCTGCTAGACTTGAGATACTTGAATTGTTGTGAATTTTTGGGTGAATTTAATACAAGTGAAGACATTTTATTTTGGTGTTCTTCTTTATCTTATTTCATCTATGCATGGTCCTTGTGTTTCTAATATATTATCAGTTCTTTTGAGTAAGTAGTTTCATGGTAGATCTTAGAACTAGTTATAGTTCACTTGTGTTTGTGATAAAGTATTTGAGGTGTCGAGGAATCTTTCATCCATACTTTTGGTGATCTACTGATTGTGGATTATTGTGTAAAGCTAGCCTAGTCCTACTCTACTTTGAACTTAAGTTCTATTGTGAATGTTTGAATATTTGCAATCTGAAAATCTACAGTTCCTTTAGAGATTGCACTGTCTTTATGATACTGTAGATATAATTTTGGTTAAACAAGGATTGGTTTTGGAGGATTGTTCCATCTTGAATGGTCTGTTATTTGCATAATTTATCTTAGGTTTAGATTAGATACCTCTCTTAAACCCTATATATTTTTTCGTTTCTTTGAAATATTGTTAGAGAAAGATTCATAAAGCATCACCACTATTGTTACATTTGATGAATTTGAAGCTTCTAGCATTTGTTTTGTAAGGCCTCTTGTGATTACCAATATTTTCACATTTATCAATGAGTTTTTTGTTGCATTGTCAAGACCTAACATTAGAAACCTTGGGTTATTTCTTGAGGCTTGCTGATAAAAATCTACCTTTCAAGAGAGATATGATACTTATATTCTGTTTGAGTTGTTGCAGTGTTAAAAACACCATCAATAGATAGTACAATTCATTATACACTCTTATAGGTGTGGTGTTTCAAGCATATTATATGCACTAGACTCATAGGTTATCCTACCACATAAACCATGGGCTATCCATGGGCCTACAATTATCCATTGAGGCGATCATGGCAGGAGGGAGACTTGCTTCACTTGCATGTTATATTTGATCAATTGGAGGAGGGTGATATCTCATTGAGACCATATCTCAAGATACCATAGTGGGCACACAAGAGACATGAGCTAGTCAGAATTCAACAAGATTGGTTTGTTCTAGTGTGACATGACTATATAGTGAGACCTTTCTATTATGATCATGTCATGTGCTAGTTTGGTTAGATATAGGTTTCACCACTGACTCAACCCAGGTTTCCACGATTGGCATAGAGTGCCTGTAGACCTAGAGACACTCATCCTCTTACTATTGAGGATGTTTACATTAGTGATTCAAAATAAGTGAACCATGATATGCCCCTAGCCTTTGATGTTGATGACATAGGAACCACAAAAGCCTACAACCAGTGGTGAGTATGAGAACAACCATCCCATGTCTTTACTAGACATCACCCTACGAGCCATGCAATACCTCTTCCTAGGCATAGAGATGATAGGGATGATGAGCAAGTTGATGGAGATAGAGATGATGATATAGTGCCTAAAATATTTCTATATGATGAGGAGGAGGAGGATACCTAGTCTATGAGTGAGGACACTGATGAGATAGATGAGGATCCAGTTGCCCCCAAGAGGATAGATGCACCTCCTATATGGATCACCAAATCATGTGAAATATCCACACTAGAGATCCACATTCATGAGCAGGGGGAGGCTAGTGGTAGCGATCCATCCATAGCTCCATCATAGGAGGGGACCATTGGTACACAATTATACCCTGACTGGCACACTGGAAATCAAGGTGATGATTTAATATTTTATGCTTTCATTATGATTTTACCTTTATGTATATGCTTTATATATATGTCATGATGTGTACTAATACCTTTTATGATTTCCATCTTGGAGGGTCCACACGATAGTAGCATGAGCTCTACCAATGAGTGACCACTAAGATAGTACCTCCATTGTGCATAGAGGATGATATACCCTCAGAGTACATGTCCTCACCTTTCATGGGGAAAAATGCAGACCTCTTCGAGCCAGTAGTGAGATTCAACGCGACATACAAGAGTGCCACCAGATGTGTCAACCGAGTTCTAGCAGAGCTTTCAACACTTCAAGCATCTCAAGTTTTGACTGACAATAGGATGGAGGATGCCCTATAGGTAGACATCTCAAGGCTATAGGAGTAGATTTCTAGGGTGTAGGAAGATCGAGACTACATCGAGCGAGAGCGCATTGAGACACTCATACATGAGGCAAGAGTGGATGTATAGGTGGAGGTCCTATTGTCATCCATGAGAAGGTCATGATCATATTCTACTGTATCTCGATGGGAACCATCACTAGGCCATGAGGGGTCTAGTAGTCATAGACCCTGCTAACATTGTATTTCTAATTATATTTACTTGAACTCTTAATGCATAATATTTATGAGAATTTATTTATTTTTTATTATGTTGAATTAGATTTCAACCTATAGTGGGTCATCTGCATCCCAATCTTGATTGGTATATGCAAAAGGTAGAAAACTAGCCAAAGGAACAACAACAAGTGCCGAACTAGGATACACACCAAGTTCAACACTCTTTTTAGGAGAATTTTCATGTAAGCTCTAAATTAATCACAACATGAGGTCGAATGATAATGTCTCTAGAAGTTTCTAGTTTACATTGTAGTGAGGGTATACAGTCATCATGCATTGCTTCAAGAGAAATTTTAGATTTTAATTAATATGTTCATCTTTTCTTCCTTGGTTTGTAACATATGAGCAATAGCACAACATCTATGCCTACACTCTCTATCATTTCGGTTTCATTTCAATCTATTGTCCATTTTTGTTTGTGTAGGAGTGGGTTTTTCAATCATATGTTTCTTTTCTTCCTTTAAGGGAGAAACAAAAGTAACCATAGGAGGTTGTTCAACCACTTTTTCTTTAGCTTTGTAAACTTGTTTGACTTTAGGAGGCACAACGAGATTGTTTTTGTTGTCTCATGGTCTCTTATAGGGAATGGTAGGATGATTTGTCATAGGTTTCTCTTGGATATTTGGAAGGGATTTTGGTTCAATAATTGGTTCGTCGAGGATGGGTGGGTCAATCACTATTTGATGCAAGTTTCTAAGGGATAATTCTGCAGTGCACTTCACCTTGAACTTTTGATATTCTTTGAAGAAGTAGTCCTCCCAGGGTAGAATAGGTTCAATAGGTTCAAGCCAAAGGAAATACAATGAAATTTCCCATGGGAAGACACCAGAATAAATCCACTATGATGTACAATAAAGATCTCATTGTAAAATGGAAACTTAAAAAATTTATGCACAATTGATGGGATGGAATTCATGGAGTGAAGCCATGGGTAACCTAACTTCACATGAAATTGGCTTGATGATGGGATGATGGTGAATGAGACATTTAATGTTTCCAGTCCAACCTTTAGAGGAAGATTTATTGAGCCCATCATGGGACAAGAAAAACCATTATTGTGTTTTCATCCATGCTTTCAGTTTGTCATATGTATCTTGATAGAGTTCATGCAAAAATAAGAAGTCTTCAGTAATCACATTCTCCACACAGACGAGATCAATTAATATCCCATTAGTAGGCTTATCATTGATTATTCCAGCTATGTAAATAGGACCATCAGGTGCATGTTTGATTATGTCATTTTCTGAGAAAGCAATATCAAGAGCCATTTTGGTTGAGCCCTTACAATTTTTAGCTTCAATAAACGACACCATTCTAATTGGTTCTTCCTCATTGTGGTGTTTTATGTTTCCATCATTCATGCCAACATTCATCAAATCATTCTTTGTTTCACTAGCTTTGACAAATGAAATAGTGTGTTTGGGCATGGGATTGGTAAAGATTTGTAAGTTTTGGTTAGAAGGGT
Source organism: Sequoiadendron giganteum (assembly GCA_007115665.2). Lineage (NCBI taxonomy): Eukaryota > Viridiplantae > Streptophyta > Pinopsida > Cupressales > Cupressaceae > Sequoiadendron > Sequoiadendron giganteum. Next base: position 840,114,302 of record CM021100.1, on the reverse strand, counting down.
CTACAGACTTATTTCCTTGATCGTTGACACCTCCAATTAGAAGATGATTAGAATTGATGAGGTCTTGCACAAGATGTTTAATATGCTTACAATATTCCATATCATGTCCATTTTTTTGTGGTTATGGTATTAATATTTTTTTCTATACCTTGCAGGTAATGGTTTGTTAGGATCAAGAGCTCTGACAGGAGGTAAGATAAGCATATTATTTTCTATGAGCTACAACATGACATTGTGAAGGGTATCGAGTAGGGGAGTAAATTTTCTATTTCTATCCACAAAGGCATATGAATTTTTTGTCTTTATAGCAGCAACTTGGTTATCAACTTGTTGATTTGGTTGAGGGGAATTAAGTTGTAAAAAGTCCTATTCTGCTTCTTGAAAGGTTGGTAATTATTTTGAGGTGTGGATTCAGATATTTTGGGATGGCTAGGGGTATTTTTCACATCATGAACATAAGATGAATTTTGATAATCATGAAGGGATGTACATAACTATATAAAGGATGGGAATTTCAACATCTCAAGTTTGTTTTGGATTTTTTTAAATTGCCAATAAACTTTTGTTGAAAGTCAACATCGGGAATCTTAATATTTATTTGTGAATAAAGCATTTGCTAATGTGTTATGAAATCAGTAACCTTTTCATCATTCATTTTATTGCATGTCATTAAATTAGCTAGGATCATCTTGGGACCCACGTTAATGTGGAAGTGGTTGTAAAAGGCATCAACAAGCTCATTGAATGAGCCAATTGAGTTATTCAATAAGGAGAAAAACCACTCTAAAGAAGTATCCTTCAATGACCTAGGGAATAATTAACCCAAAAGTTTGTCTTCAAAGATGAAATCACTACATAGGGTTGTATAAGCATAAACATGGCCAATAGGATCTCCTTTCCCACCATATTTATCAAATCTTGGGACTTTTATACCTTCTGGAATTTGTGTTATCAATATTTCGAGGGATAACAAGTTTTTTTTGATGTATTATGAAGGTTGAACATTATTGTTTTGATTTAGGGTTGCAAATTTTTGTTGAAGGGTATACATGTTTTGCAAAGTTGTGTTAATTATGGCATGATTGTTTGTATAAAAGGTGAAGGGGAATAATGTGGAGTGGTGTATGTTTGTGGAGGGGAAGTGAATTGTAGGTTTGTAAGGAGAGATCGTTGAGGAGATATGAGGTTTGAATACACCAACCTCGAAGGAGTCCCAACGGAAATACCTAAGGAAGTGTTGACATTACTAGTAGGTTGAATGGTTGTTGTAACATGAGTACTAGTGTATGCAGGAATGGAAATGGGTATTGTAGAAGGAGGAATTGAATTTCCACCTTGGCTTTGTTTATACCCCAAAGATTGAGAACAACTAGTCATGTTAGGGATGGTGTTGTTAATATCCTCCACATTGGTTGTAGGAAGTGAAGTCATGGGAAACGAGGTATGCATAGTATGATCCATAGGGGGTTGATTATCAACACTATTAGAAAGGGAGTTAGAAAACCCAAGATCCATGATGAATGGTGTTTCGTAGGATGACATGAGTCTTGAACTACATCTCACAATAGTATTGCTAATAGGACACTATGTTGTAAAGATCATACAAGTTTCACAAACTTAGTGTGCAAACCCAAAATGGAAAGGAGGCTTAAAATGAAATGCAATGACCTAGAATGTAATGTGTAGATGAAATTTTCAGATTCTAAACAAGGTAATTTACTAATAGCATTATGTAGCAATCTAAAAATAAAATCTTGCAAATGAAATTTTGAAATTAGGAAATTCTCTAAATGTACCAAATTAAGCTAGATATGATGAAATTGATGGAATAGAAACTCAACAAACTATAACAAAAATCTGAAAGAAGCAAACAAAAACACAAAAATAAAGATTTTAATTTCCAAAAATGCAGATCAAGGCCTAATTAGGGACTCATTCGCCCTATGGAGAATGGGTCCTAGGTTAGGGTTTTGAAACTAATTCTTATAGATTTTCAAATATTTTCCAATAATTTTCAGATTTAGGTTGGTTACAACAAGTTTCAGTTTCAGTTTTTTGTAAATGCAATGCAAAATGCAAGTTGAAAATGTGACAAAATGATGACCTAAAACACCTAGTTTGATATGAAATTTTGTTTCAATTTTCAAATGCAAGTTTATATGATGTAAATGATATGCAAGATGATTAATTTTGTTTTTGTTTTTTTTCATATTTAAAGAATGCAAAATAAACACCCTAAATGAGGTCTAATCCAATGCAAATGAATGCAAGATCTAAGTATAGGATGAAAAAGACTCCAAAATTAGAAAACTACAATGCTCAAAATGTCAGGTTCACCATAATGAACCATCAAAAAATGGGTTCATCAAAATGAATTAAAAAAATGATGAACCAATTTCTCCTGGTATTTCATTCAATTATGAGGGTAATAATGCATACATGAGAATAAAAAATCAAACCTATGCAATATAGCAATCAAAAGGAAGGTTTTAAGAGGGTCAAATTTTGTGTACTTGTTGCAAAAAGTTCTTTTTTGAGCCTCACTCAGGACTCATTCTCCCTATGGTGAATGGGTCCTGGCTAGGGTTCTGGAAAATCAATTTCTGGGTTCTGTTCTTCAATGTTTGCACTCCCAAATCCTAGTTAGAGACTTTCAGAAACCCAAAAAAAATCCTATAGCTCAGTTTCCATGATCTTGCAAGAAAGATGACAACTTTGAAAACTTTTTTTCTTCAATTGATCTTCAACCTAAAACCTGCAATCACACATCAAAGAGGAGAAAAAATTTGTTTTGTTAGGGAATAGGGGTTTTCCTTGTTCAAACCCTATCTTGGTAATTAAACCTTGAAATGAAATAATGCATAAAGGAATTATGAATGAACAATAATATGTAACAACTCACTAAACCTTGATTGAAACCTTGGATTTTAGATATGCAAAATAACATGAAGTGGCTTACATGAATGTAGATCTTGATCATAAACTTGATGCAAAACAATGCCTTTGAATATTCTTGATTGATCTTCAATGCTACATCAACACATTAGCTCAACAACATGCATGATGCACTATGCCTTTGACATGATGAAATGCATCCTGATTGTTGCAATAAACTTCAAATCTACCCTTGAATGCCTTAGAAAATCTCTTGTGAACTCTTGATCTCATAAAATTGCTATTAGGACTTGAAAACTTGAAAGATTAGATCTTGTCTTGAAATTCTATGATGAACTTAGTGAAATAGCCTTGTATTTATACATAACTTAAGATTAAATCTTGAAATTCAAATAACACAAGCTAACATTAGATCTAGGATTTGATATCATTAAAATACCACCAAAAATATATCCCAAGGGGGGTCCTAGGTCTAAGTGAGGACCCATTCACCATGTGGTGAATGGGTCCTAGCTCACTTAGCTAGATCATGCTTCAGAAAATCTAAAAGATCATGTGAAAATAGGGTCCTAGGACCTAGTGAGGATCCATTCACCAAGTGGCGATTGGGTCCTAGGTCACTAACCTAGGACACACACCTTCAAAAATTAAGTTTTGTGTAATATTATTTATGAATGTTGAGCTTTATCCCTCAAAATTTGTAATTAATTAGCCTTAGATTTGAATTAAAGGGGCCAATTAAGGAAAATTAAAATTTAATTAATTAATAAAGCCATAGATTAGTGTGAAAGTGTAAAGATACACTTTACAACACCCTAAATAAGGAATGATTAATTCCATTTAGTTAAATTGGTCCCTAAAATTAATGTGAATGTGTAAAACACATTACAACACTAAATCAAGGCATAATTAAGCTCATTTTAATATTAATTATTCCTAAATTAAGTGTGAAAAAGGGATACTTTTTTCTACACTACATTTAGCCCCTACTTTAGTTAGAGTATGAGCGCAAGCACAAACTCACACTAAAGTAGATATTCAAGAAACTTATCTATGTAGTAACGACAAAGATACACAATCATACAACAATGAAGACCAAAAGGAGATCAATCCTAGATTGTCCAATGCGATGTGGAACACATCTAGACTATCGGTTGTTTTTCTCACTCTAGGTTAGTGGAACCTCAGGCCATCCACTAGGTGAGTATCCCTCTAGGAAGGTGGCTTAGTGAGAAAGTCATACCTCTGTGTCAGTTCTCACTATACTTACCATATCAAAGCCATCCATCTGATAAGTTTGATAGGGCACCACTCACATTCATGTTTGATGATTAACAAGCTGCATTATACTAAGAACCAATGCACATGGAAAGGATCCATAAGAAAGAAAGGTGTGTTATTCTAGGTGGTCTTCAATTTAGGGTTTCGAGCTTCACAAGGTTAGCAAGTTGTGTTATTCGAAACACTTATGAACAATATGTATAGGTTTTTGTTCAAGGGGATCTTGCTTCATTCACGTAAGGTATTCTTCTTAGGGATCATCATGCCTAATATCTCTAAGAGAGGACAAGTCAAGAGTAAAAAATTGCCACTTATGGGATGCCTAGTGTCAAATTAAGCCATTAAGAGGAAAGTCATATGCTAAGAAATATCACACTCTTGGAGGACATCAAACCCAATGACACCACCAAGTAAAGGATGCATCAAAAGAAAAAGAAAAATCACAACATGAAACATGAAAAAATGTTGAAATATATTATTGTTGTATGCCCTCACTTTAAAGTGGTTGCTAACACCATTTATGTGAGAAATCGCTTTAAAGTAGCCAATTTTTACTCCTAATACATGAGATCTTTCCTTTGGAAAACCCTATGCCAAGTCATATATTTCCGAAATAAAGCCATGCCATAAAAAAGGAGGAATGGGTTGCCCCCAAGAATACATAGTGGATCTATGGATTTGGGGTCAGTATGTCTTTGCTACAATGTTATTATAGAGCTTGGAAATGTCATAATTCCCAAAATACTCATAGAACTAGAAGAATGACACATAGAGAGTGAAAACAAAGAAAAATCCTTTTGGGTAAACATGAAAGAGACCTAAATGTCTAGACGCCTTGCATCATCCCCAAAAGGAAAACACAAGAAAAGAAAAAAGGTAAAATGTTTACGAAATATAGAAGAATGTAGATACATATAGAGGAATGATAAAAAAGAGAGAGATACATCAAACGAAATAGCACGAGGGATCACATTACACACATGTAATAAAATAAAGAAAAATTAAAAATAAAAAAATGCAAAAGACTAGTAAGGCACATGCAAGTCAACCTATAGGAGGTCGTCTGCATCCCAATCTTGATTGGTATATGCGAAAGGAAAAAAACTAGAAAAAGGAACAACAGCAAGTGTTGAACTAAGACACACACCAAGTTCAACACTCTTTTTAGCATAATTTTCATTTAAGATCATAGAAGAGTAAAATAATGAATTCAACTTATTATGCACTTGTTCATCAATCTTTGCATTATCAATTTCATCATCTAGATTAATCACAACAGGAGGTCAAATGATAATATCTCTAGAAGGTTCTTGTTTACATTGTGGTGAGGGTATAGAGTCATCATGCATTTCTTAAGGTAAGTTTAGATTTTTATTTTATATGGTTCTCTTTTCTTTTTAAGTTCATAACATATGAGAAATAACACAACGTCTATGCCTTCTCTCTCTAGAATTTCGGTTTCATTTTAATTTGTTGTCCATTTACATTTGTGTAGGAGTGGTTTTGTTAATTATAGGTTTATTTTATTCCTTTAAGGGAGAAACAAAAGTAACCATAGGAGGTTGTTCAACCACTTTCTCTTTATCTTTGTAAACTTGTTTGAATTTAGGAGGCACAATGGGATTGTTTTGGCTATCTTACGGTCTCTTATAGGAAATTGTAGGATGATTTGTCATAGGTTTCTCTTGGATATTTGGAAGGGATTTTGGTTCAATCATTAGTTCATTGAGGATGGGTGGGTCAATCATAGTTTGAGGCATGTTTCTAAGGGATGATTATGCTATGAACTTCACCTTGAACTTTTGATATGCTTTGAAGAAGTAGTCCTCCCGAGGTCTAATAGGTTCAATAGGCTCGGGCCAAAATAAATCCAATGAAAAGTTCCCTCGGGAAGACACTGGATTAAAGCCACTATGATGTATAGTAAATATCTCATTTCCAAATGGAAACTTTAAACATTTATGCACAACTGGTGAGATGAAATTCATGGAGAAAATCCATGGGTAACAGAACTTCACATGAAATTGGTCCGGTGAGGGGATGATGGTGAATGATAAAATTAATGTTTTTGGTCCAACCTTTAGAGGGATATTTATCAAGCCTATTGCATGACAAGAAAAACCATTATGCATTTTGATCCATGCTTTCAATTTGTCATGTGTATCTTGATAGATTTCATGCACAAATAGGAATTCTTTAGTAATGACATTCTACACACAGACGAGATCAATTATTATCCCATTAGTAGGATTGTCATTGATTCTTCGAGCTATGTAAAGAGGACCATTAGGTGCATGTTTGATTATGTCATTTTGTGAGAAAGTAATATCAAGAAGAATTTTGGTTGAGCCCTTATGAGGTTTAGCTTCAACAAACAACACCATTCTAATTAGTTCTTCCTCATTGTCATGTTTTGTGTTTTCATCAACCATGACAAAATTCATCACATCATTCTTTATTTCGCTAGCTTTGAAAAATTAAATAGTGTGTTTCAGCATGGGATTGATAAATATTTGTAAGTTTTGGTTAGGAGGGGCTACAGACTTATTTCCTTGATCGTTCACACCTCTAATTAGAATATGATTAGAATCGATGAGGTCTTGCACAAGATTTTTAAGATAGTTACAATTTTCCTATATCATGCCCATTTTTTTTGTGGTAATGGCAATACGAATTTGGTTTATACCCTATAGGTAATGGTTTTTTAGGATCAAGAGCTCTGATAGGAGGTAAGGTATGCCTATTATTTTCTATGAGCTATGACATGATATTGGGAAGGGTATCGAGTAGGAGAGTAAATTTTTTATTTCTATCCACAAAGGCATATGAATTTTTTTTCTTTATAGCAGCCACTTGGTTATCAACTTGTTGATTTGGTTGAGGGGAATTAGGTTGTAAAAATCCCCTATTCTGCTTCTTGAAAGGTTGGTAATTATTTTGAGGTGCAAATTCAGATTTTTCAGGAGGAATAGGGGGATTTTTCACATTATGACTATAAGACAAATTTTTATAATCAAGAAGGGTTGTACATAACTGTGTAAAGGATGGGAATTTAAACATCTCAAGTCTTTTTTGGATATATTTTTTTTAATTGGAAATAAACATTCGTTGAAGGTCGGCATCAAGAATCTTAATGTTTATTTGTGAATAAAGCATTTGATAGCATGTTATGAAATCAATAACCTTTTCATCATCCTTTTGCATGCATGTCATTAAATCAGCTAGGGTCATCTAGGGACCCATGTGAATGTGGAAGTAGTTGTAAAAGGCATCAACAAGCTAATTGAATGAGGCAATTGAGTTATTCGCTAAGGAGAAAAACTACTTTAAAGAAGTATCCTTCAATGACCCAAGGAATAGTTTAGCCAAAAAAAATTCTTCAAATATGAAATCACTACATAGGGTTGTATAAGCGGAAACATGGAAAACATGATCTCCTTTCCAACCATATTTCTCAAATCTAGGGACTTCTATACCTTGTGGCATTTGTGTTCTCAATATCTCCAGGGATAATGGGTTGGTTTTGTTGTATTGTGAAGGTTCACCATTGTTGTTTTGATTCAGGGTTGTGACTTATTGTTGGAGGGCTGACATGTTTTGAAAAAGTGTGTTAATGATGACACCATTGTTGGTATTATAAGGTAGAGTAGAATAAGGTAGAGTGGTGTATGTTTACAGAGGGGAAGTGAATTATAGGTTTGTAAGGGGAAATGGTTCAGGAGATATGAGGTTTGAATGCATCAATCTAAGAGTTCTAGTAGAAATACCTAAGGAAGTGTTGAAATTACTAGTAGGTTGAATGGTTGTGGTAACATGAGTACTAGTGTATGTAGGAATGGAAATGGGTATTGCAGAAGGAGGCACTGAAGTTCCACCTTGGCTTTGAGTATACCCCAAATCTTGAGTACAAGTAATGGTAGGGATGGTGTTGTTAACATCATGCACATTGGTTGTAGGAAGTGAAGTCATGGGAAATGAGGTATGCATACTATGATCCATAGGGGTTTGATTATCAACACTATTAGAAAGAGAGTTAGAAAACCCAAGATCCATGATGAATGGTGTATTGTGGGATGACATGAGTCTTGAACTACATCTCACAATAATATTACTAATATGGAACCAAGTTGTAAAGCTCATACAATTTTTCACAAGTTTCACAAACTTGGTGTGTGTGACTAGTTCAACTTAGTACTTTCTCCTAGAAGGAGGTACAATTTTCTACACTACAAGTGTCTACATTTTGCCCCTTTTTAAAGTGAGGTACTTGCTACATTGCTTCAAAGAACCGATGCTTCTTGGATTGGCATTTCCTGCTTAGATCAAAAACTAAAAATTTCTTTATTTTTTATAGATGGCCCACTATGTCCTAGTAGAAGAAATGAATGCTAGTATGCTGCCCCCTCAAAAGATTGAGTGGAAAAATTGATTTTTAGGTTGAGCTCATAACATTGATGGAAGATTGATTTTGATGTGAAGAGGACAAGCCTCAAGACATTGATAAATCAACAATGGAAGGCCTCCAAGTGAGAAAATAAATATTCATGGCCAAAACCCTAGGTCTAGCAATATGTCCAAGGGAAAACCAAAGGATTTTTATGCATAAATAGGAGGTTTGGGTTAGTTTCAAGCTCATTTTCACACCTTGATTTCAAAAATTTGAGAAATTTGAGAGTGATTTTGGGAGAGAACCTACAAAGCACCTGACATAATGGCTGACCGTGTGCTTTCCCTACATCATATAGACCAAGTTCAAGAGTTCTAACAGCCAGTCCATACAAGACCACTTATATGTACCTTGAAAATCTTTCCTTGCATGCTTTTTGATGTAGTGAAATGTAGGATAGAATAGGAAAAAAAAAAGGCATCTCTATTTTAAATATGCTTCTGTTACAGTCGATGACACATTTTTTGAATTTGCTAACACTTTTGCATTAGGGTGTTGCTCCATAGCATATGTGTTAGGGTTTAATATACTCCAATTCTTTTGTAGACACACCCACACCTTTGTATTTGATATGTCAATGCAATTGCCTAGTTTCAGACCAATGCTTTTGCTCAAATAGAAATACTTTTGCATTAGCACCATGCATTTGAATTTTTGGAAATATAGTTTCCAAATAATGATGCATATGCTGACTTGACAGAGAGATGCCTTTGCAATAAAGGATTTTGTTTTCATTTTATGGTTCTAAACCTATAAAAAAAATTAGTTTTAGAAAATTGACAATGTGCACATTATACATGCAAGTGGTCTTTTGTCTATTGCTTTAACAAGAGAGGAGACCATGTATCTTAGGATGGATGATCTAATTTGAGGATGAGGATGATGAGTTTCTAGGCATCATCAGGCTTTATCATATCTATTGTATGAACGAGACTAGGACACACTTGGCTATGTTTATAGTACTCATAGAGCGATGGTATTCAAAGACTTCTTTGTTTCACCTTCTGATGGGTGAGGTGACCATTACACTCGAGGATATACATAAAATCTTATAAGTTTTCGTTCATGGAGACAAAGTGATTTATGATGTAGACCTTATTGTTGATGCCATTTTCAAAGTATTGGGGGTGGATTAGCTGGAGGTAAAGGGCAGCCAGATCGACTTACAGAGGCACCATGGTCGGGTTAGTGACCTTACTTTAGTGATTGCAAGACTCATCATGGGAGTCCTAATGCTTGGAAGGCATAGTCAAGGATTCAACATCGTTTGGGGTGTAGTATTGGAGATCATTTTGGAGGATTTTCACACTTATGCTTGAGGTTCGTGCATTTTAGCTACATTATACCACAATATGCATCAGGTGATTTACATGAGAGGGTGTATCTTATCTACTAGGGTGACATTGTTGCACATCTGGTCTTGGGAGAAATTTTTTGTGCTTCGACCAGTTATTACTTTTAGAGATATAGATGAGGAGGACCTAGTGGTTTATAGATATGCAAGCATGACCATAGTTCACCATACAAGAGTAGTAGATATAGCTTATTGGAGGAGGGTCATTGATGGTATGACAATATTCAAATGGATACCTTTTCTATAGGAACAACAATGGAACAACAATTAGGCTTATCTTTTCTATGCATGATAGAAATGGTGGCTCATAGGCCACCAAATACATATCATCAAGAGGTATCTCCCTAATCAAGTTTCTAGGCAGTTTGGGGACCATCGAGCTGTCCCAAGTCCTGATTACAAAGGTTTTTATGCATGGACCTATAGAGATATCATAGCTTGGGGACCTTAGATAGTTCCTTAGGTTTCCATTGATGACTTCACACAACTTCCTCCTTTTCATTGGGCTTATGTAGGAGGAAATTATGATCCTAGTATGACACTAACTTATGACACATGGTTTGCACAACATTAACCCATCCTATTGACATAAATAGTAGGGGTTGATGGTGGAGACCAAGGTAGAGGATAGGTTCAGTATGTTGGATAGGCTCTCAGGTAAGTTCTAGGTTAGGTAGGATAGGTTCCAAGTTAGATTCTTTAGCAGCCACCACAGTAGCCACCACAAGTATAGGTACAAGTACCAGGGGTTCCTGATCCTTAGGTTTTACTTTATAAGAGTAAAACTAAGAGATATACAACTATACGGGAGAGGGAAGTCGCTAATCAAGAGTGGGATATGTACCGATAGGAGCATGAGAAGGAGCAACAATAGTTAGAGTTACAACTAGCTTAAGAGATGTCTCAAAGGCAACAATTGGAGGCTAGTTCTATCTAAGGTTAGGGGACTATGGTGTCAACAACACTATATGGGAAGGCTATGGTAGAGACCTCGTATTAGAAAAATATGTACCATCATGTAGTTCCTCAACACTGGAGGCAACCAATTTTTTCTCATAGGAGTGGTCTTGCACTGAGCGGATTAGTAAGTGGGCCTTCTATAGGCCAATCAAATAGAGGGGGTCCATTTAGTAGCCATCAACCACCACCTCAACAGGAGGACCAAGGAAGCAAAGGATAACCCCTAGATATAGAAAATATTTTAATATAGCCTGATTATATGTTGCATATCCATTCATTGGCTCATTTTTGATAGCCTCATGCATATTTTGATGATATATCACAAATACTAATGTGTATCATGATAGTCATTTTTTGATATACATATGAGATGATCAGATGTGACATTTATAGTTATAATGTCTTATTTCATGTTTATGGTCATGTGATGTATGTATGGATGCATTATTGAAATGATATGGATGCAAATTTTTATGAGATGCTTATATGATAATGATGCTTATGATAATTATGATGATGCTTTTACTTTATGCCTTTGATATGACATGTATGATTATGCTTATGATGTGATGCAATATAGATGTGTATATGATATGACATGATGTGATATGGATGCACGATGTATGCAATGGATGATTTAATTTTCTATCTTTTCTCATATGGTATGAGATAATTATGTAGGATGTTGCTATGAGATGTATGTTGATTGTAAATTAGAGTAAAAATTATCAAGGTTAGGAAATAATGCATATAAATCAAAACCCCAATAACAATGAAGTACAAATAAGCATCAAGACATAAAATATGGAACAATGTTACCAAAGAGTCTTGATACCACCATTGATTCACCTTTATTATACTTCTCCATTTTGCTTGAATATGATAATTTCCCTCAAATTTTGAGTATGAAAATAATAGCCTATGACAATGACTAGAAAAATATTGAATATTCTAATTGACTATGGATGCACTTGACTTGATGTTGATAGACTTGATAGTAGGATAGAAATATCACATAAGCTTATGTGTAGGTAGGTCCAAATGATGAAAATGGAAATGAAAAGGTCTTTTATATGAAAGGAAATTTTGAATGAAGGGTTAAATCAAATGCCAATAATCAATGGCCAAGAATGAAAGATGCAGTATAGAATAGGGTTAGGGAAAATGATAAGGATTGACGATTATGATTAAATTATAAATAATTTAATCGAGGGTGGAGGTTAATTAAGACATGAATAGATAAGGATTAACATGGATAAAGAGGTGAGAGGAGATTAAATAATAATGAAATTGTTTAATTTAGGTGGCCAATGAATAATTAAAACAATTATTTAATTATAGAAGAATGTGACAAAGGGAATCTTTTGAATTAAATAATAGTTGAATTCAAAATTCAAGAGAGTGGATCAATTAAATAAATTAAAATTTTAGAAGAGGCTAATGAATAATTAAAATAATTATTTAATTATAGTGGAAAGTGGTAAAAGTTAAATAAATAAGAATTATTTATTTTTAAAAAGAAAGGGACTTAATTAGTGACATAATTAAATAAATAAAATTTATTTAATTAATCATAGGAGGAAAATAAAGAGAGAGCAATGAATTAATTAAAATTATTAATTAATAGAAGACATATGACATTAGAAAATAATTAAATAATTAATCATTATTTAATTATTGATGAAAAGAGAAATCATGAAGAAATTAGGAGTCACAGGCCTAGGACAATTTTTAGTGTCTGCATTTTGCCCCTCTTTGATACAATGCAGTTTATTTCATTGTGTCAAAGAAAATTAGTTGAAATATGCCCCAATGTGAACAAGATGAGGAAGGATGACAAAGAGGTAGTAGTATGCCCCCTTGAGAGGAAAGGTGGGTTCAAAGAACACAAGGGTGCTCTCGAAATGGATGATAAAACTAGAGGATGAAGGACATAATAAATGTTAGCATGAAGGATATGGAAGTTAGTATGAAGAAAGAACTTCAATATTTTCCTAGATAAATAATAAGCCTTGCATTTAATCATCATTGGGAGATAAAATATGACACATAGACAACAAAAACCATGGTATGAGATAGACCAAGGTGTGTAGGGTCATCCACTTGCAAAAAAGACAGTCGTAGACAAAGAATGTCTTACCTCATACTGAAGGCAAAATTTCCTCATTCTTTTTTCCGAGACAATCCGCAATCAACAGTCAAAAGAAAAGAAAAGTAATGAGACATCATCGCTCCTCTAGATCCTTCATGGGACATCCTTGAGAGAGCTAGTAACACGAGTCAAAGAAAAATAAAAAAGATAAGACAAAATAGCCTACCAAGTCAACAACCATTTAGAGTGTTTGCCAAAATATGATTGTTTGGTATTTAATTGAATAGGTGATTGACAAGTTTATTGTTTTGAGAAAGCTTGGTTTTAGGAGAGAAACATGTTGTATAAGATGTCAAGTCTAGTTTCAACTAGGTTACCACCTGTATAAGGCGAATGACAAAGTTTGACTAATGATAATGTCTTGTTTTAGGAAGGACACTTCTTGTATAAGACATAAGTTTGACTTATTTGATGTTTCACTATTTGACTCTTTTGACCATTTTTTTGGTTTGCCTAGGTGACTTTGTTGACTTTGTTGACTTTGTTGACTTGTTGTCTTGTTGATGTGTGACTTGTTTTATGTTTTGACGATTGTTTGTTTCTAAATTGATAATGTCTAATTAATTGTGACAGATGTGACAAAACCTAAAGGATCGACCTAGGTGGCCTCAAGGGCTCATTGATTGATGGCCTTACCTATGTAACAATGTGAAAAGATCCCGTAGTTTGACATGACATGACTTTGTTTTATTGAAAATGACTAATTCATGATTTTATTTGACGACCTAAAAGGACTGGCCTAATGCCTCAGGGGCACATCGACAAATGGTCTTGCCTACGTTGAATCACAAAGGCAACATAGTTCAACTTGGACTTGGACTGACAAGACTGACTTTGAATCTATTTTTCTTGGGATCTATGCAAGTTATTTGGATGTTTTTGTGTTGTGACATGTTTTGATTTTTTTTTATGTTTTTTGGGAATATTTGATTTTTTTGGATTTTTGGCATTTCATGATTTTTTTGTCTTTTTGAGATTTTATGATTTTTTTGGGTTTTTGACATTTTATGATATTTTGGGGTTTTTGATATTTTATGATTTTTTGTCTTTTTTTGAGGTTTTATGATTTTTTTATCTTTTTGATATAGTGACCTCTTGACAACAAGTGTAAGATCCAATGATATAGGTCAAGTAGTTGCCCCTAGTCGAGTATAAGACTAGCTTATTAGGGGTGGAATGGAGTGGGATCCACAAGGCGAAAGGATGCATGATGTCAACCATTCCAAGTTATGAAAAGGGAATGAGGATTTATTATGAGTGTCAAAGTGGTATGGACAAGCAATGGAAGGGAAACCCAGATGGAACAATAATAGACAATAGAGTAGAAGTCAACTACACATGGTGCTTTTTTGCCAGGTTTTTGTTGGAATGATGGATGCACTGGTGTCCTTGATGAAGCTGCAGTCTTCAATGGAGGACCTTTGCCAGGAAGAAATATTCAACCACAAAGAAAGTATGATAATGGCATTCAAATAGAGATTCTATTATGATCTATCAAATATTTTACAAAGAGTACATATACTAGATTATATAGGCAAGTGCTAAACCTAGAATGCAAAGGATGTTGCCAAGTGTTCAAATCACACTTCATGTGACAACAAGAAACCCTAACCAACTACCTAGGGAATGATAACAAGATGGAGATAAGTTCTAGAAAAGACAACTCATCTTCTAGAAGGGAATCTTATCTCAACAATATTATTAAATGATTAAATGCAACCTAGGACTAATATGGTTAATTAAGACCTAAGTTAACTTATGCTAGTGTAATAATTAATTAATTACACTAATAGTTTTAACCATGGTACTTATCCAAAGTGCCACTGAAGTGGTTTTAACTATTAGACAGATTATTTTTCTTTACTATTTTCTTGATTTTTTTTTTTAAAATTTGGTGTCACCAAGACACCCGTTTTCTAGGTTTTCATCAAGGCAACGATTTTTTTGATTTTTTTTTTTTTTAAAAAGTTTTATGGTTATGATAATACTTTAGGAAGCTAAGTGTAGAATTAATAAGTGCTTGATCCATAGAATGTTGTGAGGGTATGCTAACTATGTTGAGATGACTATGCTGGATGAAAGGACTTGATTTGGACGTGAAATGCAAGTGGAAAAAATGAAGGATGATAGAAGTGATGGATGAAAGAGGCCATGGTATGATCCCTAATGTTTAGACTACATGGGCCATCAGGCTTCAGTTGAAAAGGAGCTTGGGCGACCAATGAGCTAGAGTACGTGAAGGGGTCGTCATCCAAGGACCATCGAAAAAGATCACCATGGATGCAGAATGATATGGAAGATGTGTGCATATGTATGGATTGAATGGAATGTATGGAATAAGTAAAAGTGACAATGATGAAGACCTTGGATCAACAAGCTCTTTATTTTACTTTGTAATTTTATAGATGCCCCAGTGATTTTTGATGGAGATGCATGATTGGAGATCGAATTTTACTTACTTTCATTTTTGACTTTTAGTTTTTATTTGTCCAATAGCTTTTGATTTTGACTAGAGGACTTATCACGATGTTATTTTATTTTCAAGATGCATTTTGAGGCTTGATCTCCTTTTAAAGAGGTAATTTTCATCTTTGATTCCAAATATTTTCCTTTGTTCTTTCCTTGAGATATGACTGGTTGATCCATGTCAATGATGTGAATGGATGTGAGTGAGATGGATGAGGTGGATAGAGTGACATGAATGTTTGGTGGATGAGAGAGAGTGGTGATGCCATCAATAGAGTCTTTAGGACTATCCTTTTTAAAACTACTAACATCAAAGGGAGCTTGCACATCCTTAATGACTTGGAAAGATGACTTAGTAGAGGTGATAGTAGGAGATGTATACCCTAGCCCAGGGTAGGTGGTATGGAAGGATGACGGTTGGATATCCTCAATGGGATCTTGCTCAAAGAGTTAGTTATCGTATATATCCTAGTCAAACACGAGATTATTATGGACATGAAAGGTTTTCATGGAGGCAAACATGGCAAATGCATATGTATCATCAAGATCCCAAAAGGTTTTGATCCAAGTATGACCATCTATTTGTGTACCTTTTGAAGTTGTCTTGACATCATTTTTGATATTCTGAATCTTTTCTACAGTATTAGCATTGTCATTTGTCAGTAAATTATTCATATTGTATTCTCCACATCCCATATCATGAACTTGGACCTTGGGGTTTGATGGTCCTATAAATGAAGTAGATGCCTTGGTCAAAGAAGATGGATCAATATAATATGATGAGGTGGAGGATAAAGCTTCCTTATTAATTGGCACTTCGAATTGAGTAGTCCCTCTCAGATTGTTACAGTATTGAAAAGGATTGGGATCACCAACTGTAATTTCAATGCCTTCATGAGGAAATTTAAGGCATTGATGGTATGTGGATAGAACAAATTTCATAGTGTGGATCCATGGTCATCCAAGGAGAAGGTTGTATGGGAGGTCAAGGTCTAAAACTTGGAAAGTAGTATCCCTTACTACAGGTCCAACTCTGATGGGTAACGTGACAACACCCTTAGAAGAGCGTTCTTCATCATCATATGCCTTGCTAAAAAAATAAAAATTGTTGGGATAAATGTGCCATCAACCTTGTAAATATCTTGTGTTTATTATTATCCTATTATAGTTTTTAATTCACCCATAAGGGATTGGAGGTTTCACTAATAGTGGCAATTAATTATTTACTACCCCTGGTAATTACTGCTTTACTGGTTGGGAGTTACTGAGTTACTTTTACTGGCTTATTGTAATGGTAATTGTAAAATGGTTACTCTTGAGATTCTAGGCACTCACCTTTGGAATATTTCATTATGACATGTTATGAAATCTATCATAAGCTATAATAGTATCTATGAAAACTATGACATGTGTCATAAGATTCTATGATGATTATGACAACATCTATGACAAAATATTTGCTATCTTGGTCCCTAGGCACCCATGCATGCAAGATGCTTTATGACT
The DNA here is from genome assembly GCA_007115665.2 of Sequoiadendron giganteum. NCBI lineage: Eukaryota > Viridiplantae > Streptophyta > Pinopsida > Cupressales > Cupressaceae > Sequoiadendron > Sequoiadendron giganteum. The sequence goes on along the minus strand of CM021100.1, from coordinate 840,097,241 downwards.
GCTGTAAGAGGAGCTGTAAGAGGCTATTATGAGTTGCATTTGATGATTCCAAGGTGGTGGTGTGGTATCTTGACCATTTTGGATGCCATTCTTCATGGGTTATTGTATTCTATTTAATAGGTGCTTTGAAGTGGTGTTTGTGGTGGCTTTCTTCAATAGTTTTCTTTGCAAGGGTTATGCTGTCGGATTGAAGGATGAATAGAAGTTAGAGTGCATGTATTGTAAAATCATTTGAAGCTAATACAATGCATTCATATTTTGGTGGTGGATTTTTTTCCTGAAAGGGTTTCTCCATGTAAATCACTGTGTTATGTGTTCAATTTTTCTCTTCTTTGCATTTTCTATGTTTACAATTGTTCTATCTTCATATGATTCTCATTGATGAATCTGATTTATAAAAAGTTTAAGCTTTTACTATAGCCATTCCTCTATCGTATATCTAACATTTGGTATCAGAGCTTGGCTAGTTCTGTGTTCTGAGTGGTAGAACGAAGGTTTTTTGAGTTTTAGTGGGAGTTTTGTTGAGTTATTTTTTACAATATTTTGTGTTTAATGATGGTTGCAATTTCTAATCATTTAGATATTGAAACATTTAATGGAGTTGGTTTGTTGGTTTGTGGAAGCTGAAAATAGAGGATCTCCTTGAAGAACGAAATCAGTGGGTAGCTGTAACAAATGAAAAGAAACCCAAGAAAATGAGTAATCGAGATTGGGAGAAGGTTGATAAAAAGGAACAAGGAACTATCAGGCTATGTCTTTCTAACTCCGTTATCCTGAATGTGCCATTAGAAAATACTGTGTATGCTTTGTGGATCTAGATTGGTGATATTTATCAATCAAAAAGTCTGGTAAACAAACTTTACTTGAAGTAGAAACTATTTTCTCTTAAGATGAGGGAAGGTGAATCTATTGTCGAGAATTTAAATTATTTTAATTTGGTTTTGAGACAGTTAGCCTCTATTATGTTAATGTAGAAGAATATTATGTGTGTTATGCTTCTCTATTCTTTACCTGAATCTTGAGAAAATTTTGTACTTGCTATTACTGCTAACATGGAAGAAGCAAAGATTGATTCTCTTGTTGGAGCTTTGTTTCCATAGGAAATAAAGAAGAAGACAATGGATAGTACAGGTGATGCTCTCAATGTAAGAGGAAGGCCTAAAGAAAGAGGGTATAAAGGAGATAAGAATGGGCCTAAGGACAAGTCTAAGGGCAGATCTAAAACTCCTAGAAAGAAGAACAAAGTGAAGTGTTGGAACTGTGGGAAAAGAGGACATGTGAAGAAGGAATGTGAAAATCCATAGAAATAAGTTGATTCCTCCATAGAGAAATCCTCAAACTCAAGTAACGAAGCTTTGGTTTCTTGCCTTCATGTTATGAGTAATGAAAATTGGTTAATTGATTCAGGATGCTTATTTCATATGACTCCTCACAAGGAGTGATTTACCACATATGAAAAATATTATGGAGGTGAAATCTACCTCGGTGATAACTCTTCATACCTGATTGTCGGAAGGGGTAAGGTTAAGTTGTGTTTCAGTGATGGGAGGATTAAAACCCTTCCTGGTGTTTTGCATGTTCTTGGAGTAGCTAGAAATCTGATTTCAGTTTTGAAGTTAAATGATCTAGGAGTAAGTGTAAATTTCAATAAGCATGGTTGTAGATTAGTAACTGGGAACTTGTTGATAGTGAGAGGAACAAGGAGAGGAACCCTATTTAAGCTGGAAGTCACTACTTTTATAAATTTTGCATATGTAGCTGAAAAAATATAAAAACACTTGTATGTCGTGGCACTGTAGATAGGGTCACATAAGTGAGACTGCTTTAAAGTCTATTTTGAATAAAAATTTGTTAGACATTTTATCCTATTTTGATGAGAGTTGTGTTTTTTGTGAACATTGTGTGTTTGGTAAAAAAAATAGAAAATCATTTCCTACTAGTAGTACAAAATCTAAAGTTAAATTGTAATTAATTCATACGGATGTGTTTGGTCCTGTGGATATTGAATGAATTGGAAAAGCAAAATATTTTGTCTCCTTTATCGATGATGTTACAAGGTTTACCTAGTTATATTTTTATGCGACATAAATCTGAAGTTTTCACTAAGTTTAAAGAATTAAAGCCTTAGTCGAAAAGAAATCAGATCATAAAACTAGGGTATTAAGGTCAGATAATGGAGGGGAATACTGTTCTAAGAAATTTGATGAATTTTATAAGCATGTAGGAATTTTTAGATAGAAAACTACTACGTATACTCCACAACATAATGGTGTGGTAGAAAGGATGAATCAGGCGATTATGGAAAGAGCTAGAAGTATGTTAAGTGGTTCACGACTTGATAGATGCTTTTGGGTAGAAGTTGTAAGTACTACTTGTTACTTGATTAATAGATCTCCTTGTAAATATCTGAAACAACACCTTATGAGATGTGGAAAGATAAGAAACCTTATGTTACACATTTAAGGGTATTTGGCTATGAGGCTTATGTTCATGTGCCTAAAGAAAAATGAACTAAGCCGGATCCTAAAGCTGAAAAGTGAATTTTCATTAGATATGGTGATAATATTAAAGGTTATAAGCTTTGGAATCCTCTAACCAAGAAAAGTATCTATTCTAGAGATGTGATTTTCAGGGAGCATAGTGTTATTTCTATGCTTGAATAACCAAAGGAAAAGAATAAGGGAAAGAGTGTGCATTTTAAAATTAAGCAAGAAGATGCACCTCAAAAATAACAAATAGATGGATTCGATGAGGAGGAAGAAGGTGAGGAATCATAATAAGTTACTAATCAAACCAAAGAACACGGTGAAGAAAATCAGGAAGAGGTTGAGCAAGAACAAGAACAACAAGATCCTCATACTCCTATTCTCAGAAGATCCATAAGACAATGAAATCCAGTCGAAAGGTATAACCCACCTAATTTTCGTTGTGTATTTTCTCTATTAAGTGCTAATGATGAACCTAGATATTACAAGGAGGCTCTCTCTTTAGAGAAAAATGAGTCTTGGTTGTAGGCTATGCAAGAGGAGATGATGGCATTGGAAAACTATAACACATGGGATCTTGTTCATTTTCCTAAAGGAAGAAAGACCATTGGATGTAAATGGGTGTTTAAAAAGAAATTTGGAGTAGATTGTCACTTGGAAAGGTATAAGGCCAGATTAGTGGCTAAGGGCTACTCCCAAAAAGAGGGAGTTGATTTTAGTGAAATTTTCTCTCCTATCACTAAATTAAATTCTATTAGATTCTTGTTATCTATTGTTGGTGCTTGTGATTTTGAGATAGAGAAAATGGATGTTAAAACTAATTTTTTGCATGGGGATCTTGAGGAGGAAATTTATATGTGACAGCCTGACAGTTTTGATGTGAAGGGAAAGGAAAATTTGGTTTGTAGGTTAAAAATATCTTCATATGGTTTGAAACAGTCACCAAGGATGTGGTATAAGAAGTTTGATTCTTTTGCATTAAAGTTGGGTTTTCTTAGGAGTGAAGAGGATCATTATGTGTACATTAAGGTTATTGATGATCTAATCCTTATTATTATCTTGAATATTGATGATATGTTGTTTATTGGTAATAGCAAGGTGATGATAAGTGAGCTCAAGAAACAAATTTTTGGTACTTTTGACATGAAAGATTTGGGGGCTGAAAAATACATTCTTGGAATGGAAATCGATAGGGATTGGACTCACATAAAACTTTGATTAAGTTAGAGTAAGTATGTTGATACTATTTTGTAGAGGTTTAATATGCATGACTATAAGCCAGTTAGTATTCCATTTCCAGTTGGTACTAAGTTGAGCTCGAATATTGTCCTAATTCTGATGATGATATTGAAGATATGTCTAAGGTTCCTAATGCTAGTGTTGTTGGTAGTTTAATGTATGCAATGGTTTGCACTAGACCAAATATAGCCCAAGTAGTGGGAGTTCTAAGCAGATTTATGTCTAACCTTGGTAAAGAGCATTAGACTTTTGTTAAAAGGGAGTTTAGATATTTGTGATGTACTTTTGATTATTTTTTCTTTTATCATGGTAATGATAATGTGGTCAAGTCATTAGACATACAGGGATTTGTTGATGTAGATTGGGTAGGTGACTTGGATAATCAAAGGTCCACCAATGGGTATGTTTTTACTCTATTTGGAGGAGCAATGAGTTGAATGAGTAAAAGGCAAGCTACAGTTGTGTTATCCACCACTAAAGTAGAGTATATGGAAGCTACTCATGTCTCTAAGGAGGCTATTTGGTTGCAAAGGTTGTGTACATGTATTGGTTTTGATTGTAATATTGTTCAAGTTAATTGTGATAGTCAAAGTGCAATTCATTTGGCTAAGAATATGATGTATCATGATCAAGCTAAACATGTTGATATTCAGTATCATTGTGTTCGTGAGTTGATTTCTAATGGTCAGATTGAGCTAAAGAAGATTGACACACAAGAGAATGTTGTAGATTTTCTTACAAAACCTATGAGCACAAAGAAATTTACTTGGTGCAGGGAGGCCACGGGCCTTGTCACTTGTGCTTAGTTAATTTTTTGTTTTCCTATGGGTTTATTTATAATGTGTGATATCAAGTGGGAGAATGTTGGGATGAAGGTTCCATCAACCTTGTAAATATATTGTATTTATTATTCTCCTATTATTTTTTGTAATTCACCCATAAGGGATTGGAGGTTTCATCGATAGTGGTAATTAATTATTTATTGGTCTCGGTAATTACTGCTTCACTAGCTGGGAGTTACTGAGTTACTTTTACCGACTTGTGGTAATGGTAATTGTAAAATGGTTACTCTTGAGATTCTAGGCGCCCACCTTTAGAATATTGCATTATGAAATGTTATGACATCTGTCATAAGCTATAAGAGTATCTATGACAGCTATGATAGGTGTCATAAGATTCTATGACGACTATGACAACATCTATGACAAAATATTTGCTATCTTGGTCCCTAGGAACCCATGCATGCAAGATGCTTTATGACAACTGTAAGAGGAGCCGTAATAGGTTATTATGAGCCAAATTTGATGGTTCCAAGGTGGTGGCATTGTATCTTGACCATTTTGGATGCCATTCTTCATGGGTTATTGTATTCTATTTAACAAGTGCTTTGAAGTGGTGTTTATGGTGGTTTTCTTCAACAATTTTCTTTGCAAGGGTTATGTTGTCGGATTGAAGGCTGAATAGAAGTTAGAGTGCATGTATTGTAAACTCATTTGCAGCTATTAAAAGGCATTTATCTTTAGGTGGTGGATTTTTTTCTTGAAAGGGTTTCTCCATGTTAATCATTGTGTTATGTGTTCATATTTTCTCTTCTTTTCATTTTCTATGTTTATAGTTGTTCTACCTTCATATGATTATCATTGATAAATCTGATTTATAGCAAGTTTAAGCCTTCACTATAGCTATTTCTCTACCGTATTTCTAATTTTTTTTTGTGTCTACACATGCTTCTGAAAAGCCTAATATATTAACCAATTTGAGGGTACATATATTCAACCCTACACCATCTACGCAAACTTGTCTAACTATGTGTTTATGAATGAAGACTTCTAGCAAAGGATCATTATGGTTTGTCTTTTCAGTTGAATATTCTTGGTTGGAAAAGGTGGTGTGATGTGAATTAGCCATGTAACCCACCATCTCTTGGAATCGGTTGACATCAAGATCGGTGGGAACGGTTGTGTTTTGTAAAACCTTGTCAAGAATGGCTCGATGATCGGGTGATATACGAAATAACTCCAAAATAGAGATCTATGGCATAGTCTTCCCTAAATGATCAAGTAAATTATATTGGGACTTTGGCGGCTTTTTTATTTTTGGAGGAGAACCTTGGATAGTCACTTTTTTTTGATGAGTGTTAATAGTACACTCTGGTGGCTTCTTTATGGTAATGGTGTTGACATAATCATTGCTAGTGCAGATATGATTTACTATGGTGGTATAGTCAAATTTGGAATTAGTGTAATTGGCTAAATTGTTATTGGTCATATTAATAGAGATGGAGGCCTTTCCCTTTCCATGGTCATGTAAAGGATCATTGAAAAACTTATGGTCGCTATTAGAGGATTGTTGTTGTCGTCCATTCACTTTGATAGTGTCATTTTCAACAAGGTCTTGGACGATGTTCTTCAATTTTCAGCATTGTGAAGTGGAATGCCCTTTACCTCAGTGGTAGTCACAAAAGGCATTGCCATCCCACCATGATAGTTTTAATTTCCTAGGTTCATACGATTTTGCATCAGGAAGTTTTATGACATTGTGTTGCAAAAGTTGTCTAAGGATGGATTCAATTGGTTCCTCAAGGGGAGTGTATTTACGTCTGGTAGGAAAATTCCTTTGGACGCTCTGATCTTGAGTGTTCTGGATGAAATTTGTAGTTTGATTGGTAGTTCTTGGTGTTTTGTTGGATGCATTGGGTCCTTTGAGTGTAATGATAGGACCTGCGTACATTGTCTTGGCATCAACGATTCCATCATTGGTCACATTTTTATTACAAGCCCAATATTTTCTATTGTCATTTGATGTGTTTTGGGTGGTCATGTTTTTGTTGGAAGTCTTGATTTCTCCCTTGTCAATGAGGGCCTTCTCAAGCATATTTCCTTTCTCCATTAGGTTAGAAATTGAAGTACAAAATTGCATTTGTAGTTCATGTTTCAAGTTTGAATTGAGGTTTTCAATAAACATGACAACTTTTTGTTTCCTAGGTATTTCAACTAGACACCTACTAGCCAAACCCCTCCATCATTGGAAGAAGGTTACAAAGTTTTCACCATATTATTGTGTGGTATGACATAGGGTGGAAATAGTTATTTCATTGTCAATGTTGAATGCAAAATGTTCCAAAAATTGTCTGCTAATTCTGCCCATGTTCGTGAGCCAATTGGTAGATGTACAAACCACTCAATTGTTATGCCAGTAATACTTCATGGAAAAAGTCTCATTAGATATGTAGGTTTGTATGCAATGTATATACAAGTTGTGGAAAACTCTCTTACATGCTCAATAGGATTTCCCTTCCCTTTGTATTTAGTCAAGTTAGGTGTGGTGTATCTATGTGGGAAAGGTGGCATGTATAGACTCTTGTCAAATGGATAGGGACACAATTATTTTGTAGTGTAAGTCTTCTTGTTAGACACTTGCATATTCTCTATTTGTTGCTGTAGGGAAAGTATTTGAGTGGTGAGAAATTCCACTTGAGTCAATGATGGTTCTTGTGTATTTTGAAAGTTCATGTTGGCATGTTGGAATCCCATGTTATGAGATGAGTTTTTATTAGGCGTGTGTGTATATGAAAATTTTTGGTTTTGCATGTGTGTGTAAGATGGTGCTTGGTTATGGATGTTTTGGTTATAAGTCGACATATGAGCGTAGTGAGGTGGGTTGAATTGTGTATGCCATGAATTTTTGAAAGTATGACCATGGATATTTTGGTTATCATATTGTGGGAAAGGTCCTTGGTTACCATGTTGCATGAAGGATCCTTGGTTGCCATGTTGTGTGTTTTGCACATGTATATGTGGAGTAGGCCCTTGTTTTGACATAATGGTATGTTGAGAGGCCCCCATGCTTGGTATTGTGTTTGTTTTAGGAGTCTTATTGATGACAATTTTAGGTCTCTTGGTTGAATTTTTGTGCCAAATAGGTTTGACGATGATGCGCTTATGGTATTAGATGTAGCAAATGTGGTACCAAAGGGTTATGACATGGATTGTGTCATGGTCATTGTCATTCCTTGTGTCATGTTTTGTGTTATGCCTTTTGTCCTATTTGGTATTGTGCCTTGTGTTATGTTTTGGGTACCAAGTGGTGAGGTATGGATTGTGGTGGCATCTTGTGTGGATCCTCCCAATCTTATAGATCAATACTGGTTTACAATTTTTGGCCAAATTGGACACTAAACTAATTTTTTCTAACTAAATCTTCACTTTCAAACACATATAGCAGATAAACCGTGAGGAATTTGAAGATGATGCAAACTAGTGATTTGTGAAATTTTATTTGTAGATTCTAAATATATTTTTTTCAATTTGTTTGGAATCAAATTGCACTTCTTTTTCCATCTCCTTCGAAAACTAGTTTTTTTTAGTAAACATCATTTTTAAGGAGTGACGCTCACCGTATAACACAACTTTTTTTCCATAAAGGATAAAATTCTATTTTTTTCGAATTTAGATTTGTAACTATGATATCTAGTGCTTCCAATTAGTTTCATATTTTTCCACATGTGCAGAACAAAGAGCTTGATTTTTGGTGAAAAACCTACATTCACAAGAAATAAAAAATAAATATAATAATAAAATTAAATTTATTTAAAATTATACTTTTTGGGAAGCTTATAATAAGGAATACATACTTACAAAAAAATAAAATTAAATGAATTCATTTGATCCCCCAAAAGGTAAATCAAAAGTGGTTTTTTATCAACATTTTGATAGGTGTAAAGGAGACTCCGTTATAGGTATGGTTTAAAACTAGCGAGGTTCTATCCAAGGGAGTTTGATCTAAGGTGGTTTGATCAAAACCTCTTCAATTTTATTCCTTCAAATGAAATTTTTTAAGGATTAAATAATTATATTTTCTAAAAATATGTGATTTCAGAAAAAATCAGAATCTCCTAGAAATTGTAAACCAACATTGTGGGATCACCCAGATGTGTTAACTTGTGGGATGGGTCCACTAGAAATAGGTGTATTGTGTCCTTGGATTTTCTTATTTTGTGTAGGCATTGCTTGAAGGGTGTTGGCATTAAATCCAAGAGGTAATGTGGCTCCTTTTGATAAAAGTTTCTCTAGAAAACGTTGAGGGTCTAGTGCCACAATTTCATCCACACAAGAGGCTACTTCAGGATCTTGTGTGGATGCTTCTTATTCTTCTATGGTGATAGTTCCTTGTTGATCTGTAAGGAGATTTTTTTTGAATGGGTTAGGGAATGAATTTTGTGGTATAGGTTCCCCTTGGGAAGGCATGCCAAAGGGGTAAACAAACTCATCATCTAGTGGAAAGGCCATTTCTTTTTGTTTCCTTTGTGACCTTGTTTCGACCATATAGGACTTGAAAGATGGATTGGAAGGGGATATGATATGATACATATAAGGTGGCTATGCAAATATTATGTCTAGGTATGACCAAGGTATGTCTAAGACCAAGGTTATGCAACTATGTTTTGGATTTTTTTAAAGTATAGGATATGCCTAAGGATGATACCAAGCTATATATTCAAAGTGATAAGATGTCAAGATGTCAATAGTATAACTGTCACAATGATGTACAAAGCTATGGTAATGTCTATGCAAAATGATTTCTAAGGATGGTGTAAAGACAAGGAATCAATAAGATCAAAGTCTTGAGTAGTGTCTAAGGTATGCCAAATGGAATGCAAGTATGACAAGGATGATGGGTGAAAATGGTAATATGACCTAGAATGAACTAAGGGTATGACTACTAAGAACTTAGTGGAAAGTCCAAAGTAAGGTTGATTAATCAAAATAAAGTAGCCAAGGTTACAAATATGGTTTATCAAGACTCCAATGATGGTAATGACTAAATTACAAGGTTTGACAAAGGTGGTCTCAAACTAGCCTTGTGATTTGAGGAGCCAACCTAAATGACAAAGGAAGTTAAGGTGATGGAAAAAATATTGAATTCATGACAAATATGATTTTGTCACTATGGACTAGTCTCAAATCTGATAAGTTTCCAAAGCTAAGGTCTACAACAAGGTGAATGCAAGTTAAAGGATGTCCTAATGTTTGACCTACGGTTAATGTAGGGTATGCAATGATGGATGGAATGGATAGATGCTAAATGATAGTTTTGGAAATTTGCAAGTCTATGATCAAAGGGCCAAGTAATGCTCAGGATTGATTAGAAAATGGCTTTGTCTTAGTTTCCCCTAAATTTTTCAATGATAGACAATTGTGTCGTTTCAGGTCTCAGTTGCAGTGAATGATAGTCACTTGCATCATTCTAGAAATGGTAGTTGCGGTTTTCAATGTAATGATTGTAGCGAATGATAGTCAGTTGTAGTTCACAGTGTATCTTGTTTGGTTTTGACTTGTTTTGACCAAATTTGAGGTGATTTCATGAAGTTTGATTTTAGAAAACATAGAAAATAGTTTGAAGACACTTGTTTTGGTCTGGTTTGAGTGTCAAAAATGTTTAAATATGTAAGAAGACACTCATAGACAATACACAACCTAGGCTTTGCAAGAGATAGTACTTGTTGAGTCCCTACTCAAATTGCTCTAAACACCTAAAAAAAGTAGATAACTAGAGATCTTGGTGAAATTGGCTCCCCTCCACGACACAAGATCTTATATGTTTTACGGTAGTACCCCATTCTAAATGACACTATATAGCTAAGGCCTACATACCATGAGGACTTGACAGTTTAGTATTATCCATTTATATACCTGCCCAAGTGAAAAACTAATTGGATTTTCCTCCGAGTTCTCCATACAGACGTGTCTCTTAAGCAGCCCCCTCTAAAGTTAAAACAAAAGCAAGATAATTATTGTTTTTTATCTCCAAGATTGCACAAGCACAAGGAGAGAGCATAAAAAACACCTTTTTCTCACACTCAGATGGTGTTCATTTTTAAATCCAAAAACCAAATGTGTGAGTGATCATACAAATGCCACAAGGTTTTTTTGATTCTCAAGATCACCAAACGATGTGAGATAAGAGCATACACACCTTAAGACAAGTTGCAAACCACAAGACAATGAAGACACTAGTTCTTTTTAAGCCTCAAAGCAATATGTGAGAAAGACACTCAATGCAAGATTGTTGTCAATTTTAAGTCTCGAATGAATGAAAATGCAAGTTATTTTTAACCAATGAGTGAAGAAATGCAAATTGCTGTAAATTTTAAGCCCAATGACATGTAGATGCAAGGTTAATTTTACCCCAATGAGTGTATGAAAATGAAATAAGATAGGAAAGTTAGAAAGATCAAATGAAATACCTCCTTTCCACCTATGCCAAAAGTTGCAAAACACATATTAGTATCATACAATGCCTACTCTACCAAATGCAAGAAAACAAAATTGAAAAATCCTAAGAAAGTTGAAAGATTCTAGAAACAAGCAGTTGTGCCACTGTAACAGGTAGTTGTGTCACAAAAAACATGTCTCAGAAGTTGTTGAATGTGACTCTCAAGATGGTGACTATGTCACACAAATATGTGGTGAAGGTCAAAGAACTTGCGTCATTTACCAAATAGTTGCGAAGCACAATCTTGTAGTTGCAAAACAACATAAAAATGGAAAATTTTGACCAAACTAGAGACCAAACCGATATGATACTGATATTACCTAATAAAACCTGAAACCAGAAACTAGAAACAAAAGGAAAATCCAAGAAGGAATGCAAACTAAAGATGCAATGGTGTCCTAGGTAGTTGATTCATTTCTCTAAGTAGATGCGTCACAATCACCTGTAGCTATAAAACACAAAGGGGACCAATGAATTTGAAAAAAATAGAGAGTAATATGATGCTAAACTAATGTTAGATAACAAAAATGATGACTAATAACCAAGATCTAAACCAGAAACCTAAAATAAAGCAACCAAAAGTAAAAATTCCTAATATTGAAGCAGTTGCAACCTTCCAGGTAATAGTTGTGTTGCACTGCCTTTTGATAGTTGTGGAATTTTAGATTGCACTTGCATTGCAGACCTACAAAACCAAATTTAAAAAAAAATATACAAAATTTTCCTTTCACGTCGGGTTCACCAATGTAAATCAAGGTAAAAATTATCAACATTCAGCAATAACACATGTAAATCAAAACCCCATTGAAAATGAAGTACAAATAAGCGAGGTAGGGGGACTAGCTTGATTGGCTAAAGAATCTTGTTGCAAGTAAGAGGTCACGAGGTCTAGTCTCCCCCCAAACCTGTGGTATTAGAGGGAGTGTCACATGAACGTCACCGGTCACGTGATTTTTTTTACCAAGCACACTATAGTTTATAGGGGGATGGATACCCGACCGATTCCTACAATCTAAAAAAAAGTACAAATAAGCATCAAGACATAAAATATGGAACGATATTACCAAAGAGTCTTCATACCACCATTGATTCACCTTCATTGCACTTCTCCATTTTGCTTGAATATGATAATTGCCATCAAATTTTGAGTATGCAAATAATAGCCTATGAAAATGACTAGAAAAATATTGAAGATTCTAATTGACTATGGATGTATTTGACTTGATTTTGATAGACTTGATAGCAAGATAGCAAGATCACATATAAGCTTGTGTATAGGTAGGTCTAGATGATAAAAATGACAATGACAAGGTCTTTTATAGGAAAGACAATTTTGAATGAAGGGCTAAGATCAAATGTCAATAATCAATGGCCAAGAATGAAAGATGCAGTATAGAATAGGGTTAGGGAAAATGATAAGGATTGACGATTAGGATTAAATTATAAATAATTTAATCGAGGGTGGAGGTTAATTGAGACATGAATAGATAAGGATTGACATGGATAAAGAGGTGAGAGGAGATTAAATAATAATAAAATTATTTAATTGAGGTGGCCAATGAATAATTAAATAATTAAAACAATTATTTAATTATAGAAAAAAGTGACAAAGGGATCCTTTTGAATTAAATAATAATTTAATTCAAAATTCAAGAGAGTGAACCAATTAAATAAATTAAAATTTATTTAATTTATGATAGAAGAGGCTAATGAATAATTAAATAATTAAAATAATTAGTTAATTATAGTGGAAAGTGGTAAAAAATAAATAAATAAGAATTTATTTATTTTTAGAAAGAAAAGGACTTAATTAGTGATGTAATCAAATAAATAAAATTTATTTAATTAATCAAAGGAGGAAAATAAAGAGAGCAATGAATTAATTAAAATTATTTAATTAATAGAAGACATATGACATTAGAAAATAATTAAATAATTAATTATTATTTAATTATTGACAAAAAGAGAAATAATGAAGAATTTAGGAGTCATAGGCCTAGGACAATTTTTAGTGTCTACATTGACAGTTTGTGGATGCAGGATCGATGCATTTATGATATTTTAGTGTATGTCATGATACCAAGTTGGAAATGTTAGCATGGAAAGAAGATAAAAGAATGAGATGGATATTGATTAGTCTTCATCATTTGTGATTGATTCAGAAGTCCAACAAATCTATGATTATTCAAGACTTTATTGGATATGTGATGAGATAGGATAGATGATACTAATTTTCTTCTCATATTAGGATTAATTCATCATAGTATTCCTCATTTTTTATGTAGAAAATAGGCACGATGCACCAAGGTATTGAAAACTAGGATGGCAGTGTATCCAATGCGATGGAATTTGACTCTGCAAACAAATAGGATTATCCTTGTTCATACCTAACATATGGAAACCTTGTTTGATCATGTGAAAGAATAATCCATCAAATTAAGGAGACTAAAGCATAAAAGGTATGAAGAACCTGATATGTCCTAGCCATTGTTTTGCTTGAGACTATCCCTACACACACAAGGCAAGTATTCATCGAGGTCATATTACAAGAATATCCAACAAGCATAGTAAATGAAAGAAATGATCAATTCCCCATTCTTATCTCTCTAAATCATTTTGAAGACATCATCAAGAGATCATTAGAATGGACCAAAAAGATAAATCATAAGAAAAGATCAAAATGAAAAAATAGTCAATGTTATTCATATATCTTTCCAAAGGATGTGATTAAGGTGAATCCCAATGATGATGTTCATTGTAGGAAAGTTATGTGTAGGACATGTTATTAGATACTGACTAATTTGATTAATTCTAACTAATTGATAGGTCATTGATATAAATGTTAACCAACATGTTTAACCATGATCAAGACTTAATATTTTTGACATTTAACACTTGTGATTCACTGATTATTATACTTATTTCCATTTATGTTACCAAAGGGTGAAGGTGACGATTAATTTATTGGGGATGAATGTTTATTATGGGTGAAAGTGAGATGGGATGGGTGATTTTATTTTTTAGGACATTTAAATGTTTTTGAGGTTTCTTTTTATACTATTTTGAGGTTATTTTTGAGATTTTTTAGGTTTATTTGAATATTTAAGTTTTCAAGTTGTTTGAGGATGTTTTTGAGTTTCAAATGTTTTGCAAGTGTTTTAATTTTCAAATTTTCCATTTTTTTTTTTTTTTGTTTTTAGGGGTTTAGAACAAGAAATAGACCTAAGGGGGACTGACCTAGTGCCTCGGGGTCTCATCAGAGATGGCCTTGCCTACATAAAAGTGTAGAGATAATGTAGTTCAACTATAATATGTTTATTGATGAGATATGAACATTGAGGATCACTAGTTTATTGTGAAAAACTCCTAAAGAACTAACCTAAGCCTTGGGGTACATTAATGATGGCCTTATCTATGTACACGTATAGAGGAAACACAGTATGGCAAGTGTTTTTTAATTTTTGATCGTTTAGACTTATTTAGGGGATTTGAGATGATTTGGATGTTTTTGGATTTTCAAGATGATTTGGATGTTTTGGGATTTTGAAATGATTTGGATGTTTTGGGTTTTTGAAATGATTTGGATGCTTTTGTCTTTTTAAGATGATTTGGATGTTTTTGGCTTTTCAAAATTTACAAATGTTTTGATGTTTTTGGGATTTTGAGGATTTTACAAATGTTTTGATGTTTTTGGTTTTAGAGGATTTTATAACTATTTTGGATTTTGAGGATTTTTCAAGTATTTTTGATTTTTTTGAGATTAAATATAAGGGGATATACAAGAATCCGACCTGATGCAGGTATAGGAGTATGCCCCCAATGTGATGTGATAGACTACCTTGATATAGGTAGGATAAATCGACCTTAGGAGTATGCCAAGTAGTACTAATGGGGATAGATACTTGTTGAATACTAATCTATGATACAAACATGGATAGACGAAGGATAAATAGAATAAATAGCTGGAGGATGAATGCAATGGGGTGAAGGATGCAAGATAAATAGATAACGGTAGATGGATGATGGTGGAGGAGTGAAAATGATACCTTGATCATAATATCAATGTCAAATTGTGAGATATAGGACATGGATCAAGAGTTATTCGAAAGAAAGATTCAATTACCTACCCCCAGTGTCTAGAAATGTTTAGTATTTTACTAGAAAATCAGGATAGTTGATGGATAAGCCTACAAATATTTACGATAGAGTTTATCATTTGAAGGATCATTAGGACAATGCTAGATATAGGCCATGGAGCTTCATGGGATTTAAAATGAGGTCACCAATAAAAACCATGCCATTTTTTTTTGAGAATTAAGGTTGAATTATATGCCAAACCTTTGTCAAGATCAACATATGTTGGAAGATCTGGATAAAAATGGACTAGATGGATGGAGAGAATGTTGGACATAGCATGAAAGGGATGAGACGCTTCCATCTAAAAAAATGCACATAGATGCTTGATTCTACTCATGATTCTTGTTTTTCATGTTTTTATCACAATACTTGTGCAAAGCACCACCAAAGTGGTTTTTACTAGAGGATGATTTATTTTTTTACTATTTTCTTGATTTTTTTTTTTTTTGACTTTTCTAGGATATTTGAAGCTCATGTTGAACCACCTGGTGGTACTGATGAAGATACTACTGCCATGATGTGCTAATAGTATATTTCTTGAGGGAGTTGTTTTTCCAAGATATGAGTGCTTGAATGTAACCCTTTAGAATGCTCATCTTCCTTGTTGATACTAGATTTAACCTCATCTAGGTGTGCACATCACGAAAGAGTGCCCTTAGATTCCTTATGATAAAGTATAGCTGCCAAGACATGGCCAATTTGATAATTAGATATCATGGGCGTCAAAGTGGATGATGGAGTATGACAAGGAATATGAAGTGTGGAGGAGTTGGTTAACAGTTTGGAACCTTTGACTCTCCAAAATTGCGATGATGAGCAATGAAAAGTGGATATGGAGTTGCGAGTGGAATTAGGACCAACTTATTGATATACCTTATACCTTTCCTGGGAAGTCTTATTTTGCATCAATGCAATTTTTTTATGGATGGACTTCCCTTTTTTATTTTTCCCCATAGTTTCTTTGACTGATGGGGTTTGGTAGGGATGATTTTCTTCCTTTTTATTTGGCATCCATTTGAATTTTCTTTGTCCATTTTTATTGGATAATTATTTTTCTTCAATGAATTGGTCTTTTCCATGGTATATATTCTTTTCTTTTTGTTGGTCCCAGTTGATGGGTGGAAAATTGTGTGGATGTTGATACATGATATGGCTAGTTGTAGCATTGGTAGAAATTTATCATAAGGACTTCTTGTGCTCCCTATGTTGAAATTTGCACTAGATAAAGTTTACCCTAACATTATGAAATTATCATTTTCATGCTTAGATTTTGTGATTACTGTAAAACTAATTTCTTGTTGCTTAAGTTTGTTGATTGTCTTTGCTGATTCCAAGATGTTATGTTTTTGTAGGACTAACCCTTTGCCGAGATAATGCATCTATTCACAAACTGCTACTGAATATGACTTTTCTTGGACACATGATGTTAAGTCTTCTATGCTCTATTGTTTAGGGCTATTAACTATCAATATTGATTTCAAGATACCTTGTTCCTGTAAACATAATTCTTTTCTTTGATAATGTTGGATATCTTCATAATCAATGCCTTTGATCTATATTTGGGATGTGTTGGATCTTGATGTTGATTCAAGAGATGTCAATGATTCAAAGTCAAAGCAAGGATCTTATATAATTTACATCATTGCTTTCTTTTGTGTGATGATGTCAAGAGTGGGAGACTTTTTTTTGATGAAGATAATCTATATGCCCATCATATGGAAGCATCTCATGGGTAGCATTTGATATTTCTTTGAAGTATTGGATGGATTGAAAGATGGAAATTAGGTCATGATAGTATTTTGGGGAAGTGAGCTCTTCATATCGACTTATATTTTAGAAAATGCCATTAATAGTTTGGAAAAAATTATATAGATCATGAAAATGTTGGAAGGATGTGAGCTCTTGACCTTGAATCGATTTGGAGAAAATTTCGTTATACTCAAGATTATCTTCTTAACATGAATGTTGGGTGAATGGTATAGAATTTATAAAGGATTCTCCATAAGCTTTGAGGGGTATGGGTACAATAGTGAAGGCTTCTTGCTGCATTATAACTTATTCGATGTGTCCAATCATAAATTCATATGAGGAAGGGATATTGCAATCTAAATGTATTTTATGCAATTTCAATATGAAACATTGCTAGACATTATTAAATGATCTTGATTTTGCACTAGGAAAGTTTCTTGATGCATGGCCGATTCCTCATCTTGTGATAAATGAGTAACACAAATGTGTTCTACCATGTTATCAAAGGTATGATTTATCTTGTTTGAGTTTGATGCATTTCCTGGATCTTTTGCATTCCCATGATTAAGCATGGGATCTTTGTAAATTTCTAGATCTTTATTTCTTGTTTTTCATCAACATTAACTTCTCCTTGATCGATAATATCTTGGATAAGATATTTGAGTTTGATACAATTTTGTGTTTTTTGTCCCTTATTTTTCTTAAATTCACAATGATGATTGTCTTTGTACCATGGGGTTTAACTTGGGGTTCTTGATAGTTTTTTTAATCTGGGAGCATGATAATATTTGAATGAATCAAATTTTGTAACACTGTTTCAATAGGTTCCCCTAAGGGAGTGAATTGTTTTCGAGGAGCATTGTTTTGTCTTATTCGTGGTCCTTGTGAAGTGTTGACATTGTTAACTACTTGTTGATTTTTTTTGTGTGTTTTTTTGTGTTTTGTTGTGTGTTTAATGGTGCCTTAATAACAACCTTTGCATAAACCATAATATCATTAGTAACATTCTTACCTTTGTCCCAAAATCAGGGTTTTTCACTGGAACTAGATGGTTGGTTATGATTTTGTATGGATCCCCTAGAAATTAGGGATCATTCAATGTTGAGACATTTTTATATGCATTCCTCGTATGTTGACACACATTTCTTTATTAATTGGAAGGCTAGATACGTTTCCACATTTCCTCCAATGATTTCCACTTGTTGTTTCTCAGGTATTGGCCATTTAAATTTTATTTCTCCATGTATCCATCATTATAAAAAGGATACAAATGTTTCACCCTTTTTTTTCAAGGGTATAGATTTCCTCCAAGCTTACGTCTACATCAATATTGTAGGATAAATATGCTACATACTGATCTATTATCTCTTGAAATGTTATGAATCCTAGAGGTAGGTGTAAAAACCATTCTATGGCTTGGCCTCTAAAACTTCTTGGGAAGAGACTCATCAAGTATGAAACATTGTATGTTAATTTCATGCATGCCACATAAAATTCTCTAATGTGCTCCTCTGGATTACCACACCCCTTGTATTGCCAAATTTAGGGATCTCAAAACTTGGAAGGAATGGTATCATTGCAATATTATGATCAAATGGGTGAGGACATAAATCTTGCACTACGTATAACTTCTTATTTTTCCCCGTTTGAGTATATTGGATATTTTGCATGAGTGTATTTATTTATGAAGAAATGCCATCTTGAGGATTGTTCAATGGTAGAGCATCTATGTTGAATTCAGGGATAGTGGATGAGTTGTAAGTTGGATTTTGATACATCAATGTGTTGTTGTAATACATATTATATGGTGTGAATTGTGGGTTGGTGTGATATTCTAGATTCAGAGGCGATGAAGGGGCTGGTGTGTTATATGCTCCATGTGAATTTTGATTTAGGACTTTTTTTGAGAACTAGCATATTGATTTTGTTATTTGTACTGCAAGCTTTGTTGTTGTTGTTGTTGAACAAGAAATTGTTGTTGAGCATACTATTGTTTTGTTTATTGTGCTTGTTAAGATTGTAAGGCTTGTTGTTCTTGTAAAACTTTTTGTTCTTTTGATCTTGTTGAGCTTGTAAGGCTTGTTTTTGGGTAATAATTTTTTATTGTGCAATAGTTTGTCTTTGAGTAGTTGGGATGATGTGTTATGGAGGTGGAATGATGTTTTGATTTGTTAGAATGTACTTCATGGAATATGTTGCTTTTGTGAAATGTGTTGATGTGTATCTTGTGGTGGAGGTATGATTTGATTTTGACGTTGGTAAGAAAGGTATTACTACTGTGGGATTAATTTCTTATTTCATGACACTTGATGTTGCAGATTTTGGTTTGAGATATTTTTATTTTGATGAGGGGACACTTGCCCTTGATGTTGGGATGCTTGATGTTTTTGTGATATGAGGTTTTGAAATATTTTATGTTGTGGATGAACTTGATGTTGAGTAACCATTTGATTTTGAAACCCTTAATTTTGAGATATTTGTTGACCTTGAATTTTTGATGCTTGATGTTGGGATGTTTGTTAGAGGTTTCCTTGATTTTTTGTCGAATAATGTTGGGAAATTTGTTGATGATTTCCTTTGTTTTATTGTGATATATTTTGTGTACCTTGGGTTTTATGTCATATTGTTGTGGTACTTGTTGAGGACCCTTTCCTTGAGCCATTTGGTGTTGAGATATTTGTTAAGGCCCTTAACCTTGCTAATTTTGAACACTTGGAATGTTGTTGTGAATATTTAGATCATTTGATCTAAGTGGAATTTTGTTTTATTTAGCATGAAATGTTGGTGCAATATTTGTGGGCTGAGCATGAAAAATTGGTATAAGATTTGTGTGTTGAGGAATTGTATTATTTTGGATGCTCTAAGTTGTACGATTTGCTAGATTTTGACCCACTTGATTTCCATGTTGATTTGTGAAATTTGAATCCATCCTAGTGATTGTTGATTGAATTGGTGAATGTGATGAAGAGGGTCTTGGCATGGGTTGTGTGATGTTATGAATCAAAGTTTCACCCTGAGTGGGTTGACCCATAGATGCAACATTTGTCAATGGTTGTTCCTTAAGTGTATTCACATAAAAAGTAGAGGGAATTTTTTCCTCTTTGTGCAACTGTGAACATGCATTGGGTAGGGTTTGAGTTCAACATTGTGTTTATGACTTAGTGAGCTCTTGGATCTTGTTACATTTCAAGTAACTCTTTGGCAATGAACTCACATGAGCGTTTTTCACAATTCATTCTATTTGAACCATTGTTTCTTGTGATGGTTCAAATGGTGGTGGCGGATTGTTTGGTGAAGTGGAAAAACCTCTAGGATTGAAATAGGTATCCAAAAGATTGGTTCACTAGCATTTATTGTGATGGGTATGTTTTAACCACTAGGGTTTTCTTCCATGTTTTTCTTATGTTGTGACCTTGTTGTGATCTTAAATTGTGTATCAACCCTAGGAGTTGTATGTTGTGAATGATATTATTGAAATTCATTGGTTGATTCAAAATTTTCTAACAAAGAACCTTTAATAGGTTTAGGACCAATGATTAATGATGTGAATGCGTGAGTGATATGAAACTCTCAATTTTTTTACCTTAACCTAGACTCAAGTTTCATTGATGTTTTTTTATGATGATGGTTATGAACTTGAAAACCTTAAGAGTAGACATGTAACTCTAAGGTAAGTTTATCCAAATATATGTGCACTAATCCAACTAAATGTCTATACATAGATTGTTTCCAAATAAAGATCTAAACCATTAATCTTAGTCTAAGAGGTTTTGGTGTAAAAAATTTCAAGTTTCCTTTTGTTAATGGTTGATGTTTTGGTGTTTGATTGATGACTTGTTTGATGTTGATCCTATTTGAAATCCTATAAGACTTTGTTGAAAAGACCAAGATGTTGAAAAAAACATGAACTTTGCTTTGATGTTTGTTTGATGAGTGTTATAAGTGAGTCAAGATTGGTTTTGTTTTAGTTTTTAACTAGTTGTAGATCATTTTGATGTTTTAAGAACCAAAACCAAATCAGGAAAATGTATTGGACTATTCATGCAAATGTGCTAGACGATTGTTCTACAAAAGCGTCCGTATTTCCTAGAAGCACCAATTTTTGACAGAAGCATCAAATTGTCTGAAAAAAGGTGTCGCTATTAAATTTTTTTCCTAGAAAATGTGTCGATTTATGTTAAAGTGTTTATGTTCAAATAGAAGCACCATTTTGACAAAAATACAAGCATCAGTTTGTGCAAAGGTACCACACTATCAAGAAAATGTGTTGATCTACCTAGGGGGTCTTTATAATATCAATTTACCAAAGTATCTACATGTTTTACATGCTCTTGCATGGTTGGGAACCCATGTTTGAATGTTGGTGCATGTTCTTTCATGAAGCCATCAAAGCCATCAAAGAGTTATGGAGAACAATATTTTGACCTATTCTACTTGGTTATGGGTTAGGTTCCCATGTGAAGGCCATGTGATTATTTAATATTTTATTTCATCTTAATGGGTTGTCTACTAAGGGGAGCATGTGTTATTCTAGGTGGTTTTTATTATTGTTTTGAGATACCATTTGTGGTATTCTCTCAGACAAACTTCTATATATTGGAGCCTTGATATGTTGGTTTGTAGGTTGTCAGAGTGAAAAACTATTTTCAAATTATAGAGAGGACTATTGTATTGGTTTACTTCCTTGAAGAATAATAAAAATTTTTTATCTCTTTAGGTGTGGAGCTTTTTCCTCCAAGGGCTTCTCCATGTATATATTGTTAGATGCATAAAAAAAATAAGAGGGGGGTGGTGAATCAATTGTATACTTAAAACATTCAATCCATCAATATATTTCAAACCATTATCAACCATTAAAACCTTATCATGAATTAGCATAATGTAAACATATGAAATAGTAATGAAAACACATCCAAACACATAAGAAAACCAATTTATGTGAAAAAATGAAGAAAGTAAAAACCATGGTGAGGATTAGTGTTGAACACCCAGAATATTGAGAGGGGGAGGGGGTGAATCAGTATTTGACTAAACCAATTAAACACAAATGATCTAATTAACTGAATAGAAATAATTCACATGAAGAATGAAAGCATGAATACAACCACAAAATCACATGACACATGAACACCAAAAATTTTACATGGAAAACCCAAAAATGGAAAAACAATGGTGAGGGTTAGCTCACAATATATTATATCCAGATATAAGATATTATAAAGGATCACTGCCAGTATGCACTATCCAAAAAAGAGCTCATAGCTCATGAGTAAGAACAAAGAAGGGTTGGAAACACTTCCTAATTGAAATGATACAATAGTATCTATCATATACCAAATTATAGTTCCATTGAGGTACAAAAATGATCTTCACACTGTCTGAATTGATACTCTACTCTATTCAGAATCTGCTTAACACTGCATCACACACATATAGGTGAATCACCATACATGTAATAGTTTGCATACAATCTCTTCTTCTCTACAACATTCAAATATCATATATTCCTTTCCAACTCTTCTACATACATATCTCTTTTTTCTCTCTTGCACTGATTAAACTTTGATGATGATCTCATATATATATCTACATTAGGTAAAGCTTCAATTAGGTCGATCTTACTAGAAGTAACACAAAAAATTAAACTTGTCGTCCTTAAAGAATTTCATCCAAACTTAGTGCCTAATATAAAAATACAATTTGCATCAAGATAGGTCGGCATGGATAAATATAAATCCCACATAAGATAGAATTGCTCAAATATTCTCCACAAAATACCAACCATGTTAGGTCAGCCCAAAATAGACCTAAACACAAAGTTTGCAAGAGAACATGCAATTTCATCAATCGTGCGATCTCAAAACTCAATATCCCATCGAATTCCCATTAAACTGAAATTCATTATCTTATCTTTATTATCACAAGACAAAATAATTATTTGTGAAGCAGTTTGGAATCTCCCACACTGGTACATTGTATAAAAGATAACTATTATATACAAAACCACATACTGTCATTCATATCTTTTTGAAAATTGTACAAAATGTCACAAAATTTTGAATGTTTCATCTAATGGATTCAAAATTGTATTTATGATTGTAGAACATTATACCAAATGCGGTGAGGTGCAGACCCGAAAATTGGCGCACTAGACCAAAATACTGGCAAAGGAAGCACTTAGCCAAATTTCTAATAAACGAGGTTTTTTGGACCAACAAGTACTATACAAAGGTCACCAAAAATACTCCCACACTATGCTAGGATGATCATAACAATGTTGGCATCAATAAAAAACTGGAGCAACCAATGTATGTACACTTCATGCTCATGTTGCTAGACTGCATCATCAATGAAAGACTTCTAAAACTTCAACAATCTCCCCCTTTGTCATTGATGGCAGCATGTATATCAAAAAAATTTTCAATGAATTGATTCAAAACTTGTCTCCCCCTTACACATATAAACTTGTCTCTCAAAAAGGCTTTCCAACCATCTTTCCAAAAATGTAACTATCACTTCCAAGTGCTTTGACAAATATGTTTTTCCACTCTCCCCCCTTTGAAATAAATGGAAAAGGTAATGCAAAGGCTCAATATGCTTCCCTTAGATATATATGTTGACTATCCCCAAAAAAATAATCTTTAATGCAAAAACTTGGGAATGTGTTGTAGTGTCAAAAAAAGTAACCCTTTTTCACACTTAATTTGGGAATGAATAATTAATGATAAAATGGACTTAATTGTGTCTTATTTAGGGTGTTGTATAGTGTATCTTTACACTTTCACACCAATCTATGGATTTATTACTTAATTGAGGTTAAATTAAAGTTATTTGGCCCCTTAAATTCAAATCCAAGCCTAATTTATTGCATTTTCCGAGGGATAAATCCCAACACTTAAATAATATTACACAACACTTAATTTCATGAGGAATGTGTCCTAGTATAGTGACCTAGGACCCATTTTCCACATGGAGAATGGGTCCTCACTAGGTCCTAGGACCCCCTTTTGGCATGAAATTTCACATCTCCTGAAATGTGTCCTAGTTGAGTATGCTAGGGCCCATTCGCGATATGGCGAATGTGTCCTCCTTAACTTAGGCCACCCCTATTGGAACATATTCTTGGTAGGATTTTAGTGATTTCAAATCCTAGATCCGATGTCAATTTGTGTTATTTGAACTTTGAGATTTAATCTTAAGTTATGTATGAATATAAGGTTATTTCACATAGTTTCATCTAAGAATTTGTATGCAAGAATCCTAAGAGTTCACAAGAGAATTCAAAAGCATTCAAGGGTAGATTATCAAGGTTATATTGAAGCAATAAAAATATCATATCATCATGTCAAAGGCATAATGCATCATGCATGTTGTTGAGATAATGTTGTGATGTAGTATTTCAAGATCCAATTAAAGAATTGTTTCAAATCAAGTTCGTGATCAATATCTACATTCATCAAGGCCACTTCATGCAAGATTTCTGTTTTTCATTCAAGATTTAATCCAAGGTATCATTGTTTCATGTTTCATTATTTCATCATAAGGTTTGAAAAAGGAAAACCCCTATTCCCTAACAAATCAATAATTTTTATTCTCCTTTAATGTGCGATTGCAGGATTTAGATTGAAGATCAAGTGGAGAACAAAATTTGTCAAAATTGTCAAAGTTGCAAAGTTGTCATCTTTCTTGCAAGATCATGAAAACTAAGCCATATAATTTACTTCCAACTTTCAGGAGCTAAACACCTAGGATATGAGAGTGTAGACATAAAAGAACAAAACCCATAAATCAATTTTCCAAAAACCTAGTAGGGACCCATTCACCATTGGGTGAATGAGTCCTCTATGAGGCCATAAAAAGAACTTTCTACAATTGGTACACATCATTTCAGCATCTTAAAACTTACCTTTTTTTTATAATAGTTAGGTTTATTTTTTGATTATTAAGTACACATTATAGCCCTCATAATTGAGTGAAACAACATAGAAAAAGTAGGTTCCTCCATTTGGTTAATCCTTTTGGGGTGAGAACCCCCTTTTTTATTTGTTTAATTTTGGTGAACCTGACTTCTTGAGAATTGTATTTTTCTGATTTTTGGAGTCTCTTTTTATCTTATATTAGATCTTGCATTCATTAAACTTACTTTATAGCAGACCTAAATCTAAAAATCAAAATTAGAATAATCCTTAAAAATAAATTGTAAAACTAGGTCTCATCATTTTGTCACAAACCCTAATCTAGCAGACCTAAATCTAAAAATCATTAGAAAATCCTTAAAAATATGTAAATACTCATTTCAAAACCCTAATCTAGGACCCATTCATCCTAGGGCGAATGAGTCTCTGATTAGACCTAAATTTGGATTTCTGGAAATTGAAATCTTTAGTTTTGTGCTTCTATTTACTGCTATCAGATCTTTGTTTCAATTTGTTAATTTTTTGTTTCATTCAATTCATTAAATCTAGATTAACTTGGTTCATTTAGTGCATTTTCCAAATTCAAAATTTCATTTTCATATTGTTGCATAGTGTAATCAACAAATTACCTTGTTTAAGTCTTCAAATCTAAAAATGGACAAGTGTTTTAGCAATGTGTGGAAGTCTTTGTTCTCTTTGGTTGATGTTTCAAGTTTTGTTTTTGGAAATGATCCTAATTTAATTGAATCTACTCATGCTAACCCAAATCCTAATGAGTTTCCTCATGAAGTTAACATCATTGGAGAATATGATGATAGCATGAATAATTTCATAAGTGATGTCCTTAGCAATCTTGAGAATAATGCATCTTTCTACCCTTCCATGAAACAACCAACACAAATTGAGATTTTTGGTCTTTTACATCCTGAAATTGAGTCACAAAACAAGCCTAAACTTCCAACAGTGAGTGAACCTAGTTCCTCTAGTAAAGTGCATATTCATTCATCTTATATTAACAAAGTGATCAACTCTCCCATCAACCTTGAAGAGACTTATGGCCAAGGCTTTAAGATTTTAACCAACCAAGGATGTGACATAACTAATGAGCATGAAATTCATAAAATTTTAGAGAAAATTCCTATTGAACAAACCAAATGCATAGGATATCAATATCCTCCTCCTGACATAAGTGTCCTCCTTCCTAAAGAACAACTAACACCTAACAAGAATGATGTCAAGCAACAAAAACCTTACAAACTCAAAAAAAATCTATTCATTTGTACTCAAACAAAAATTGAACGATAGTTGGAACAAATCCTTAAGAAAGGTTGGATTAAATTTTGAACTTGTAGTAAAAGTAACATACCTAAGAAAAACATGATTTATTTCACATGTCATAGAACTCTTGGGCATCTTACTGATGAGTTTCATGCATTAAGATTGATATTTAGTGATTTTCACTTCAATGATGATGATTTTTATCAAGTGATTGCATATCATGTCCTTTTTCTCATTGCCATGTAATAGTTTTAGGATCTTAACATTCTCACTATTACATTTTATACATTCATTGAAAATTATTCTCTTTATTGCAAGGAGCTCATTCTCATCACTTATCTCAGCTCATCTGTGTCTTGCACTTAGTTGGGGCAAGGGGATAGTTAGCCTTGCCCTAGTTTTGGAACTTTTTGTTGTCCCTTTAGCTAGTTGTCTACCTTTCGTATATACTGACCGAGATTTGGATGTGGATGACCTACTATAGGTTGATTGGCATGTGCCTAACTTATCTTTTTCTTTGTTTTCTTTTTCATGTTTCTTTATGTGATTGCATGTGTGTAATGTGATCCCCTGTTCTATTTCATTTGATTTATATATCTCTCTCTTTGTGCATTCCTCTATATGTACCTACATTCTTCTATATTTCATAAAAAAATAATCCTTTTTCGCTTGTCTTGTGTTTTCCTTTTGGGGATGACACAAGGCATTGAGACATTTAGGTCTCTTCCATGTTGACCCAAAGGATTTTTCTTTTTTTTTTTCTCTCTCTCTTTGTGTCATTCTTCTAGTTCTATGAGTATTTGGAGAATGATGACAGTTCTAAGATCTATGAAAACATTATAGCAAAGGTATATTGACCCCAGATCCATAGATCCCTTAAGTATTTTTGGGGGAAACGCCTCCTTCCTTTTCCATGATGAAGCTCTATTTCAGGAACATATGACTTGGCATAGGTTTTTCTGAGTAAGATCTCATATCTTGGGTTGGAACATTGGCTATTTAAAAGTAGTTGCTCACGAAATTGGTGTTAGCAACTGCTTTCAAGTGGGGACATACATCGATGACATATTTTGACATTCTACATATTTCATGGTGTGATTTTCTTTCTTGTGATGCATCATTTTCTTGGTGGTGTCATTAGGTTTGATGTCCTCCAAGAGTGTGACATTTATAAGCATTCAAGTTTCCCTTATTGGCATGATGTGAAGCAAGGCATTCCCATGAACGAAAATAAAAACCTATCGACATAATATTCATAAGCATTTAACATTGTGGTACCTTATCAAAATTTTTAGGAGGATAACTTTGATGTGGTATGGGAGCCTAATATGATTCTCTCATTTTCCACCCTTTTGGGATACTCACCTAGTGGATGGTCTGAGGTTCCACTACCCCAGAGTGAGCTTGTGTGTGTCATTTGTATAGTGGAAATCAAGTTCTTCTTGTGAACATTTTTGGACAAACAATTATGTTCCACATCGTGTTGGAACGGTCGAAGCTTGATCCTTTATTTTATTGATCTTTGATAGTGTATGATTGTGTATCTTTGTCATTGTTGCATACATAGGTTTCTTTAATGTCTACTTTAGTGTGAGTTTGACATGGGGCCTACTCTCACTAAAGTGGGGGAAGAATGTAGTGTTGAAAAAAGTAGCCATTTTTCACACTTAATTTGTGAGTGAATAATTAATGATAAAATGCACTTAGTTGTGCCTTATTTAGGGTGTTTTAAAGTGTATATTTACACAATTTCACACTAATAGAGGTCTTTATTAATTAATTGAGGCTAAATTAAAGTTAATTGGCCCCTTATTAACATCTAAGCCTAGTTTATTTCATTTTTCAAGGGATAAACCTCAAAACTCTTAAATAATATTACACAACACTTAATTTCATGAGGAATGTGTCCTAGGATAGTGACCTAGGACCCATTTTCCGCCTAGAAAATGGGTCCTCACTAGGTCCTAAGACCCCCTTTTGGCATGACATTTCACCTCCTGAAATGTGTCCTAGTTCAATATGCTAGGACCCATTCACCCTATGGTGAATGGGTCCTCCTTAACTTAGGACACCTATCTTGGAACATATTCTTGGTGAGATTTTAGTGATTTAAAATCCTATATTTGATGTCGGATTGTGTTATTTGAATTTCAAGATTTAATCTTAAGTTATGTATAAATATAAGGTTATTTCACATAGTTTCGTCTAATAATTTTTATGCAAGCATCCTAAGAGTTATAAAGATCATTCAAGGGATGATTATCAATGTTCTATTACAAAAATAAAAGATCATCTCATTATGTCAAATTCATAATACATCATGCATGTTTTTGAGCTAATGTTGTGATGTACTATTTCAAGATCCAATTCAAGCATTGTTCCAAATCAAGTTCATGATCAAGATCTACATTCATTGAGGCCACTTCATGCAAGATTGTTGATTTTTCATTCAAGATTTCATCCAAGGCATCATTGTTTCATCATAAGGTTTAGTTACCAAAACAAGGTTCGACCAAGGAAAACCCCTCTTCCCTAACAAATAAACATTTTTTCTTCTCCTTTAATGTGTTATTGCAGGTTTTAGGTTGAAGATTAGGTGGAGAACAAAAGTTGTCAAAATTTTCAAAGGTGCAAAGTTGTCATCTTTCTTGCAAGATCGCGAAAAACCAAGCCATTAAATTTAATTCTGACTTTTAGGAGTTGAACACCTAGGATTTAGGAGTGCACATATTGAAGAACAAAACCCAGAAATCAATTTTCCAAAACCTAGGAGGAACCCATTCGCCACTGGGCGAATGAGTCCTTGGTGAGGCCCAAAAAAGCACTTTCTGCAACTGGTACACACCATTTTAGCATCTTAAAATCTACCTTTTTGTTGTTATAATAGTTAGGTTTGTTTTCTGATTGTTAAATACACATTATAGCCCTCATAATTGAGTGAAACAACATAGAAAAAAGTAGGTTCCTCCATTTGGTTAATCCATTTGGGGTGAGAACCCCCCTTTTCTATGTTTCATGTGCATAAAGGTAAGACTTATCAACTTGAATATGTGGAACCTTTGAGCTTCTTTAGAATATCCTGCCAAGTAAATTTTCCTTCTTGCCAAAGTCTTTTTGCTTCTACAAGAGTCCTGCATTGTAATTCATGTTCCATTAGAGACTCTTCTCCTTCTTCCATAGTATTGGGGTTAAGGTTTATTCTTGAGAGTTTATCAACACTGGAAAGCGTACTAGATATATGAGTATTCTTTATCTTCACTAAGTCCCTTAATGTCACATATTCTTTGATTGTTTCTTCCCTCTGATTCTACAAGGAAAAGAAATTGTCAAGCAGCTGCATAATTATCAAGTAGTATAATAGTAAGTTTTGTGCTTCTTCTTCACAAATTTTAGTATCCTTCAATCCCTTCATAGCCCTGTGATGTGCATCTGCACATTTCCTTTTGATATCCTCTAGACTCTTCTCTGCAGTCCTTGCTTCTAATCCACTTCTAGCTTGTACTTTTAATCTAGAGACATATGTTTTCAACGAATCAACCAAGTTTCTAGAAATTTCTATAGTAGAAAATGATGAATTAATGCTTGTTCTAAGGGTTACCTCTTGTAAAGCTTTCATGGCTTCATCCATGTCTTATGCACTCATATTTCTGATTCTGGTTTCATGCTCATGTTGACCATCATCTTTGTGCATCCTTCCCTCTTCTATGTTTGTGTCTTCTTGCTTTGCACCTTCTTGCTTAATTTCAATCAAAGGAATGATAATGCTTTTCCTTTTCTTACCTATTCTCCTAGAACTATTGGAGGCTTCAGTTCTAATCCTAGCCTCTAATCCTGATCTGTTAAGTTCTTTATGGATTCTTAAATCACTTCCATATAATGAATAGCTTCTTCCTCAGTTACTCCATAGTCCATCTTTGAAATCTAAACAGTTTTGGGCTCAATTACTTCCATGAAGAAAAATTCAATAGAGATAAAGAAATTAATGTCTCCTGAGTACTGTTCCAACACACTCTTAGGTATTCTTATTCTTTCATTCATCTTCATCTAAAACATTCCAAATAATGTTGCAAGAGCTTCATCTTGAGCATCTAAACCACCAGGATTTCTCATATAGTTTGTTATTTGATGTGCAACCAATTTTGTACTTGTCCACTCTACATTCCCAATTATCGATACTTCCTTCATGAAGTAAAAAAGAAAATAGATTATCAAAGTACCATACTTGAATGTATGATTTTTTCTCTTTTTGATTTCCTCCAGGTTCTTCATCAAATGTTCTCAAAGTAACTTAGATAGGTCATAATTAGCACCATTTTCATTCATGTTATGTGCGATGTGAATGATAGTGGTAAAGACTATATAGTCATTATTTGGTAAAAAAAAATTGTGTCCAACAATAATTGTAGTGTATCGAATATCCAGAATCCTAATTGTGTTCAAGGTGAATTATTTTTCTTCAAGTGTAGCACATGTCTTCTCCATTACATCCTTCACCTTGATATTTTTTCATTCTATAACTAGTTTGGAGGACCACAAACTAGTTACATCCTTAATAAATTCCTTATTTATTGAGTACTTTCTATCAATCCAAAAGGATTCATTGTGAATTCTACTTAATACCATTCTAATGTACTTTTTAACTTCAAACCATAGAAACTTCTGCCATACATCCAATTTCCTTTCATTTAGGGTTTTGTATTCTAGTTTTAAGGTGTCATCATTTCCTTCCAATTCTCTTGTCCATAGAACACCTAATTCATTATTAGAAACTTCTTCTATTTTCTCGTGAATGTATGCATTAATATCCTCAATTGGTAAAACTCCAAATGGAGTGCAAGAAAATGCACCCACCGAATCTTCCAATAGAACTTTCCAAGAATGCCTCTTCAATTTAGGTTGTGGTATCTCTAACACATTTACAACCTTCAGTCCTTCAATTTCATCTAAAATGCTTTTAAATAAGAATTCTAGAAAACTGGGAGTATGCAAAATACCTGTTAAACTTGCTTGGCAAAAATAAGGGTTTTGATGGTCTTCTACTAGGAGATGCATCGAATCCCTCCACTTCTTCTTCTTCACTTTACTTCTCCTTCGCATGCATATAATAAAATGAATTTGTCTTCCCAATAATTCTTTTAACTCCTTGATTTGACCCATTTCAACAATAAATGCTTCGGATAAAAAGCTAGTAAACTTTAAAACCTTGTATGCACAGTCAACTTTCAGAAGCTCTACAAACTTTTGCATAAAAGTATTTCCTCTTGTAGTTTTCACAATAGATCCAAAATATTATTCCCAATCTTGTCTCTTCATGTCAAGCCATGACACGTCATAGAGGCAAGGGGGCTATAATATTTTCAGTAAAGCTCCCCTTAAGCTATAGCTTTGGGCTTAGTTAGCAGAGGAAACATCTGAACCAGAGATAGGTACAGATTATCCTTTGTTCTCAGATTCTTATTTTTTTCTCCATACATTTCCCATTTCCTTCTTCACTTCATTCAAATCAACATTATTGATGGGTTCACCTTTCTTTGTAGGCTCATTCTTTCTTATGTTCTTGTTTCTACAAAATTTTGCAATATGTTTGGGCTTGTTGCAATTATAGCATACAACCTCTTTCTGACCAATTTGACCTCCATTCAATCTTGTTTTGAAATGTTTAGCCTTATGTCCAAATACATTGCATGTATAAAAATAGCCAATGAATGATCTAGTAGTATTAAATCTATTCAACATTTGATTTCTGCACTCAACAACTCTATGTCCAAATTTCTCGCATACAAACTATTGTCCAGAAAAGGGTCCAACATTTTGATTCATTCTACCTCTACATTCTATAGCTTTATGTCTAAATTTATTGCATGAAAAGAAAACACCATTAAAATATGGGTACCTTTGAGCATTTGGTTGTCTAATAGGGATTCTTCCAACATTACTTCTCTGATTCTAGAAATTTCCAATTCATCTTTTCTTTAATTTTTCTAGATTCACTACTATTAGATGTTTGGTCTACTTTAGAGATTTCTCCTCTTTCAAGTCCCAAACCACTTTTATCTTTAGATGCTTTCTATCCAACAATTAACTCATCAAGCATTGTGGACTTTGTCTTAAATTTTTCCTCATGAATTCTTTCTTTCTCCAAATTTTCTCTTAGATTTATCACTTCCTGTTCAATTCTAATGCATTCATTAGTCTTTCTTTGTATCACTGCATTCAAACAATCATCAATTTTATTATTTTATTCCACTTGTATTTTTAGTTTGATGATGTCTTCATTTTCTTTCTTTAGTTGTTCATTAGCTTCTCTGTGTCTTACATTGAATTTCTTGATCTTCTCTCTTAGCTTCTTGATACGTTCATTTTCTTCTTTTAGATTTTCCTTTAGATCTCCATTCTCATTTTCAATTTTGTTAAGATCTTCAAGTGCAGCTTTAAATTATTCATATTTTTCTAGCATACAGTCTTCTTCTATGTATTCAATTGTAGAAATTTCTTCCGGAGGAATAGGATACTTCATGTCAACCATATGTTACAACTACAAGATCTTCCCAAAGTAGTCAAGCTCCTTCCAACAAACCAAGCTCGTATACCATTTATTGAGCACCCATAATACTAAGAGGGGGTGAATTAGTATTCTAATAAACCAATTAAACACAACCCATCCAATTAATTGAATAGAAATAACTGTAGTGAATAATGAAAGAATGAATACAACCACAGAATCACATGACACATGAACACCAGTATTTTTACAAAAAGGGAAAAACCGCGATGAGGGTTATCTCACAATATGTTATATCTGGATATAATATATTACAAAGGATCACTACCAAGATGTAGTCTCTAGAAAAGAGCTCACAACTAACTGAGTAAGAACATAGAAGGGTTAGCAACACAACCTAATTGAACTGATACAATAACATCTATCATATGCCAAATTATAGCTCCATTGAGGACAAAAATTATCTTCACACTATCTAATTTATACTCTACTCTATTCACAATTTTCTTAACATTGTATCGCACACACATAGGTGAATCACCATACATGTCATAGTTCACATACAATGTTCTCTTCTCTACCACATTCACATATCATATATTCCCCACACTCTTCTACACACACAACTCTTTCTGCTCTCTTTCACCCATTAAACTTTGGTGATGATCTCATATATATATATATCCACATTAGGTAAAGCTTCAATTAGGCTGACCTAATTATAAGTAACAAAAAAAATTAAACATGTCATCCTTAAAAGAATTTCATCCACACTTACTGCCTAAGATCAAAATACAATTTGCATCAAGGTAGGTCAGCATGGACCTAAATATAAATCCCACATAAGATAGAGTTTCTCAAATATTCTCCACAAAATATCAAACATGTTAGGTCAGCCCAAAATAAACCTAAACACAAAGTCTTCAAGAGCACATGAAATTTCATCAATCATGAGATCTCAAAACTCAATCTCCCATCAAATTCCCATTCAACTGACATTCATTAGCTTATCTTCATCATCGCAAGAAAAAAGAATTATTCACAGAGAAGTGTGGAATCTACCATACTGGTACACTATACAAAAGATAACTATGATATACAAGACCACATACTATCATTCATATCCTTTTGAAAACTATAAAAAATGTCACAAAAACTTGAATGTTACTGCATCTGATGAACTCGAAATTGTATTTATGACTCTAGAAGATTATACCAATGTGTCATGAGGTGAAAACCCAAAAAATGATGCAATGGACCAAAATACTAGAAAAGGAAACACTTAGCCAAATTCTTGATAAACCAGAGGAATAAACAACCATAACTCAATTTCCTTAATAAAATTGAAACATTCTTGGGTTACTCAATCAACTTACCCTTCACAATTCCTTAGTTCCAAATACTCAAACATACATTAAGAGTCCCAAAGTTCATTACATCCCCAAGACATATTTTTCCATATGAGAGTGAACTATCTAGGCCTTCAAAAACTCAATCCTCAGTTCATGATACAAAACCCCCATTAAAACAGTTTCCAATCACATTGACTATTCTGAAAACAAAATGGGTTTTTCCCACTAAATTGATTTGTGTATGGACATTATTGTCTCTACCATCCATCAAGACCTTAAATTCAACAAAACAAACTATTTCATTAATCTTCCCTTCCATATTTCCATCAATTTATCATGACTGTCCCGAAAGAGTTATATTGACACTTACAAGCTTCAACCACAAATTCACCATTCAAGACAAATATGTTTGATCTAACACTTGGGATGTTATTTTTAGGTCTAAAGAAACTTGATTCAACTATTTACCAATCCCAAGAACTCAGATTACATGATTTAAAGACAATTCCTTATGAAGGCTACCCAACACTTGTAACAATTCACAAAGGACTGCTAGCACTTATCTTACAAGATCCTCCTCCAAATATGAATATGAAATGTGTTTTGGACACCCATTTAAGGGTTCTAAAACATACCCAAAATTCAATATTGGTTACTTTGAAGAAAGGTATTTGAATTCAGGCTTTACCAATCTTAGATAGGCCTAATTTGTGCTTACACCAGTAAGGCTTTATTGAAAATATTAATGCCACCATAAAAATATTTCAATCAATACTTGAAACATGTCAATATAGACTTGTTAAAGATTAAAATTAATTTTAATTTTCTTCACATTGAGCATTCACTCAAACCCTAGGGTATATTCATGTGCTTTACCTTGTTTAGCAGTTTGTAATTAAAAAAAAACATTCAAATCTTAAATCCTTCCTCATTCTACTCCCTTACCTAATCACTCCAAACCCCTAGTATTTGAAAGTGTACCTATCAAGGATTTCTCTTACCATAATTTAGGAGATTTTAACCATAAAAATGAGAGAAACTCAACTTCAAGTCACTGTTTACCCTAACAGAGGGTTTCACTTGTCAGCACCAAATTTCAAATATATTGCACAAATCTAAACCAATTTACATGAGAAAAAAAAGAAAAGGGAATTGATTGAGTCCTTTACCACTTACAATAGAAAATAAACCATTCCTAGCCTATACAAGGCTGTACTCAGCCAAGAAATAGAGAAATTTTGAAGAAAATTGCATAAAACTGATTTTTCTTTTGATCAAAACCATTCATACAATCACCCACGAATTATAAAATGGTTCCAAAGCCTTTTTAAAGGAATTAAATCATGAATTTTTAACTTCCAACTACCTCCAACCACCTAAAACTATAAGTGACCTTTCATATTCCTTGTTACATCATTTTTTGCATATTGATAACTTTTGCATTTACTAAATTTTGACACCAAACTGAAAGCTTGACCTCCTAAGGACTTTAATAAATTGAAAATGAATTGAATGACCGTTGGGAAATGTGAAACAATATAATTTAAATCAAAATGAAATCATGTCAATTTCAAGGTGCTTCTGCACCAAACTTTTGGCCAAATTAAATTCAAGTCCACTTGAATTTGTAGTTGTCCATAACCTACTTTCCTTGTATGCTCTGCCACTACTCCATCTTGAAACAATTCTTAATCACCTTAATTTTCACCTTGGGTTTGAATTTTTCCATGCAAATCATCTTCATACCATGCTCACCAACTAAAATTAGGTTCCTTATGCTTTGATGCTTCTCAATACCTTGTTTCTCTCCTTGTCCTTTGACCTTTAACTTGTTCCCTATCCAAAGAATTAACACAACAAAGAAATGAAATTTTAGATTTAACACAATACCTTCATCTCTCCTTAACTCTTTGCAAACTTCCAAGATCAGTTCATCTTTGATAATTTGTTCATCTAATCTTGACACCAACTCAATATCATTTCCCTATAAGACCAAGTTCTTCATCTTCATGCTTGAAATATTCTTGTGCATCTTCAAATGCTTCTTCTTCTATCACCTTCACTTTCATCTTCATTTGTCTTCTTCTTCTTTTTGCTATCTTTTGAATGGGCCATGCCACTTTCTTTCCCTTTCAAATTCCAACTTGTCAACTGCTCAATAATTTGCTCCATCTTCATTATGGACTCCTAGAACTCTTTATCAAATCTTGTCAACTCTTGCTTCAGCTCAGCTAACTCTTTGTCAAATTTCTCTTCGCTCTTTCTCTTCTTCCTCTCTTCCTCTACCTTCAAATTCCTTCTTATCATTTCCATATTTTCCTCTTCTCAAAATTTTCTTTGCCTTCCCTTGGCAGCAACTAGGTTATCTACTCAACCTACAACCAACCACAACACAACACAAACAACAAACAAACTCACCAGCCTAGACCTTCTGAGCTATATTACCAATTTGATGCAATACAGAGGAATAAACAACGAAAACTCAATTTCCTTAATCTAATTCAAACATTCTTGGGTTACTCAATCAAATTACCCTTCACAATTCCTTAATTCCAAATACTCAAACATACATTCAGAGTACGAAAAGTTCATTACATCCTAAAGACATATTTGTCTATATGAGAATGACCTGTCTAGGCCTTCACAAACTCAATCCTCAGTTCATGATATGAAACCCCCATTAAAACACTCTCCAATTTCACATTGACTATTCTAAAAACAACATGGGTTTTTCCCACTAAATTTATTTTTGCATGGCCATTATTGTCTCTACCATCCATCAAGACCTTAAATTCAACAAAAAAAACCATTTTATTAATCTTCCCTTCCATATTTCCATCAGTTTATCATGATTGTCGCAAAAGAGTTATATTGACACTTACAAGCTTCAACCACAAATTCACCATTCAAGACAAATATATTTGATCTAAAACTTGGGATGTTATTGTTAGGTATAAAGCAACTTGATTCAACTATTTACCAATCCCAAGAACTCAAATTACATGATTTAAAGATAATTCCTTATCAAGGCTACCCAATGCTTGTAACAATTCACAAAGGACTGTCAACATTTATCTTACAAGATCCTCCTCCAAATCAGACTATGAAATGTGTTTTGGACACCCATTTAAGGTTTCTAAAAATGACCAAAAATTCAATATTGGTTACTTTGAAGAAAGGTATTTGAATCCAGGCTTTACCATTCTTAGATAGGCCTAATTTGTGCTTACACCAGTAGGGCTTTATTGAAAATATTAATGCCACCATAAAAATCTTTCAAACAATACTTGAAACATGTCAATATATACTTTTTAAAGCTTAAAATTAAATTAAATTTTCTTCACATTGAGCATTCACTCAAACCCTAGGGTATATTCATGTGCTTTACCCTGTTTAGCAGTTTGTACCTAGAAAAAAAAGTCAAATCTTTAATCCTTCCTCATTCTACTCCCTTAACTACTCACTCCAAATCTCCAGTATTTGAAAGTGTACCTATCAAGGATTTATCTTACCAAAATTTAGGAGATTTTAGCCAAAAAAATGAGAGAAACTCAATTTCTTCAAGTCACTGTTTACCCTAACAGAGGGTTTCACTTGTTAGCACCAAATTTCAAATATCTTGCACAAATCTAAACCAATTTACATGAGAACAAAAAAATGGGATTTTATTGAGTCCTTTACCACTTAAAATAGAAAATAAACCATTCCTAGCCCGTACAAGGCTGTACTCAACCAAGAAATAGAGAAATTTTGAAGAAAATTGCATAAAACCGAGTTTTCTATTGATGAAAACCATTCATACAATCACCCACGGATTACAAAATGGCTCCAAAGGATTTTTAAAGGAATTGCATCATGAATTTTGAAATTCAAACTACCTCCAACCACCTAAAACTATAAGTGACCTTTCATATTCCTTGTTACATCATTTTTTGCATATTGACAATTTTTTCAATTTTTGGACAACTTTTGCATTTACTCAAATTTTGAAACCAAACTTAAAACTTGACCTCCTAAGGACTTTAATACATTTTAAAATGACTTGAATGACCCTTGGGAAATGTGAAACAATATAATTTCAATCAAAATGAAATCATGTCAATTTCAAGGTGCTCCTGCACCACAAGCACTATACAAAGGTCACCAAAAATACTTCCCCACTATGTTAGGATGATCATAAAAATATTGGAATCAATGAAAACACTAGATGAACCAATGTATTTACACTTCATGCACATGTTTGTAGACTACATCATCATAACAGACTTCCAAAATTCTAACAATTAGCTCACACATATATGAATTGCAACACCAAATATAATTAGGCTCACTACTAAAATGACTCATTGTCTAGAAGAAAGAAGAATAGAAGAAGACTATCAAAAAGAGATTCATTATCTCAAGAAAACAAGATAAATCCACCAGTATAAATTTATGCCATTTGTAACCTTCAGCTCACTACCTCTAGCAACCTCAAGCATACTGAAATGTAGACACCTTCTGCTCACTACATCCAGAAGTAATAGGAATTTAAGATCACACTCAGATCATCACACTTGATCACTTTCACATCTTTTGCACTTTACAAATTTTCCACACAATCCAAAAAACCTTCATCTTGTATTTATACCATTCACAACCAAAACAATCTCAGTTAGGTTGGCCTTAATGAAATTTATGCACCTCAGATGTGCAACACCAAATAGGTCAGTACAAAACATTTATGTGGTGAAAATAAGTGAAGGAAAACCATGCCAAGGGTTAACTAGGACCTAAATCTACACCGAAATGATTCACCACACTTCCATAAACAACAATCATCCTTTGCAATTAGTGCTAGGATGCCATGTTGGGAAAAATTGCACTAACACTAACATGCAACCATAAACACAACTCTCTAGTTGTGGAAAATCTTGAAGACTACAA
The DNA here is from genome assembly GCA_007115665.2 of Sequoiadendron giganteum. Classification (NCBI taxonomy): domain Eukaryota; kingdom Viridiplantae; phylum Streptophyta; class Pinopsida; order Cupressales; family Cupressaceae; genus Sequoiadendron; species Sequoiadendron giganteum. The sequence goes on along the minus strand of CM021100.1, from coordinate 840,058,381 downwards.
AATAACACTCCACAACATTTGAGAGTATTCCACATCATTATAATAGTCAACACTACTACTGCAACCACCTGAAACTAAAGAACACTTTCATTCTCTGCAACTAGACACACTGGCATATACATACAACTCAGTAACCAACCTTTCAGAACACCACAACATGTAAAATATGAAGGGAAGGTAGATACAAACAATATAAGAATATTCCTTGATCTGCAAGACATGAAAGTTCATCGTAGAGAAATGCGAAGCAATCTAATTTCTCTCAAACAACCCTCTTCACAAACAAATACTCTGTCAAACAAAGCTTCCACTATCGTATGATCCAGAACTTGAAAATATGGATATAGCACCTCTAAACACCTCTAATAAAAATTTCCAAACCACACAAGCATATATTCAACCATGAAGAAATGTGGAGAAACACACTAAACACACTTTTGTCACATTGTACTCTCTTTTATTCAAATTTTCTCAAAAGCACTTGGAAACAAAGTGAACCAACTACAAATGCAACACATACTCATTACATGCATCAATGATAATACTAGTGACAACACCACAATGTAGTGCAACACTCTCCAACAACTTCATCAACTTCATCTATCTCTACATACAAGGGGTTGACATTATCAACACCAAAAATATCCCCCAACACAAGTTAGGTTTCTAGAATTCTCTACAACTATATTGGAAGTTGACAATAATGAAAATACCAACAAAAACTTCAAATTTCCAACAATCTCCCCCTTTTTCATCGATGGAAAGAACGGTTTTGAAAAACCATCAACAAAAAGATCATATCAATAGCAACTCTACAATAAGTAGTACTGCCCCTGACTAGGGCATCTCTCAATATTCATACTCTCATTCTCCCCTTTTCTAGAACACACTTTTGCACCAACTCTCTCCCCTTTGTTTCCTTTATTTTTTAGACAAAACCCCCCCTTTTGACATCAATGGAAAAGGGTAACACCAACACCTTTGACACATTACCTTCATAAGATTTTTGTTTCCTATTCTCCCCCTTTGACATTTGCATACATCACCAATTTTTTCTCTCCCAATTTGATAAAAATTCAAAGGGAAACACCTACAAACAATTTCTCTCTCCACTACACTCACTTTTTTGCATTCTCCCCTTTAGGGGCATAAAATATGCTCCATCTGAATGTTCCACCAACAATACCACTACCTGCTCCCCCTGAGAGGTATCCTTCAACATCATTCCAAGACCAAGAATGTATATTGAAATTATTCTTAGATATATGCACAAACTTATGTATCTAAGTGAAAGAAGGAGTGGAAATAACCCCTAACTTCTATTAGAGATACTCAAAAGTATCTTTAGGAAGATCATTTTTGAAGATATCTGCAACTTGAGCCTTAATAGGAACATACTCCAACTTCACCTCATTCTCGACAATTTTCTTTCTTAAGAAGTGATATTAGATAGAGATATGTTTTGTTCTTGAATGCATTACTGTGTTCTTTGAAAAATTGATTACACTTGTATTATCACACAAGATATAAATAGTTTCATCATATGATACTCTAATATCCTTCAATTTTTTCTTCATCCACAACACTTGTGTATAACATGATGCTGCTGCAATATACTCTAATTCTATAGTAGATAATGACACTAAATCCTACTTCTTACTCAACCATGAAACCAATCTACTTCCAAGAAAAAAAGCACCACCACTTGTACTTATTTTGTCATCTATGCATCCTGTCTAATCCATATCTGTATATGCACTCAAAGAGAAGTTGGTATCCTTTGGATACCACAAACCATAGTTCGGAGTGCCCTTCATGTATCTAAATATCCTATTCATTTCTAAAACATGAGATTCTTTGTGATATTCTTGAAATCTAGCCATGCGACAAACTGAATGCATGATATTTAGTCTAGTAGAAGTTAGGTATAACAGTCCACCAATCATTCATCTATACTTTAATATGTCTTACGAGATTCATCATTCTTTCTCAACTTGAAACTAGTAACCATAGGAGTACATACCAGTCTAGAATCCTCCATCCCAGAATTCTTCAACATTTCATTAACATACTCTAACTGTGAAATGAATATGGGTGATCCCACAAAGCTGGTTTACAATTTCTAAGAGGAACTGATTTTTGCTGAAATCACATATTTTTAGAAAATATAATGATTTAAGCTTTTAAAAGTTCCATTTTAAGGATTCCAATTGAATATGGTTTGATCAAACCACCTTAGATCAAACCCCCTTGGATAGAACCTCGCTAGTTTTAAACCATACCTATAAATGAGTCTCCTTTACACCTATCAAAATGCTGATTAAAAATCACTTTTGATTTACTTTTTGCGGGATCAAATGAATTCATTTAAAATTTATTTCAAATGATTATGGTAGTCCTAGAAATGAGCTATCCCACGAATATAATTTTAATATGTTTTAGTTTTATTATGTATGTGTTTTTTTAGTTTTATTAAACATAGGTTTTTCACTGAAAATCAAGCTCTTTGTTTTGCACATGTGGAAAAATAGAAAATTATCAAAATAATTTTTTTAAAAATATGTTCATGCTGGGTATTGATATCCTTGATCCATTAAAAAAAATAAAAATTAATTTCGATACATACAGAAAAAGTTATGTTGTATACAGTCCGCCTATGTCTAAATTGCAATTGGTTTGACTTCGAAACTCTATTAAGGAAAAAATATTCAATAAAAAAATATGAGACCAAATGAAAGTGCTAGATATCATAGTTACAAAATCTAAATTTGAAAAAATTAGAATTTTATCCTTCATACAAAAAAAGTTATGTTGTATACGGTGAGCGTCACTTTTTAAAAATGTTGTTTTCTGAAAAAAACTAGTTTTCGAGGGAGATGGAAAAATAAGTGCAATATTATTCCAAAAAATTTGAATTTTTTTTTTTTTTTAGAACCTAGAGACAAAATTTGATGAGACTCTAGTTTTCATCATCTTCAAATTCCTCACTGTTTAGCCGCTATAGGTGCCCGAATGTGAAGATTTAGTTAAAAATAATAATTTCAGTGTCCAGTTTGGCCAAAAATTGTAAACCACTATTGTGGGATCACCCATATACCTTCATTTGATTTACTAATTTACAACCCAAGGAATAAATTCATCTCCCCACACATTAACATCTCAAATTCTTTTTTATTTCCTTTGCAAACCTCTTGCACATATGTTCATTTGCTCCAAATATTATGTCACAAACATATATTACCACAATCAAGATTTGTTCTCCTTCAAATTTGAAATATATATTGCTATCTTAAGTACCTTTTCTAAATCCTTATTGCAACAAGTACCTATCAAACCTTTCATACCAAGCTTTGGGGGCTTGTTTGAGTCCATATAATCCTTTTTCAATCTGCAAGCCATATCAACATCTTCTGACAACTGAAAAAGTTTTGATTTTTCAATGTATACCTCTTCTTCCAACTCACCATTAAAAAATGTAGACTTCACATCCATCTAATTTACTTTGAAATCTTTATGCATTGGAAAACCCAAAAAAAATCTTGATAGATTTTGACCTTTCCATTGGAGCAAAAGTCTCCTGAAAATCTATTCCTTCCACTTGTGAGTAGCCCTTATGCACAATTCTAGCCTTATTCCTGACAACTTTTCCATCCTCATTCCATTTGTTTGAAACACCCATTTATTTCATATCATATTCCTATTTTCCAATATTGGGACCAATTTTCAAGTCAAATTCTTGTCAATTTGTTTCAATTCTTCTTTCAGAGCTTTAATCCAATTTTCATGTTTGCATGCATCAATCACAATTTTATGTTCCACCTTAGAAAGTAAACAAAAAATTTAACTATTCCTTTGTCATAGCAGCTTTTCTCCTTGTCAATACACCTTTTCTCTTATCTCCAAGTATCTGATCTTTTGAATGATTCTTATGCACATACTTAGGATTCTTAGGGATCTTTTCCTAAGCTTCTTACTCTTCAACTGCCATCTCTTTTCATTTATCCTCATCCTTTTCTTTTTCACTGCAAGGGGGTTCATTAGATTCATATCCCTCTATCAACATTGAACTTTGATGTGGATCCTCATCTACTTTGAAACTTGCACATTCAACAATATTTTTCAACCCTTTATTGTAGCACCGATAGGCCTCACTTCTTGTAGAGTATCCAATGAAGATTCCTTCATTAGATCTTGCATAAAAATTTCCTAATTTTTCTTCATCTCTTCTGATATAACATTTTTCTTCAAAAACTCTAAAGTATTTCAAAGTAGAAGGTTTATCATACCATAACTCATAGGGAGTTTTTGAATAGTTCACTCTTGCTTGACCTATGTTAAGAATGTAGATTGTTGTATGAATTTATTCTCTCGAATAGACATCTAGTAGATTAGCTACCTTCACAATTTTCCTAGTTGCTTCTTGAATTGTCTTGTTCTTCCTTTCAACAACTTCATTCTGTATAGGAGTTCTAGGGGCTAATAAATTCCTTTTTATCCCATGATCTTCACAAAAATTGTTAAACTCATTGGAGGTGAACTCACCACCTTTGTTAGACCTTACACACTTGATTTTCACATCCATATCTTTTTCAATCATAGAATTAAATTCCTTAAAATTATCTAGAGATTCTAATTTTTTCTTTGATAAATGTCACCCAAGTCATTCTAAAATAATTTTCAATCAATAACATGAAATACCTGTTACCATATGAGCTTCTTATCCTAGTAGTGTTGGATATTGAAGATTGCATCAAATGGTTTTGATTAATGTTAGTAGGTTGTCATTGATGTCAACACAGTATTGTATGTACAACTCATTTACCAGAAGATATTTCCCATTGAAGTTGACCATTATATGTGGTCTGATATGTTGGTTTTTAGGTCCAGTTCCTACCATGTGACAAACTTGATTTGGATATTTAAAGACCCTGGCTAACATAGCATGTGAAATACTCCATGGATGTTTGGCTAGCCTAATTGATGAGTATGATACACATATATATATATATGCATATATGTCTCTTTGGAACATATGAAGAAGATATAATAACAAGAGGATATGAAAATATATGGAAGGTATGGGATTTTGTGAGGAAGGATATATAGGTAGAAAGGTTGTGAATATAGAAGAATAGAATAAGCGAACCAAGAAAATAAAATAAGTGTGTGATCAAAGAGGAAATATTGAGTGATTACTGATATCCAATACTAGATGTACTGAGCTTCATCTAGAATTGAATCTAGCACAAAAAGGTGTAATTCATCAGTTCACTTTTGGTGGTAAGCCATCACTTTTGTATCTATGTGGCAGTGAGCCATCTGGTTTGTATCTCTATGGATAGTGAGTCCTTACTTCAGGCAGTGAGCCTTATTCCAAGTAGTGAGCCTTTTTGTAATCTATTTTGATATTCTCTATAGTGTGAGTTAATCCTGACTATGGTTTTTCCCTTATTGGGTTTTCCACGTAAATCTAGTGTTACTATGTTTATGTGATAACTTTCAGTTTCTGCATTTATAGATAAATAATTAATGATTTAGTTTCAGTAAATAGTAAATGAAATTATATTGGTGACAACTGATTCACCCCCCCTCTCAGTTGGCCTATTCAATAATTGGTATTAGAGCAAGGTCCTTTGGAATAAGTTTAACCACTTGAAGGAGATCTTGGTAGGTTGAAAAAATGGTGAGGGTATTTGACCTAGACAAACAATTGAGAACAGAGAGCTCAAAATTTGAAAATGAAGATCTGAAAGAAAATATCAAGAAAGCTAGTGAATGTATTTAGAAACTAAGAAATCAGATCCATAAATTTAAGTTGAAGCATAAAGAATTTTATCAAGAACTAAAAGAAGCTAAGGAGACTACTAGAAATCTAAGGATGAAACTTGAAGAAATAAAAAAGGTGGAAGAAAGTCTGAAATTGGAAATAGAGAAAAGCAAAGAAATTATCAATCAAAAAACAAAAATATGTGAAAAGCTTGAAAAGGGAGTAGTAACTCTTAAATTTGATCTAAAAAAGGAAAAAAGTTTTGAAGAAAAGGTCAAGATAAGCTTGGGATTGCTTGATGAATTGGTTTCATCTTAGGAGCCTGCAAAGGATAAAGGTGGTCTAGGACTCAAAGAAGGACAAGGCTCAAAAGCTAACCCAAGTTTCAACAAAATGAATAGTCAAAGGAGAAGTAGTACTTATCAAGGAAAGAATAGAAGGATCAATATTGAAAGGACATCCAGCCGAAAGCCCAATATTCAAAGGTAAACATCTTTTAATGGCTTTTTTTACTCATACAATAAATTTGAACATAGAGAAATATAATGTAGAAGTATGATGAATCAGAAAAGATTAAGTCATAATAATGGATTCTTTGCTGGACAATGCTATGTGTGCAACAAGTTTGGACATAGATATGCCAAATGTAGAAGTCAAATAATGATGAACAAATTCAATACCGGTGGGAGATTTCATCTGTTCCAAGGTTAGTGTTACATGTGCAATATTTTTGGACACAAGGCCAGCCAGTGCAGGATAGAGATGAACAAAAAATATCATAATCAAAGACCGGCTATGTGCCACTCTTGCAACAAGCTAGGACATTTTTCAAAATTCTATAAGAACAAAGCTAGGAAGAAACTGAATCCGAAACAAAAGGACAAGTTTAATCAAGAAAAAGTGAGAAGAGAAATGACAAAGATTTGGAGAAAGAGAGAAGAACTTGAGAACAAGGACAAATCAAAGAATCTTGTATCTACACCAGGTGCAAATGCCCCTTCTATGAATTGAATCTAGTAATGGCTTTAGGGGGAGCTATCACACAAAAATCTATTTGGCCCCCGATATAAGAAGTCTCATGTGATGACACAAGAATAAGTGATGAAAATTCTCATTTTAAAGGCAATGAAGAAAATTTCGATAGAAAACAAGCAATATAGAGGATTTGCGAAACTATTTTTGGTTGCAATACATTTCACAATATGGCTAACAACTTTGGTGGGAGAAAGTTCTAATATACTGAAGTACGAATGATGATGCCACAAGCAATAAATTATCCTTTATGATGAAACCCTAAAAATAAATAATAAGGAAGATCATGTAGTCATTTTTGAAGTAAACAAGCTAAGAAGTGAAAGAGTTAGGTTTTTGGCAAGTGAGAGTACAAAGAACTAGGTTGAAGCAATGGAGTCAAAGGAAATGGTGATATTCAATCCGTAGAGCAACGACTTGCAGAAATTGAGTAAGTTATAGATTAACAAGTTTGATTAGGAAAATATTAGGAATCTCGAGACTTCTCTTTCAATTGAGAAAATGCAAATGGTCAAGAATCTAGGGCATAAGGGATTAGAAATTTAGAGCGAATTTATATACATTTTGAATGTGGACATTGTTTGCGCTATTCTAAGTAGAATTCAAGGTGAACAGATGATCCTTGACAAACCCTATGAAATCATGAAAGAAGCAATTGCAACAATAACAAGATTATGCAATTATGAACCCATTCCAGTCAAGAATTGTAAAGAACAAAGAGGTCGAAGCCCTAACTAGAGTTACAGGAGATCAAAGGGCACTTATAATTCACACCATAATCGACCCAGTAATAAGGTATGTGGCATATGGAATCTCATATAAGATTTATTTATGTGATTGTTGTTTATGTTGTGCATCAAATAGTTAAGAATAAGGAGGATTTTGACCTGTTTGAATTATTGAGAAATCAATTAATGGAAAATATAACAATGACAAAGAATGAAAACTATCCTTTTCGCTTTGGATCTTTGGTTATATTCTTGATGATGTATTTTCTGAATTCATCACCATTGAAAGAAAATGTTGAGTGGAAGTCAGGTACACCTATTGGGAAACAAATTTATCGATATCTGAACTATCTAGATAAAAAGAAAAGGTATACAAAGAATATTTTAAAATAAAAATGAATGCATGGAATTTTGGTGTGGTTTCAAGTCTGGTTATGATATCTGAAGTAGGATCATCCTCCGGAAAGAATAAACCAAGAAGAACCAGTTTGTGTTCCCCTCAAAAATTAAAGAAGCATAAGACAAAGGAAAAGGGAGAAGAAAAGGAAATGAAAATTGTAGAAACTTTTGATCTGGTATCAACAAATGATGATGCAGAATATGTCACTAAAGAAAAAGTGTTAAAAATTCTTGAGCAACTTGATGGATTGAAGAAAATTGCAGATATGTGTTTGACCCAACCCTCATATGAACAAGATGAAATTACAAAAACTTTGACCATTTACATAATTCATAATGATATTGACCAAAGCAAATTGACAAGTATCTTACAGGAAGTATTGATTGAATAGATTGAAGACAAATTAAAGGAACCGTCACCTGGTGAAAGAAGAAAAAAGGATGAAATTAAATTGGCTACGGAAGAAATATCTTAGAATGCACAGAAGAAGTTGAATGAGAGTATAAATAAGATAAACACCTACATTAAGAGTGTAAATAGTGTATACAAGTACTGTCTCTAGTGGCCTACTACTATTGGGAACTACACAACAAAAATTGATTCTATTGAGAATGAATTGAACTCTATTGGAAAAACATATGATGTTCTTAATGACAAGGATGAAACAAAAAAGAAAAGGATCAACTCCTTACAATATGATCTTGTTTTCATCATGATAAAAATGGATAATATTGTGAAGACCTTTTGAAAAGTCAAAGAGATAGTTGAGTTGAGATTGGAACAACTTTTTGGTCTTCTAGAAGATGTTGAGAAAAACACACAAAATATTGCTATTCTAGACACTCTTCTAGAACCAATTGATTCTATAGCAAAGAACAATAGTATTTGTCTATGCATCAGGTTGGAAATGGATTCCTGGAAAACATGTCTTCCAGAAATGAAAGAAAGATAAAAGGAAATATTTTAAAGAATGAAGGATTGAGGTAAGAATCATTTTTTTGGTGATCTTTTTGTAGAATTCTTGTAATAAAAAAGAGAGACGGAGAGATGAACAATCAAAAAAACTTTTTGTAAAGAACAATTTTGATAGTGGGAGCTGTCTATAGTATACTTGAAAATATTTTGTCATTGATGTCAAAGGGGGAGAAAGGAAGCATGTGAAAAAAATGAAAGATTTACAAAATTTGTTATTGTTGGCTCTTAACATCTTGTGTTTCCATCAATGAAAAAGGGGGAGGTTGTTGGAGATTCAAGATTGCATCAAATGGTTGTCATTAATGTTAGTAGGTTGTCATTAATGTAAAAATAGTATTGTATGTATGAATTATTTACCAAAAGATATTTCCCATTGAAGATGACCATTATATGTGGTCTGGTATGTTGGTTTTTAGGTCCAATTCCTACCATGTGAAAAACTTTATTTGGATATTTGAAGACCTTGACCGACTTAGCATGTGCAATTTTCTATGGATGTTTGGTTGACCTAATTGATGATTATGATACATATATATATATATTATATATATATGCATATGTGTCTCTCCGAAACATATGAAGAAGATATAATAAAAAGAGAATATGAAAATATATGGAAGGTATGGGTTTTTTCAAGGAAGGATATCAAGGCAGAAAAGGTTGTGAATATAGCAGAATGGAATAAGTGAAAAAAGAAAAGAAAATAAGTGCGTGATCAGAGTAGAACTATTGAGTGATTACTGATATCCAGTACTACATGTATCGAGCTTCATCTGGAACTAAATCTAGCACAAAAATGTGTAATTCATCAGTTCACTTTTGGCAGTAAGCCATCACTTTTGTATCTCTGTGGAAGTGAGGCATTCGGTTTGTAGCCCCATGGACAATGAGTCTGGACAATGAGTCCTTACTTTAGGCAATGAGACTTATTCCAAGTAGTGAGCCTTTTTGTAATCGGTTTTGATATTCTCTATAGTGTGAGTTAATCGTCACCATTGTTTTTCCTTTATTAGGTTTTCCATGTAAATCCAGTGTTACTGTGTTTATGTGATAACTTTTAGTTTCTACATTTACAACTAACTAATTAATGATTTAGTTATGGTAAATAGTAAAAGCAATTATATTGGTGACAACTGATTCACCCCCCCTCTCAATTGTCATGTTCAACAAGTAGGCCCACATAAGTCTGTATGAACCAACTCTGAAGGACCTACGGTAGAATATTATTTTTTCTTAAACCTCTTCTTTGTTTTCTTTCCAACTTGATGTTCCTTGTAGATTGTATTGATAGGATTTATTATTCTTGGTAGATCTCTCATAGTACCAATATAACTAATCTTCACTAGGCTATCAAAATTGATGTGATCTAGTTTTCTATGTCATATCCAACTTTCATTAATTTGATACATAAAGCACTTTACACCACTACCTTTGAGCTGATAAATATTACCTTATATCCTTGTTCCTACAACAACCAGAGTACCAGGGCTTCCTTTTCTAATTTCACAACCATCATTCTGAAACACAAGATTATATCCTCTACTACACATTTTTCCTACACTTAGAATATTATGTCAGAGATCCTTGACATAAAGAACATCATTTTTTTTATGCTTGCCATCAAAACTAATCTAACCTTTTCTATCAATCTTAGCAGATGTATCATCACCAAACTTAACAAGACCACCATCATACCTTTCAAGATTGAAAAAATTACCCTTATCGCCTATCATATGATTTGAGCATCCACTATCAATGATCTATTAATTCCTTTCTTCTCTTGCACGAAAAGAAATCAACATAGTTCTATCAATGTTATGACCTATTTTTGAAGCACTTTCCTTCACACAAATTTCAGAATTAGTAGCATTATTTCCAACATTTTAAGCCATGAAAAAGAATTCATTACTTACTTCATTTGAATAATCTGATTCCTCATCATCAGAAACACCTTTATCCTTTTCAACATAATAATGCTTTTTGACAAATTTACCTTTATGATCCTTTTTTTGTCACTGATAACTTTCATTGGACATTTAGATGCATAATGGCCTATCTTTCCATAATTGAAATATTTGAAAGGTAACTTACCTCTATATTTTCCAATTCCCTTCTTCAATCTTCTTACAAAATTTTCTTCTGCTTCATCAAGATCATCTCGATCTTATTCACCATCCTTTTCTACTTTGCATACTTTAAAGGAAGTTTCTTTATTTGTAGCATCTTGACCAAACTCTCTCATTTCAAAAGAAGTTAAAGAACTAAACATCTGATCTCTAGAATAATTATCCAAATTTTGAGCTTCCTCAATAGAAAACACTTTAGACCTATAAGATCTAGGAAGAGTTCTTAATACCTTTTTCACAACTTCACTTTCTTCTATCTTTCCACCAAGACCATTGATGAGATTGACAACTTCATCAACTCTGATCATGTAGGAATTAATATCTTCATCTTCAAACATTCTTAGGGTTTAAAATTTGGCTATTTAGTTTTGCATCTCCTTCATAGATACTCTCCAACTTTGTATGGAATTCTTTATCAAATTTCATACTTATTACTTTTCAAGTTTAGAATAAAAAAGACCACTCAAGATAGCATTTCTTGCTTTTCCATTTTTTTTGTAATCTTTGATCTCATCATCACTTTTTGGACCATTTATAGACATAGTATAACCTTTTCATCTAATTTATAGACTCCAAATCCAAGAGAGACCATAAAGGACTCCATCGTAGCTTTCTAGTAAGCATAATTTGTTCCATCAAACATAGGAGCTTTGACACCTTTCTTGTGTGCCATCTAGATCTACCTCAAGCAGTTAAGCTTCTTTTGGGAACCACAACTCTAATACCAATTATTAGATGCATAATAAAATTGAGAGGAGGGTGAATCAATTATATACTTAAAACATTTAATCCCTCAATATATTTTCAAACCCCTATCAACCATTAAACCCTTATCATGCATTAGCAAAATGTAAACATATGAAACAATAATGCAAACACATCCAAACACATAAGAACACCAAATTTACATGGAAAACCCAAGAAGGGAAAAAACATGGTGAAAATTAGCTCACATATATATGAATTGCAACATCGAATACAATTAGGATCACTACCAAGGGCTCATTGCCAAAAGGACTCACTATCCAAAAGAAATAAGAATAGAAGAATATTGTTACAAAGAGATTTAGCATATCAAGGAAATCAAATAAATCCACCATAAATCTATGCCATCCACAACCTTTGACTCACTACCTCTAGCAACTTGAAACATTCTAAAACTTAGACACCTTCTACTCACTACATTTGGAAGTCATAGGAATTTAAGCTTGCACTTAGATCACAACACTTGATCACTTTCATATCTTTGAAAATTTATGAAATTCCCACATAATCCACATAACCTTAATCTTGCATTTATACTATTCACAGCTTAAACAATCTCAATTAGGCCAGCCTTAATGAAATGTATGCACCACAAATACGCAACACCAAATAGGTCAACACAAAACACTTCTACAGTGGAAATATGTGAAGGAAGACCACACCAAGGGATAAATAGGACCCAAATCTATACCAACATGCATCACCACACTTCCACAAACAACAAACATCCTTCGTAATTAGCAATATCATGCCAAGTCAGAAAAACCTATACTAACACTAACAAGGGACCATAAAAATGCCTCTCCAAGTTCAGAAACATCTTGTTGACCACATAGAAACACTCCACAAAATCCAATTATATTCCACATGATTAGAATATTCAACACTACTACTGCAACCACCTTAAAGTGAAGAACATTTTCATTTTGTGCAATCAGACGAACTATCACAAACATACAAATCATCAACCAACCTTGCAGAACACCACAACACCTAAAATCTGAATGGAAGGTAGATATATACAATATACTTGCACATTCCCAAATCCACAAGACATGAAACTTCACTATGAAGGAATGTAGAAAATCTCATTCCCATACAACCTTCTTCACAAACAAATACACTATCAAATACATCTTCCACTATCATATGATCCAGAACTTGAAATATGGATATAGCACCTCTTAATACCTCTGATAACCTCTATCATACTGTACTCTCTTTTATTGAAATTTTCTCAAAAGCACCTGGAAACCAAGTGAACCAACTACAAATACAACACTTACTCATTATATGCATTGATGATAATACTTATGACAACACCACAACATAGTGTAACACTCTCCAACAACTTCATCAAATTCATCTATCTCTACATGCAAGGGGTTGACATTATCAACACCAACAATATCCCCCAACACAAGTCAAACTTCCAACAATCTCTACAAGTATACTAGAAGTTGACAACAATGACAACACCAAAAAAAACCTCAAACTTCCAAAATATCTTTTGTAACTTGTCTTATATGACTTATGGTATTGCAAATTTTCTTCATTATTACAATTTTCAATCACTAAATATTTTTATGGTAATCTTCAATATATAATTTCAGATTTGCAACCACTTTAAGAAGTTCATATTGCTGTAATTTATACCTTGATTTTCCAAAAGATCCCATGTTTCACATAATAGCTAATTTTTACACTTAGTAGGGTGCAATCCTTGTGACAATAGTTTTTGGCATGCCTAGTGGAACTCTAAAATTTGTTTCAATCAAGAATTATTTAGTTTTCACTTCTTTCTTGGTATATATATAAATTAGTTTATCCTTTTTAAGGTTATAAACATATAAATGGTGACTTAAATCTCTACTTTTGAAGGATCTAGTGTATACAACACATGAGAAGAGTACAAACAAGAGTAATTTTTCTCCTTTTGAGTATTTTCAGCTATCACTTCTATGAAGGAAAGAGAGCATCAAGAAAGAGTCTTAGCCTACCAACTAGATCATGTTCTACACCTCCAAATAATAGGCCTACAAATATTATTCTAAGTTCAGCACCGAGTACACAAGTACTAGAAAATTCAATGGCAAGGTAATTTTATTTTGCACCATTTAATAAGGGAAACCCATTAAATCTTGCTCAACATGATGATATACCTATGAAAACCCTTAGAATCTTTCCTTTATTCACTAGAGAAGATCAAACTATGCTTGTTGAACATATTAGAGATATGGCTACAGTATGTTTAGTTCACAATATCACATCTAGGAATTTGGCAATCATTCTCTTGGTTGCTTCACTAAAAGGAGAATATTTTCAATGGTTTAAGAGTTTGGTTATCAATTCAATTAGAACATGGGATGAGCTAGGAGATGTCTTACATAAGAAATTCAAAGATAAGTTATATCATTTTTCTTTGGTGGAACAATTTAATACCATCAAAAGACCCCTACACAAGCATATGACTAATTTGAAATTTTTGTTTCTAGAAGACTTAAGATAGAATCCCACCAAAAATAAGGCCTTAAACTCAACATGTTTTTTTGTATTTTTTTAAAGCCCTTAATGGTGATATAACTTTGATGATTTAGTCAATGGGTGGAACTACACTTCCTAATGAATATGATATGACCAGTAGGGAAGAATATAGCCTCATACAAGATGGTAAAATAGCTTTTATACCTCCAATTCCTATTTTTCCTAGGGTGCAACCACCTATAATACCATTGCCAATACCCCCAATAATTATTGTACCTATCATACCAAAACTAGGTAATCTAAATTTTTCCCAAGAAAAGGTTATCCCAACTCCATCTCATGAATTGCAAGGGATAAAAGGATTATTATTAAAGAAATTTGGAAATGAATTAGTGAGCATAAAGAAGAAAATCCAAAATTTCAGACTTGATCAGCCCAATCAACCTAATAGGCCTCCTTACCAGGCTGATCCTCAAGGTCAAAGAAGTAATTTTAATGCAAGGCCTTATCAACCTTACAATCAAAGTGCTGCCAACACATGTAACAATACTATGAGTAGTGTTTTCCATGCAATCAATCTCACAACCAAGCCACATGTTTGAATGTGATGCTCAATCATGCCCTAATGGTACAGAATAATACTACTCTCCCACAATATGTAGCACAAGAAAATAATGAACATTGTTCTCATACTAAGAAAGGCCACTAGGATTTTACTCTAATGAATTGGAAAGGGGAAGAGTTTTATGGGTTGAATCACCTAAATGCACAAAATCAGTCATCTCATTCCATTACAAGTAATATAAGGTAAAAAATGAGGGTTATTGGCATAGGATAACAAGTTGATATGGGGAAAAATAAAGCTCATAAAAGTAATCAAAGTGTTGTTGGTATATCACATACACCAAATGTGTAAATACTACCAGGAAGACAATCTTGAGTGAACAAGGATTAGCCTAGGAATCAACCACAATCACTGCAAACATAGGAGAAGTTATTGTTCCAATAGGACTACCAAATGTTAGCACAATCCCATTCAATATTTTGGAGCAAATAAAAAAGCCAATATCATTATGTCAATATGGGATTCAATATTACTTCCTGGGAAAAAAGATTTGTCACAAGAGGCTTTACCTAATATTACTTTAACAAGCAGGACTTCTAGAGAGCAACCTAGAGTTGCACTTGCTAATACTCCACTAGTTAAAACTGAACAATAAACCAAAGATACCAAACCACCTCCATTTTATGTATCTTTGATTATTGTCCAACACCTTGTCCATAATTGTGTGATTGAATTAGGTGAAAGTAGTTCTGTAATGCCCAAATATATAGTTGACAAACTTGGTCTATCATATGAACTTCTTTCCAAATGAGTAGCATAGTTGGATGGTACAACCATCAATACTACTGGAATCATTAAAAATGAGAGCCTCACTTTGCATACTTGTCCAAATTTTTCCATACCTCAAGAAATTTATGTCATAGATCTACCACCATATTTTTCCAATGCATTTCCAGAGACTTTACTACAAAATTGGGTGCTTATCTATCTACTAATTGGTCACACATTTTTTTAAGAATAAGGATTGGAACTAGGGTAATAGTCAAATCAGAGCCTATTACCAAAGACTATATAGTGCCTTATGTTCCTAGTACCATGAATAAATTTTTTACCATTCATGAGCAAGGGGAGAAACCTATTGTCTATGAGCCTACTATTTTGATAGAAGACATATCTTATTTTATTTTTAGATGAGTGGGCAGTTGAGAACTATGAAGATAATCTATTCAAAAATATGTAGGAAGCAGGATTGGGTATCTATTTGATCCATGAGAAAGACATTGTTGTCCCTAACTTGATAAAAGATGAAAAATAATAGCATGAACAATAGTTGAATGAGTTATGGAATCTCTGTTTTGATGGTTCAAGGAGTAAGATTGGTGTTTATGGAGAAGAAATTCTTGTTTCTCCTACAAATGAGAAGTATTATTCAGATTTTAGGTTTACTTTAAGTTGCACTAGTAATATAGTAGAGTATGAAGTACTTGTTCATCGTTTGGAATGGGCAAGGAAGAGGAAAATCAAGTGTTTACATGTATCTGGTGATAGTGAACTCATTGTGACTTAGATGAGAGGTTTGAATGTCTCCAAAAATAACTTTCTCAAGTCTTATAGACATAGCATTTGGGATATTATTGAAGAATTTGATCTTTTAATTTGATGTCCATACTTAGAAATGAGAACAAACATGTTGATAGGTTGGTTTCCATAGGAGCATAGTATGATATTTCAAATAATATGAACAATGGTAAAGTGCAACAGTATAGGCTAGTAGAGGATTATAGGGGTCCAAACTAGGCCCTTAAGTGGCAATGAAAATTAAGAAAAATAGAGTTAGGAAACTTGACATAAAAATTTGAATAGGTTATTAACAAAATTTGAAAAATATGTAAGAACAAAATTTGAAGAAAATTGAATGTAGTTTCTAAGCTACTAGTCCTCTTTTTGAAAAAAGTAAATTTATTTGGTGAAATTTTGAAATTTCAATGTAGTAGTACTAGATTTTTAGGAAAGAAATAAAAACCAAGTGTATGTCCAACCAACCTAAGTACAAGAAAAAATTAAGATATTTTTTTGAAACTTTCAATATAAGTAAAGGACACATGCTCAGACATGCCACATTTTTTTATATTTTTTTTGCAAATAAATAATTAGTTATGAATTTTTTATTAGAAATTTTTAAAAATATTGAAACTTGTTTGTCTGACCACCATACCTTGGTCAAAATATTATGAAAACTATTTTTTTCTTTCTTTATCATATAGTATGGGAAGCATAGAATGTGTCAATCTTTTGGATTCAAAAATGTGAAATCATTTGAGAATTAAAAAAAAAATTCAACCAGCCTATCAATCAGGACATAGTCAAAATGCATGTAGAAAATCAATAATAAATATCTATTTAATTCCAAATAAGTCATATCTTAATGAAAAATAGAAAAATAGGGTTGCAGTTCATAACATATAGGTTTTGGGTATGTGCAAGATCATCATGGAAAAAGAAAGCCCTTAATGACGATGTAAATTCAGAAAATCAGAGTTAGGCAACTTGACATAAAAAATTGAATAAGTTATCTATATTATTTCAAAAATATGTAAGAATAGAATCTATAGAAAATTGAATGTAGTTTATAAACTACTAGGTTTATTTATTTTTTTAAAAATCTATTGGGTGAAAATTTAAAATTTCAATGCAGTAGTACTTAAATTTTAGGGAAAAAATAAGAATTAGGTGTCTGTCTGACCACCCTAACCACGATAAAATGATAATATTTTTTTATAAGATTTTAGATATAAGTAGAGGACTCATGTCCTGATGTGATGCATATTTTTTTGTAATTTTTTTCCAAGTAAATAATTAATTATGAATTTTTTATTAAAACTTTTAAAAAATATAAAAACTCTTATGTCTGACCACCATAACTTGGTCAAAACTTCATGAATTTTTAATTTTTTTATCCTATAGTATGCAAAGCATAGAATGTGATGCATGTTTCAGATTTAAAAAATGTGATACCATTTGAAAGCTACAAATGTTTTTCAATAAGCCTATCAATTAGGACTTTAGTCGTAATTCAAATAGAAAATGAATAATAATTATTTATTAAATTCAAAGCAAAGCATAATTTATATTGGTGGAAAGATGAGGATCTCCTTTAAAAACCCTTTTTGTTTCATCAATTTTGGGTAAAAAAAAGTCATCAGCCACAAGGGCCATAATATCACTTACATATTGCCAATTTTTGGCTCATCATGATCCTGCACATACCCTTTTATAAATAATTTGGGATATTTCACCAAAATTAATATAAATAGAAAGAGAAAAATGAGGTGAATGAACCTATGTATTCTTCTATTTTATTAAGGAAATGAGATCCCTCAAGTTAAAATCCACTTTCAACCCTTAAGTGAGTGAATTATTTGAGGAATCTTGCAATTTCCTTTGTGGGAATGTGGACTAAAAAGACTTTTGAGAGATGAAAATAAAATAAAAATCAACTCAAAATTGAAATGTAAGACCAAATATGATTAGATTAAACATAGAGCTAATAGACATAATTCGTTTCACGTAAATCGAATGAGTGGAAGATGCTTAAAACTTATCTCAAAATTAGTTGCAAAGTGTCCTAAGACAACTTTTTGACATAAATGACTAAACAGGGGTTTTGGGAGAAGGATTAAAAATACCAAATGTACTCATTCATGACTAGTAAAGATTGGATATGATAGATGAAACATAATACTAGCAGAAAAATTTTATTTCATGTAGATCAGATAAAGGGAAAATATTGTGCACTTGTTACAAAATGATGTTTCTTGAAGCTATCTGAGGACTCATTCACCCATTGGCGAATGAATCTTTTTTATCTTTCTAAAATTGGTTGTTGGGTCCTCTACTCTAGTTTATGCACTTCCAGATCCTCCAAGTTTCACAATCATATAGTCAGAAATAAATCTGGGATCTGAGTTTCCGTGAGATGACAAAAAAGGTGACAACAAATGCAACTATGCAATTTGGAAATTTTAAGATCTTCAAATTTCCTTCAACCTATGAACCTACAACTTTGAAACACATGAAGAGAGGGAAATTTTTTTGTTTTTGGTTGAATGGGGTTTTCCTTGGTCAAACTCTATTTTGGTAATTAAACCTTGAAATGAGATAAAATAGCATGAAAGGAATGATGAATGAACAACTCAATGTTACAACTCACCAAACCCTTGAATAAACCTTTGAAGGACTAAAATATTCATGTTTATCTTACATGAAATGGATTCAATGGATGTGGATCTTGATACTTGAATCTTGACTTGAATCTTGAAACCTAGATCATGTTAGCTCCAAAAACATGCATGAATGAACATAGCTTTGACATGATACTTGATACCTTGAATGCTACAATAAATGATGAAGAAATATTCCCTTGAACAACATTGGAAATAATATTTTCTCTTGTGAAAGTTCTCTCAATTGTGCTCTTGAAATATAATGTTATTTTGATAAAATAACCTTTTATTTATAGACATTTATCCTTAATTTCCTGAAATTCAAACATTACAAGTTGACATTTGAAATTTGAATTTAGAATTATAAAAAGACTGCCAAAACATGATTTTAAAATGGGTTCAAGGTCTTAGGGAGGATCCATTCACCCATGGGAAAATGGATCCTAAGCCCGAATTCCTAGAACACACATTGTTCAATGTGAAGTGTTATGTATTGGCATTAATTAATGCCAAGTTTCCTCTTAAAAAACTGTAATAAATAGGCTTGGAAAATGAATTAAAGGGCCAATCAAGGCATAATTAAGATCAATTAATTAAAGGATCCCTAAAAAAGTGTGAAAGTGTAAATAAATACATTTTACAACACTAAATTAAGGCACAATTAAGTCCATTTTAATTAGGAGGGCGTAAACAAGTGTGAAAATGTAAAGGGATATATTTTTCGTCACTTCATTTAGCACCCACTTTAGTGAGAGGATGGCCTTGCATCAAACTCACACTAAAGTAGACATTCAAAAGATGTGTATGAAACAATGACAAGATATTCAATCATACAACACCAAAGATTAAAAAGAAAGGAAAATAAAAACCAAAATTGGGTGGATCAAGAGTCGACTATTTTTCCAACTCATTGTGGATCAAGCCTTAGATTTTTGTCCAAAAAAATTCACAAGTGGAACTCGATGTCCACTATGCAAAAAAAAAAAACAAACTCACACAGGCTAATGGAACCTCAGGTTGTCCACCAGGTGAGTCCCCAAGGGTGGAAAATGAGGGAATCTTATTAGGCTCCTATACCATATCAAAGCAATACCTCTGATAATTTTAATAAGGCACCACAAAAAATATGAACTTCAAGCTTCATAAGGCTAACAAGATGTGTTATGCTAAACACTCATGAACAAAACACAAATAGACATGTTCAAGGGGATTTTTCTTAGTTCATGAAAGGTCTCTACTTAGGGAACATCGTGCTCAATTATTCCAAGAGAGGACTAGTCAAGGATAAGAGATTCATAACATATGGAATGCAATCCATAACATTATCACTAAGAGGAATATCATATGCTTAGAAAGGTGATGCTCTTGAAGGAAATCAAACCCAATGTGATGCAGGAGCATCCTCGGTTGCAAGAAATCTTCCATCAACCAAAAATATTGAATTCATGTTCTTAGATTTCACCAAACCTAGGCTCGACATATTTTGTGACTTGTGGATCTCTAGAAACATTTTAATGTTTTGGCCGATGCCTACATGTTTCATCCAATTCGAGGTTTGGAACCTCTTGGGCTAATGCGAACCTTTTTTGGAGCTGGGAACCAATATATATATACATTGTGTAGTTGCATTAGGATCATGATCAGGATATTCACATTCAATAGTGGTAGATCATAAATAAAGGGTTTTGATCCACATGTAAGTCCGGGCTTAGCACTGAATCATTCTGCATTTTGTAAGCTGAAAGTTAGGGCAAGTTTCCAGTGAGTAATTGTTTGATCATTCATATAGAAGAATTCATGTGGGATTGAAATTCAATTTCTTTGAGTTTCCATTGTGTTTAATCTTGTTGCAAGGTTGGATAGTCCTAATTCCGGACCCTCCATCCTTGACTACACCAAGTGGTATCAAAGCGAGTTTGTGAACTTTGGGAGAGAAGAGCGAAGTTGAGAAAAGGAATTCTGTAAGATCTCTATGTGAATAGATCACCGACTTGAGGTAGCCTACTTTTGTTTGTCAATCTATCGCCAATAGTGAGGTAGTTGCAAACCTGTAGCTAGATCGCTGACTTGAAGTAGATGCATCGGATCCTAGGAAGAGATTCCGCTGAGGAGAATTCATACTACTGTAAATGTTGCTGGGAAGATGGATGAAATGATGTGAACAATGAAAGTAAGATTGAATTATTTTGAAGAAGATAGAAGAAAGGGCTTAAACCCTAGACCTAATGATGGAAGTGATGATGATGAAGTTCAAGCTAAAAAACTAACTAAAGAGACTACAAAAGAGGAAGAATTAGATTAGGTGAAGATGTTGAAGGCTATTTCAAAAATAGGGAAGTGACCTAGAATGGAGATTGTGAATTATACTAGTAACCCAAAACCCTGAAGAGTTGATTAATTGGATAAATGACATTGAAGAATACTTTGAATATGAGGAAATTGAAGATCCGAAGAGAGTGAGATTTGTGAAAACTAAACTAAAAGGACATGCTTCAATTTGGTGGAAGGAATTTCAATTGGAAATAAATAGAAAGGGAAAATAAAATATTATGGAATGGGATAGGATGGTGACAAAATTGAAGAATGAGTTTGTACTTGTGGACTATGAGTTGGAGCTACTGAAGAGATTGCAAAACCTGAGACAAAAGGAAAAGACTGTAAAATAATACACTGAAGAATTCCATAGGATCATTATTCAGACTGGACATAGTGAAGCAAGAAAGGAGAAAGTGGAAAGATATATCAATGGGCATAGATGAAAATTCAAGAGGAATTGAGTCTGGTGAGGATGAATTTAGTAGAAGAAGCATATCAGCTTGCATTAAAAGTTGAGGAAAAACTAAATAAAAGATAGGAATAAAGACAGAGAGGAAGAGGAGGTAGATTTTAAAGAGGAAGGTCACATCCTAGAGGAGAAAAGTCATATGGGGAACAAAAAAGGGACATAGATTCATACCACAAGGTAGAGAAGGATTCCAGTTCATACCAGAAGGGGAGAGATGATAGAAATTCTTACTACAATCACAGGGGAGGCTAAAATTCTTACCATAATGATGGATAGTAGAGAGATGAGAAAGGAAATGACAAGAGAATTTTTAGAGGAACCTATTTTAAATATGGAGGATAAGGACATAGAGCATTTGAATGTCACCTAGAAAGTAAGATTGAAAACCATGTAAGAAATGGATATGCTGAGGAGGAACCAGAGGGAACTTTAGGTTTTGGAGGAAGCCCTAAGAAAGGAGAATCACTATTCATGAGGAGAGCATTGTTCCAGAAGGAGGAACCTAAAGAAGCATCGCAAAGGAAAAGATTGTTCCAGACTAGATGCAAAGCAGGAGGTAAGTGTTGCAAATTTATCATTGATAGTGGAAGTACATATAATATAGTTTATGAGGAAATGGTGGAAAAGTTGAATTTGGAAAGGAGAAAGCATCTAAAACCTTATAGGATAGCCTAGATTCAAGATGAGCACAAGATCCTAGTAAGTCAACAATGTCTAGTGAAATTTAAAACAGGGTCATATTATGATGAGGTATTATGTGATATTATGCCAAGGATGTATGTCATATGTTGTTGGGTAGGCCTTCGTAGTATGATAAGAAAGCCATACATGATGGGAGAAGGAATTCTTATACCATAACATCAAATGGAAAGAGAATCACCTTGAAACCTTTGGAAGATGAACCTGAAAGTGAAGAACGTGGTATAGCTAGAATCATTCTAGTCAATGGAAGGAAATTTTTGGATGGAACCAGGCATGAGAACATGTGTTTTTCCTTGATTTCGAAGAAGCAGGGAATTTTGGATGAAGAAGAACCATCGGAGAAGGAAGTCACTGAATTATTGACAGAGTACCAAGATCTTGTATCAGAGAATGCGCCAGAAGGATTACCACTGATCCAAAGTATCAATCATCATATGGACCTTATTCTCGGAGCTAGTTTTATGAACAAAGATGCACACTAGATGGCACCGACAGAGAATGTAGAACTAAATAGGTAGATACATGAACTGTTGAAGAAGGGATTGATTAGAGAAAATATGAGCCCATGTGCAGTACTAGTTGTAGTTGCACCTAAGAAATATAGATAATGGAGAATATGTATAGATTCAAGAGCTATCAGTAAGATCACAGTAAAGTATAGATTCTCATTTCCTAGTATGGATGACATAATGGACAGTTTGAGTGGAGCAAAATATTTTACCAAAATAGACCTAAAGAGTGGATACCATCAAATCGGGATTAGAGAAGGAGATGAATGGAAGACTTCTTTCAAGAAAAATGAGGGATTTTATGAGTGGTTGGTCATGCTATATGGACTAACTAATGCAAATAGTACATTTATGAGGTTGATGAATGAAGTTTTTGTAGGATTTGAGAAAATACAACACCACAAACCCCAAAGATCACTTGCATGCAAATAACCTGTCACAAAAGAAGAGATGGAGACAAACAAGCAAGGGTTCTCTGAAAATTGAAAATGTATATATTAGAGAGAATGAGAGAATGAATTGATATGAAATACAATGGGATCAATCCTTATAAAAAGGAGATCATGCAAACCCTAATAAAACCCTAATAGGAAAAACCCTAATAGAAGCCCTAATAGGATAACATTTAATAATTAATATAATTATTAAATGTCACTTTATGCAAACTAACGTGAAATCTTAAGAAGGGAATAAAGGTAACTTAATCAACATAATTAAGTTAAAACCTTTACTCTAACACCCCCCCTTAAGATGAGCAACAGTGCAGCTACAAACAAATGCAGAAAAGCAAAGGTAACTACAATGCAAGAAGGCAAACATGGGTCTCGACAACTAGGCCAGATTAGGTACCCAAATACAACCAAATCTCTATAAAATGGAGAAATAGAGAAAACCTCATGGGAAAAAGGTCTACTCCAAAAAAAGAAGAAGAAAGCCAAGAAGAGACATCACTGAAGCAGAAGAAGCTGGAAACAACTATCGAAAGATGACTGCTATGGTGCTGAAGAACCTCCACTGAAGATAGGATGATCAGGAACAAGAAGACAATAATCTGCATGAGTTCCCATATGACACTACTCGAATCGGATGGCAAACAAAGGCAAACACCTGGAATGAAGATACAGATGGCACAAGAACCAATAGTCTGAAACACTGATCAGCGGAGAATGGAAGATTCCTTCCAAGTCAAAACCAAGGAAGCATTAGCATGAATAGTATAATACCCCCCCATAATGGTGAACTGGGAGCTTGACAGATCAACTGAAATAGTGTGCAACACCCTATAGTGCATGAAGAAGATACAACATCTGAAAGTGCACAAGAAAGCACCTACAACTGAAAAGGTGGTGTGCAAAACAAAGCACACATGCATGAGGCTAGAATCATATGGATCCATGGTCATTGTGGAGGGACACTCATCGGACAAAGGTGTGATGGCAAACAAAGGCAAACTACACAAGCCCCCATGGTATGGATTCACTATTGTCGTGGATGGATACTCACCGGACAAAGGTGTGATGGAAAATAAAGGAAAACTACACAACCCCTCATGGCACTTTATAATATCAGTGTGAGTACAAAATATGGCACAACCTTATGTGCAAAAATCCCCAAAAGATGCATGTACAATAGTGTGGCACTTTATCTCAGTGCGTTTACATAAAATATAGCTTACAAATGATGCTCAAAATGTGCTTAAAGGACAAAATGCTGGAATTACATGAAGAACAGCAAAAAATGAAGCATCCCATGCAAACAAAATGTTTCCAAGAGAAAATATGTCCAGGTAATCCACCAGAATGTGAAAACACAAATAACTAAATAAAAGATACCTAGAGTGAAATCTGGAAAAAAGGCATGGATGAAACTGAAGAGCTCGGAAATATGGTTCCAACGCCGCTGAGATTGCGAAAAATGGAGAAACTGATCAAAAGTTATGAGCTTGAGATTGAAAATAGCCCCTATGTCTTCAACCGGCTGTAGAATGCACTAATGGAAAAAAGATGTAATGAGACCCACACCACTAGAAAGATGAGAAAACCAACTTTCCGATGATATCTTATTTACCAAAAAAAGATATCGTATACCCAAGTTACGACCTCCAGAATAAATCAACTCCAAAGAGGGAAAAAATCAGTACTGGGTTAAATTTGATGGTCATACGGCCATCGCAGCAAAAACACTGTGTTAAATTTGATGGCCAAACGACCGTCACCGTAAAAGTGCGATTAGGCTATAAATGAAAAAATTTGTTTTTTATATTAAAAAAACAGTAAAAAAAAGTATGTTGATTTAAAAAAAAAATCATAAAAGCATTTTTTTAATTTGTAAAATAATTTAAAAAAAAAACAGAGGGCGGGTCCCGCATGGGCTGAAACCTGCCAATGTGGCAGGGTGGTACCCATGCGGTACCGTCCGCTGCAGGTGGGGGTGGCACCCAAGGGCCATCGCCTGTTGTAAGGACAGGTGGCGGTACCCTTGGGTACCGTCCCTGCCTGCGCAGGGAGCCCGCAGGCCTAAGCAAGCCTTTAAAAGGCTTAAAAATTTCAGCGAAAATTTATTTTTTGGAAAAAAAATCTAAAAAAAATACAATATTTTTTTCGATAAAAAAAATGACGAAAAAAACGGAAAAGTTTTTTTTACCAGCAAATGGACGACCATACGGTCGAAATGTAAAAAAAGTTTTGCCTCAGATTTCGACTTTGTCTAAAATGGACGAATGAACAGTTGATTTAGGGGTTTTGGACCGCTGCGGATGCAATGGCAATGTCCATTTGAGCTGAAAATACTTTAAAATTGCAGGTGTGCCCTAGATCAAGAAAACAAGCCCCAAACCCTTGAAGCTCCAAGAATCTTCACAACAAGAACAGGAAGCAGCAGGTGTGGAGCTCTGATACCATGTAGGAGTTGAGAAAATACAACACCACAAACCCCGAAGATCACCTACGTGCAAATAACCTATCGCACAAGAAGAGATGGAGACAAACAAGCAAGGGTTCTCTGAAAACTGAAAATGTATATATCAGAGAGAATGAAAGAATGAATTGATATGAAATACAATGGGATCAATCCTTATAAAAAGGAGATCATGCAAACCCTAATAAAACCCTAATAGGAAAAACCCTAATAGAAGCCCTAATAGGATAACATTTAATAATTAATATAATTATTAAATGTCACTTTATGCAAACTAATGTGAAATCTTAAGAAGGGAATAAAGGTAACTTAATCAACATAATTAAGTTAAAACCTTTACTCTAACAGTTTTGAAGAAATTCTTGGGTAAGTTTGTCATTGTTTATCTAGATGATATTCTGATTTTCAGTAAGACTAAGGAAGAAAATTTGGAGCACATCCAAAAAGTATTTCAAAGGCTAAGAGAAGAGAAATTGTTGATAAACATTAAGAAGTGTAGTTTCATAAAGAGAGAGCTAGTATACTTGGGATTTGTGATATCTACAGAAGGATTGAAGATGGACCCTGAGAAGGTTAGAGCAATAGTTGAATGGCCTAAACCTATGAACATTGGAGAGGTAAGATGATTCCATGGACTAAAATTTTTTTACTGGAAGTTCATCAGAAATTTTAGTAGAATATGCACACCTATGATAGAAACAATGAGAGTTGACCAAAAAGAATTCAAGTGGACATCAAGAGCACAAAGGATTTTTGATTTTTTGAAGAAAAAGGTAACAAAACAACCTATGTTGGCAATACCTGACTTTGATAAATTATTTCAAGTAGATTGTGATGCTAGTGGAAGTGCAATAGGAGTTGTGTTGAGTCAGGAAGGGAGACTAGTAGCTTATTTCAGTGAAAAATTAAGTGATGCCAGGAGAAGATATTCAGTTTATGACCAAGAGTCCTATGAAATAATAAAGGCCTTGAAGAAGTGGAGACATTAATTTTTATCTAAGGAATTTGTGTTGTATACAGATCATCAAGATCTACAATATTTGAACAGTCAAGGAAAGTTGAATTAGAGACACATGTGATGGTTAGAATTCTTGTAGAGTTACAAATTTGTGTTGAAGCATCAGAGTGGAAAATAAAAAAAGGTTTCAGATGCATTGATTAAGAGAAGGAGTTTGTTTACATAAATGAGAGCTAAAGTATTGGGTTTGAAGAACTGAGGCATATGTATAAGGGTGACATTAATTTTGCTAAGGCATGGAAGGCTTGCAAATAACTAGTAGAGGTTGATAGGAGAAAATGGTTGGATTATTTTATTTAGGAAGGTATGTTATTCAAGAACGACTAGTTGTGTATTCCTAGAAGTTTAATGAGGGAGAATTTGATCAATGAAAAGAATTGTGGGGGATTAGCAGGATATTTTGGGGTTGATAAGATTGTAGCATTGGTGAGTGAGAACTATTTTTGGCGACAATTGTACAAGGATGTCAGGATGTATGTTCAAAGTTGTAGGATTTGTCAGGTTGCAAAAGGAGATAGTCAAAACACTGGAATTTATACACCATTGACAGTACTAGAGAGACCATGGGAAGATATCAACATGGATTTTGTGTTGGGACTACCTAAGACACCAAGAGGATTTGACTCTGTATTTGTGGTTGTGGACAGATTTTCTAAGATGGCACATTTCATACCCTATAAGAAGACCAGTGATGTAGTACATATTATAGACCTATTTTTTAAGGAGATTTTGAGGTTACATGGACTACCAAAGAGTATAGTATCAAACAGGGACACTAAGTTCATTGGCTATTTCTAGAAGACATTATGGAAGAAGATAAAGACAGATTTGAAGTATAGTTCAACATTTCACCCATAGACAGATAGATAGACAAAAGTGGTAAACAGGAGTTTGGGGAACTTGTTGAGGTGTTTGACTAAAGGCAAGGCAGGAAATTGGGACTTGATACTACCACATGCAAAATTTGCATACAACAATTTAGTAAATTGGAGCACTAGAAACACACCATTTGAGATTGTGATAAGACAACCCAGAGGAGTAGCAGAGCTGGGAGACATTAGTAGGGAGAATAAAAGGAGTGCAAAGGTAGAATAATTTGTAGAATTCATGGAAACCATGCATACTCAAGTCAGAGAACATCTGAAAAAGATGAACAAGACCTATAAGGAGAGGGGAAAATGAGAAGAGGAGACATAAGGAATTTGCAGTAGGAGAGGAAGTAATGGTATATCTGAAGAAAGAGAGATTTCTAGTTGGGACATATAATAAGTTGAAGATGAAGAAGTTTGGACCTTGTAAGATCATTAGGAAGTTTGATTCTGGAAATGCATATGAAGTGGAACTACTAGAGGAATTTGGCATATCACCTATATTCAACATTGTAGACCTATATCAGTATCATGAAGGAGAGTCAATGGAGGACAAAGAAGTTGGATTACTGGACCAGATAGCACACCATCCGAAGGAGATTGAGGAAGTTTTGGACAACAGAATTGGATGTAGTACTAGAGGAAGGCAATACAAGGAATATCTAGTCAGATGGAAAGGAAGACCAGAGGAAGATTCATCATGGAATTCTCAAGTTGAGGTAGACCGCATTGGTTTTCCCTAGCCCCCAAAAAGTGAGAGGCTCACTTTTCTTCAACCTCAAGTGTCTGATGCAGGAGCATCCTCAGTTGCAAGCAATATTGCATCAACCAAAAATATTGCATTCATGTTCTTCTTACATTTACTGGACCCAGGCTCGACATATTCTGTGACTTGTAGATCTCTGGGAACATTTTCATGTTTTGGCCAACGCCTGCACATTTCATCCAATTCGAGGTTTGGAACCTCTTGGGCTGACACGGAGCTTTTTTGGAGCTAGGAACCAATATATATATGCATTGTGTAGTTTCATTAGGATCATGATCAAGATATTCACATTCAATAGTGGTAGATCATAAATAAAGGGTTTTGACCCACATGTAAGTCTATGCTTAGCGCTGAATCATTTTGAATTTTTTAAGCTGAAAGGCAAGGCAAGTTTCCATTGAGTAATTATTTGAGCATTTGTATATAAGCATTCATCTGGGATTGACAATCGATTTCTTTGAGTTTTCATTGTGTTTACTCTTGCTACAAAGTTGAAAAGTCCTAATTCTGGACCCTCCATCTTTGACTAAAACACAATGTCACCAAGGAGAAGACACATCACATGAATTAAGAAGACAACACTTTGAATAAAAAGTTTACATCTTCTAGGAGGTGTATACTATCATCACTAAGAAGGGAACATGAAAACAATGAACATGGGACAATATGACCCCCGCTTAAAATTTCAACATACTTACTATGTTGGTATTTTAAGTAGAAAGAGAGGAAGAGGTTATCCTTGAAAAGAATGAACACCTAAAAAAACTAGTTATCCTTTCTCCCCAATCATAGAGACAAAGACAACCACCAAGAACTATCATGTTTCTACCAAGAGAGATGATTGTACCCTAAATTTTACCACCATGGATGGCAATGAGAAAGACACATAAAGCTACTAATTCCACATAGTGATAAGCAACATGATAGGATGACAGTTAGTATCAATTAGAGAAAATTGGTGTATCAACACAAGGAAGTGCACCACAATCCTTAAGATGTTGAATTTTATCACATAAATCCATACAATCATTAGTATAATGACCATGAACTATATGATATGCATAAAATGAACTCTTGTTGTAACATTTATTTCATATTTTTGGAGGGAGAGATATCAAGCGATCTTGGAGAAGATTAGACAAGGTATTCTTTTGGTCAATGGTAGGAGATGTTTCTTTATTTTGTGACAAAGATATCTCTTTCTTAGTACAAGGTGTCATACATACAAAAGATCCTTTAGATTGTGAGATTTTGCACTCTCCCTTAAAGGAGGGTGTAAAATCTAATGACCCCCAATCATTACTAAGACATATGTTTGAATATTTCCTAGGAGTGTTTTGCATGATGACATTTGTATTAAGCAAAGACTTCTTTGTTTCTTTCATTTCTTTTAAAGGACAATAACCAAGACCCTTAGTTGTTTTTGTCAGCTTAGGATGCACCAAAGCTAAAGTTGGATTAGAAGAATCTTTTGTAATATTTTTGGTATTGAGTGAAGGCTTTTTTAATGCTTTTGTTTCTTTTGATGGACAATAACCGAGACCAGTAGTTGTTTCTTGTGTGTTAGGCTCTATAGGGACACTGATACCTTGTTCTCTAGCACCACATCCTTTTCCACTATAACCAAGTTTTTTCAAGAGCCCATAACCTCTTCCATAAATATTTTCCATTTCTTTTAGATTCAGTGGTTGTTTATAATTAGATTTATCAAAGTTTATTATGTAATTTGTTTCTTCTTCTAAAGTGGTTGAAGTGGATGCTTTCGATGGTTCCTTTGAATATTTTGTTGACATTATCGATGGTTCTTTTCCCTTTTTAAATTTTTTTGTTATGATCTTGTATTTCCCATGAATATAGGTGTGAAATCTAAGGAACCCCAATCATCATCTAATAGCTTTGTGATTTTTTCAATATTGTTCTCTTTTTCTTTCTCTTGGATGGGTTCCACTTGTGTAGTTGGTGTCAATGTTTTCAAAGGATTTTCCTTGTCTTTCTAAATGTGTAAACTTTCTAGTTTAGGTTAAGATTTGACTCTATAAAACTTGTTCTTATAGACATACTTGATTATACGATGAAGAGTAGAAGGCACCCCATTCATTGCATGAATCCAAGGTCTACCCAAGAGAAGATTATATGAAAGATTATCGGGCATGACATGAATAGGAGTTTGCAATATAAATTTTCCAAGTGTAATAGGTAATGTGATCACACCAAGCGGTTGTTTTCCTATGTTATCAAATCCATAGATAGACAAAGAACCTGGTTCAATCTTAGTATTATCCACTCCAAGCTTATCCAAGAGGCTTAAAATACACACATTAAGAGATGGTCCATGGTCAACAAGGGTTCTCTTTATCCCAGTCATATTATATATAGCTATTATCATGAAAGCCTCATTTTGCTTTTGTATTTACAAAGGAGGTAGCTTTCTTTGTTGGAAAACAATTTCTGCATTCATTCCTTGAATAAGGTCCTATAACGATATCTAGGGTAAACTTGAATAAGTTCCTACAAGGATATATTAACAAGAGTATTCTTAATTTTTTCAATAAGATCGTACTCCTTTCCACTATGTAAAGGAAAACTAGGAGCACTAGGAAAAAAAGGTTGAGGAAATGGTAATGAAGTAGGAATGGTTTGTGGTTGCCTATTGTTCCTTGTATTTTATGTGTAAACAATGGTATTGTAACTCGGTTGCTGAAAAATATTGTTTCTATCATTTTTCCTTGTACAATTCAAGATATCTCTTAGAGCTAATGTTGTCTTTTTAGGTGGCTCTAAGATAAGCATGGGTTTGGTTTGAACTTGAGGTTGATGTGAGGGTGGATAAAGGATAAGAACTGGCTCAATATATCACTTCAATGGATATCTAGTGTTCATAATCTCAAAAGACTTATCCTTATTTTGATGATCATTTAGAAAAGGAGAGTCTAATTTTATCTTATTATTTTCATCTAATGAATCCACATTACTATTGTTTGAAATACATGCATCAATTATATCATTCTCTTGCACCATGATATCTACCCTAGTAGGAGAATTTTTAGGAGAGGATCAAACAAGATGTTCATCATATTCCATGGTTATATTTTGTAAAGTAACTTCATCATAAATAGGGGAGGTATCAAGAGAATAATTCCTACAAATGAGTGGATCCTTTTGTTCAAGTAAGTGTTCCCAAGTGAGGGAATCATTAGGAGAGGAAGAAATAAGATTCTCATGACTCTCAATGAGTGTATCTTTTGACACCAAATTATCTTGTTCACAACTAGAAGAGATATTAGGAGAAGAACAAAATTGACTATCATGGTTATCTATGATTTCATTCTCTTTCGCTGAAGCATTCTCACAAGTGAGACTAAGAAATGTGTCAATGATATCATTCTCTTGTGCCATAGTATCTCTCCAAGTAGGAGAGTTCTTAGAAGAGGATCTTGC
Source organism: Sequoiadendron giganteum (assembly GCA_007115665.2). Classification (NCBI taxonomy): domain Eukaryota; kingdom Viridiplantae; phylum Streptophyta; class Pinopsida; order Cupressales; family Cupressaceae; genus Sequoiadendron; species Sequoiadendron giganteum. The sequence goes on along the minus strand of CM021100.1, from coordinate 840,026,313 downwards.
AATATTTTCACGACTCTCAATGGGTGTATCTTCTAACACCAAAATACCTTGGTCACAAGTAGGAGAGGTATTAGGAGAAGAGCAATTATGATTGTCTATGCTTCCATCCTCTTTCACTAAAACTTTCCCACAAATAGGAGAGATATTAGGGGATGTGGAATTAAGGAATATGTCAACCATTTCAATATCTCGCACATGCTTGTTAATGGGATTTTTCTTCACATACATGGAAAGAAAAGATACTAACATTTTGAATTGTGAAACACAATCTATCTAACTTATGCAATGCTTCAAAAATGTAAAAAAATGTCATAGATCTGATGATTTTCAATTTTCAAATAATTTTGAAATGATTTAAACTGATTACACTAAATGGATGATTAGACCTAGATGCGTAAAACAAAAATTCCTAAAAATTGCTAGACTAAAACAATAGGTTACCAGGAGATGTGGGAGGTGCAAAAAACCACAAAAAAGCTAAGGAAATATGGTTTTGAGAGACATTGAAGGACTCATCCGCCCATGGGAAATGGGTCTTTGTTCAGGGTTTTCAAAAATGAAAATTGTAATTTTTGATTGATTATATGTGTTCTCTATTCCAAGCCTCAAATTGTAACTTATGTAACAAAATTTTCTAGAATTTGATTTCTAAATGAAGTGAAATTAATGAAAAATGATGAGCTATATGACACTTTTTGAAATGCAATTTTGACTCAATTTTTGAATGTGAATGATTGAACATACACTAATATTCAAGTACTATGCAAAATTAGTCTAACATTATGTAATTTTTGTTGAATTTTCAGTTTTAAAATGAATGCAAAATTCAAGTTTACACCTAAAATTCAATGCAATTTTATGCCAAATTTAGAAACCCTAAATGTAATGAATTGATTCCAATTCTAGATCTAGGGTTTTAAATGCACTCCAAATGAGAAATTAGAATGTTCAAAAATTTGGTTCACCAAAATGAAACATAGAAAAATAGGGTTAGGGTTCATAACATATAGAGTTTATACTAAATTTGGGATATTTCTCAAAAGTTGCTATAAATAAAAAGGGAAAAATGGGGTGAATGAACCTACCTATTCTTCTATTTCATTTAGGAAATGAGATCCCTCAAGTTAAAATCCAATTTTAACCCTTAGGTGAGTGAATTCTTTGAGGAATCTTGTGATTTCCATTATGTGTGTGTGTGGACTAAACAAGACTTATGAGAGATGAAAATAAAATACAAATCAACTCAAAACTAAAATGTAAGACCAGATCTGAGTAGATCAAACATTGAGCTAATATATACAATTTATTTCATGCAAATCAGATGATTGGAAGACACTTAAAACTTATCTCAAAAACAGTTGCAAAGTGTCCTGAGACAACTTTGACAGAAATGATTGAATAGGGGTTTTGGGAGAAGGATTAAAAATACAAAATGCACTCATTCATGACATATAAATACTGGATCTGATATATGAAACATAATTTTAATAGAAATAGTTTATTTAGGTATGTGCAAGATCATGATGGGCCAAAAAGTGGCGATATGTAAGTGATATGATGACTCATATGGCTGACGACTTTTTTTAACCCAAAATTGATGAAATGAAAAGGGTTTTTAAAGGATATTCTTAGCTTTCCACCAATATAAATTATTTTTTACTTTGAATGTAATAAATAATTATTATTCATTTTCTATTTGAATTACGACTAAAGTCTTGATTGATAGGCTGATTGAAAAACATCTATAGCTTTCAAATGGTATCACATTTTTTGAATCTAAAACATGCGTCACATTCTATTCTTTGCATACTATAAGATTTTAAAAAAGAATTGAATTTCAGGAAGTTTTAACCAAGTTAAGGTGGTTACACATACGAGTTTTTATATTTTTTAAAAGTTGTAATAAAAAAATCATAATTAATTATTTACTTGGAAAAAGTATACAAAAAAATATGCATATCGGTACATGAGTCCTCTACTTATATATAAAATATTATAAACAAATCTTATCATTTTATTGTGGTTAGGGTGGATAGATAGACACCTACTTCTTATTTTTTCCCTAAAATTTAAGTACTACTGCATTGAAATTTCAAATTTTCACCAAATAGTTTTTAAAAAATAAAAAATAAACCTATTAGTTTAGAAGCTACACTCAATTTTCTATAGATTCTATTCTTACATATTTTTGAAATAATATAGATAAATTATTCAAATTTTTATGTCAAGTTGCCTAACTCTGATTTTTTGAATTTTCATAGCCACTTAAGGGCCTATTTTTTCCATGATGATCCTGCACATGCCTATTCCATGTACATCAGATAAAGGGAAAATGTTGTGCACTTGTTACAAAATGATGTTGCTTGAATTTATTTGAGGACTCATTTTCCCATTGGTGAATGGGTCCTTGTTGAGCATTCTAAAATTGGTTTATGGGTCCTCTAGTCATGTACATGCACTTCTAGATCCTTCGGGTTTCATAGTCGGATAGTTGGAAATAAATACGGGATCTGAGTTTTCATGAGATGACAAAAAAGGTGACAACAAATGAAAATTTTCAATTTGGAAACTTTGAGATCTTCAACTTTCCTTCAACCTATGAACCTACAAATCTGAAACACACAAAGAGAGGGAATTTTTTTTTCGGTGAATAGGGGTTTTCCTTGGTCAAACCCCATTTTGGTAACTAAACCTTGAAATGAAATGAAATAGCATGAAAGGAATGATGAATGAACAACTCAATATTGCAACTCACCAAACCCTTGAATAAACCTTTGAAGGATTGAAATCTTGATGTTGATCTTGCATGAAATGGCTTCAATAGATGTGGATCTTTATACTTGAATCTTAAAACCTACATCATCATGTTATCTCCAAAACCATGCATTAATGAACATAGCTTTGACATGATACTTGAGATCTTGAATGCTACAATAAATGATGAAGGAATCTACACTTGAATACCCTTGACAATAATATTCTCTTGTGAAAGTTCTCTCAATTTTTCTCTTGAAATATAATGTTATTTTGATAAAATAACCTTGTATTTATAGACATTTATCCTTAATTTCCAAAAATTGAAACATTACAAGCAAACATTTGAAATTTGAATTTAGGATTATAAAAATACCACCAAAATATTATTTAAAAATGGGTTCAATTTCTTAGGGAAAACCCATTCACCCATGGGTGAATGTGTCCTAGACCCTAGTTCTTGGAGCACACATTGCTCAATGTGAAGTGCTATGTATTGGTAGTAAATAATGTCACGTTTCCTCTTCAAAAAATGTAATAAATAGGCTTGGAAAATGAGTTAAAGGGCCAATTAAGGCATAATTAAGCTCAATTAATTAAAGGAGCCCTAAACAAGTGTGAAAGTGTAAATAAATACATTTTAAAACACTAAATTAAGGCATGATTAATTCCATTTTAATTGAGAGGACCCAAACAAGTGTGAAAATGTAAAGGGATACATTTTTCTACACTACATTTACCCCCACTTTAGTGAGAGAAGGACCTTGCATCAAACTCACACTAAAGTATTCAAGAGGGGTCTAAGTGCATAAATGTTGATGGGATAGGATGAAAAAGATCAAGGAGACGGCCAAGCCTCTAGTATCTAAGATCATATGTCAAACCAACATAAGAATAAAGGGACACAAACAAGATGTATGATATGCAACAAAAAGACAAGATACATAAACATGCAATTTCAAAGAGTAAAAAGAAAACAAAAACAAAAACAGAAATAAAAAAAGTGTCGTCAGCCACTTTTGGGTAATATCACAAATTTTTGAACCCCCATGATCCTACAGTCAACCATATATCAAAGTGATGCTAAGACCTTCTAAACCTGATAATAAAAAACATTGACAAGTGTTTCATAGTGATAAGAAAATTATAAATCTTTTTTATTTAAGAGGCTAAGTTTTTAGTTTCTAACCAAGGAAAACTACAATAGCAGTATGGTGAGAAAATTATACAACTAAAAAACTAACAAGTTGCCAAAATATTTAATCTCACTAGAATCATTTTTCAGTTTTGATGATCAAGCGAAAAATAACAAAGTCAACATGCAAATCAAACAAGATCACTATGAACAGTTAAGAATTTTCAAAGATAAGCTTTTAAAGTTGGGAAAAGTATGTACAATTGAAGAAAACTTTCTTTTATTTAGTTATGTCAAGAGTATGATGATATTTTTACATGGAAACATATTGATTTGAATGGGTTTGAACCCAAGATTTCCCAACACCCTATTGAGCTTGAAGCTAATACTAAACTTGCAAGGTGATAACACTTGTGAAAAAAAATTGCGGTTCATTACCTAGTCTATAAATTTTGAGTGTTTTGATCGTTACCTACAAGATACGGTTTGTTAAATCTTTCATTTAGGGTTCACCAAAAGCCTTAAACCCTTTTTAAACCCTAATAGTTTCATTCCATAGCTTTTTATTTTCATCACTCATTGATTCATCATAGCTGGTTTCTAGCCACATTAGTCACAACTTAAACCATTGAATTCATTTACATACCAGCCCTTTGTTCCTAGTCTTCTTGATCACAATGTGCTTTCAAATTTTTGTTAAACCCTTTCCTGAAAGTCCATAAAATATTTTATCTTAAGTCTAAATTCCTAAACCATAGGTCCAAGGTTTAAATTTATGCCTTAATGTTCCCGTCAACCTAGTCATAGTGTCCTTTTAAGTCATGACTTAAATTCACATGATTTAATATGTCTTAAGTTTCCCGATGCTTGGGTCCCACATTGCTAGTTGTTTGTTATTGGTTCCACCATTATATGGGTCTTATTTATTCATTAAAATAATACTATGGAACCATGGGAGAGTGCCATGTATTTAATCTCTAGCAAGGCATTCTAGCAGGTTCGAGATCTAGAGGTTGTCAAGGTGCCATGTGGAACGATCTATGAGGAACCATTTTTGAAGACCTTGGTTGATTGCAGAAATGTGGGATGATACCACATGGCAATTTCTCAATTGTTCAATGAAGATTCATGAGGTGCCAAAAATTTGGATAGGTATTAGAAGTGTAAAGGGAGATTAAAGAGTGTACATGTTAGGACACATGGCACAATCTAGGAGGAATTCCATCATTCCATGGGCCTTGGTCTATTAGAACATTACAACATTGTGGAAACATGGGAGGTGACATGTTAGCTTTCTTGACATATTAAAAAGAATTGGAGCCTTGGGTGACCTAGGAAAATGTGTCAACATAGAAAAAGGTGACTGGTCCATGCTTTTTCAAAGATTGTCAATCTTTTTCAAACTTGTTTAACTCCATTTGAGTCGTCTATTCAATCTGGTCACCTAGAAATCAATGAATACAATTCAAAATGCTAAAATGGGTAGTTGCAGACATGCTCGCTTGTGCGAGCTGAGAACTCATAGTAGACATGAAAGAATAGAGTTGAACTTGAGTAATTTTTTCCATAAATTTAAATTTAAAGAATAATTGCAAAATACCAAAGAATTTAGAAGGAGAGGATATTGAATTTGGTGAGCTTACAAACTCTCCACATTTAGAAAATAGTGCTTCCATGAACCAAAACCATAAGTTATTTTGAGTCTAAATTTCTTTCTTAATTTGCATCAAATTACCAGTTGTTTCTTTCTTGTGTGCCTAAAATTTATCCTTGATATTGTTATTAGTTAGGGTTTATTTAATTGTGTTAGAATTAATTAGAATTTTATCTAATCCCTTTCAAATTATGTTCAAAAACCCTATTAATTTCTTGAGAAGTCCTTGTCTCACCAAATTGCTATCAAAATGATACCTCCTAGGTGAAAATCCTCTTGTTCAACCCCAACCTAAGCCCTCCATGAAGACACTTTGGCTCGATTACCCAATTCAAATAATCAAAAGGTCAAGGTGTAGGTTTTTGAAGTTGATAAGGGTTTCATAGATAAATATCATGAGGTTAAAGATGTAGAATTGAAAGTCTCTAGTTCGAAACTCTTTAAATATTGGTATGGAAAGAGAAACACCCTTGTTCCAACCATCAATGTATAGAATTTGGACTTTGGTAAACTAGTCATCCCTAATGTCTACCCTGATGTAGATATTGTCAAAGGAATTGCTGCTAACTATGATGAAAATATCAAGGTGGTTTGAACTTTAGATGGTATTGTAATGGAAAAATTGGATAGACAATAAATTATTGATGTCTTTAGACTAAATCCCAATGAAAAAAAACTTATTAACTTGGATGATCTCAAGAGTCAATATGAAAAGAACAAGAGCACCTATAGGGTAATGCTGTTACCAAGCTAGTTTAGGGTAAAGGAAAAATATAAGAGAATTGTCAAGATTTACCCTATGGAGCAAGATCCCTTCCAAGTAGATAGTTTTGAAGTGTATTTTTTCAAAAATTACTACTCACTATGCCAAGTGTTGAGATTTTCCCCATTGGAAAAGATTGCAATTGCTTTTATGTTCATGGCTGCTAATATTCAACACCTAATGGTTAATGAGGAATATATGTTTTTCTCTTACTTATCAGATGCTATTCAGAAGGGGTTGATAGCCATTAAAAAGGATGAGTTAGGAGTTTATTTTTGGTGGTAGTCACTTTTATGCCACATTTTTCTAGCTTGGGGAATGAAGGATTTGGGAGATGGATTGTAGATCAAATTGAAAAGTGAAAATAATGAAGATCTCCTAGTGTAGATGTGGATACATCTTCTTGATAGGAACTTCCTACAATCCAATTATGTGGATTTCACTAATTTGTTTTCTGCCATGGTAATGTATTATTTGAACAGACAAGTATCAATAATTTCAAAAGAGCTGCATGATTTTCTAAGGCTAGTTGAGAGGAGGCCTGAATTAGGAATTAAGCATAATTGGGGTGATATTATTGTACATTCATGTTGCACCATTCTAAGAGTATATGGGAGAAATGTTCCTCCACATATCTTACAAAAATTTATGCCCTTTAGGGTTAGTTTTCTTGAGGTTATGTGACAAATTCGATGGGATAAAGAACTCCACTTAGAAAATCAAATGAATGGTTCTTTCTTTCCTTTTCTCACTAGGTTTTTTGAATTTTCCATGAATAAAGATGGCTAGAAATAAATTGTTGTCTAGTTTAAACCATTCAAGATGAGGCCATATAGGTCCAAAAACTTTGACCTTGAAGGATTCAAAAATACATTGAGGTTGAGGATTAACAGATCAAGATTCTGGCATGGGATTGATTATGTAGAAGATATAATCAAAAAATAGTTTGATATGAAGGAGATTGGAGCAATGAAAGAAAAATGGATTGACTTTAAAAAATTTGAAGAGGCTAAGATGAAAATGGATCCCACCCTCAAGGGATTATATGCAAACATTGATGATTAAGTGTTGATAACTGAGGACATATTACCAAATATTGATAGATTTGTGGGAGAGCTTAAATCCCAAGAACAAGATAAGTATTAAAGGAAATGGTCCTTTTCTAGAGGAAAGGCCAACATATCAACCAAAGAGGGCCATAAATTTTTACAATAAGGAAGAAATGAATTGTGTTTAAGGAGCAAACAAAGGCCACCCCAACATAGTCACAAGAATCAAGACCTTCAAATCCTATGTAACAAGCACCCCCTTCTCTAGAACACAATGTCATTGATATAGATTCACCATGAAGGGAATCTTCACCAAAAATGAGAATCATTGAAAAGGAAAGACTTGTTGATTATCCATCAGATTCTAAGGAGAATGAGGTTATTGTAACAACAAATGGAATCCTATAGCAGATTTTTTCTCCTCAAACAGAGAATTATTTTCCACCCCCTGAGAATAGAATCACTAAGGAAAATTTGGGAGGAATTGATAATGTTGATGATATCAGAGATGAAGCACATAAATTATTCTTGGATGATGAAACCTTTGTGCATAGTGAAGTGTTGAAGTAATTTGGTTGGAGAAATAGTAGGGATGAGTAAGAGAGAATATTGAAGGAAGAGATGGACAAATTCTTAGAGCAATAAATAGATGACATATCAAAAAGGTTGGTCATTCAAATGAAAAGTAAACAAAATGAGATTACACCTAATGAGGGAAGAAGGATAGCTAAGAAAAGTGGAATTATCCTATTACCAGAATGGGACATAGCATTAGTTATTTCCATTGATATAGTAAGGAAACATAGTACACATGTATTTTCAACTGAAGATGAAGAAATGTTTGCACTATTTGGGTCTACATTTAGCCCTAGGTGGGGCACACTAGTAGTTTTGGACCTTGCCCCAAATACAAATAAACCAATAGTTTATGAGCCTGCTAGAAATTCGAGAGGATTGATAATAAAATGGGTTTCAAATAAAATTGTTGTTGAAGTAGCTACATTGGCTGTAAATGTTGCTAAGTTTAGAAAAGTGACTATTGAGTCCTTGCAAGAGGATTATAATCAATCTCTTAAGAAGTATAATGACCTAGTAATTTAATACAGGGTGATCCCACAATACTGGTTTACAATTTTTGGGCAAACTGGACACTGAACTAATTTCTTAAAACTAAATCTTCACTTTCAAGCTCCTATAGTGGCTAAACCATGAGGAACTTGAAGATGATGAAAACTAGTGATTTGTGAAGTTTTGTCTATAAATTATAAATATATTTTTTTCAAATTTTTTGGAATCAAATTACACTTTTTTTTCATCTCCTTCGAAAACTAGTTTTTATCAGTAAACAACATTTTTAAGGAGTGATGCTCATCGTATACAACATAACGTTTCTTGTATGAATGATAAAATTCTAATTTTTCCGAATTTAGATTTTTAACTATGATATTTAACACTTTCATTTGGTTTCATAGTGTTTTGTTAAATATTTTTCCCTTAATCAAGTTTCAAAGTCAAACCAGTTATAATTCAAACATAGACGGATTGTATACAACATAAAAAAATTGGTATGTATCGATTTTTTATTTTATTTTTTTAATGGTTCAAGGAAATCAATACCTAGTTTGAACATATTTTTAATTTTTTTTTTGATAATCTTCTATTTTTCCACATGTGCAGAACAAAGAGCTTGATTTTCGGTGAAAAACCTACATTCACAAGAAATAAAAAATAAATTTAATAATTAAATTAAATTTAATTAAAATTATACTTTTTTGGAAGCTTATAATAAGGACTACATACTAAAAAAAATAAAAAATTAAATGAATTCATTTGATCCCCCAAAAGGTAAATCAAAAGTGTTTTGTTATCAACATTTTGATAGGTGTAAAGGAGACTTCGTTATAGGTATGGTTTAAAACTAGCAGGGTTCTATCCAAGGGGGCTTGGTCTAAGGTGGTTTGATCAAACCCTCTTCAATTGGAATCCTTTAAATGGAAATTTTCAAGGCTTAAATCATTATATTTTCTAAAATTATGTGATTTTAGCAAAAATCAGGATCTCCCAAAAAGTGTAAACCACTATTGTGGTAGCACCCTACAATAAGGACATGTAGATAATTTCTTAATTGGAATTACAATTGGTAATGCTATAATCTCAACAAAAAAAATTTAAATAGGGAATGTAGTCTCAAATAAAAAGAATGCAACTAGGGATGGAACAACGATAACTAGAACATCAAGCATCTCAATCTCCCCCACCACAATCTTTAGAAATGGTAGTGTATCAAGATAGGTCATTGTTACCAAGCACTTCTACTTCCCCACCCTCCAGAACAAAGATAAGAAGGAGGGACTTGCTTAAGAATTTGAATTCATATGAAGAAATATTGGTGCACTATGAGGAAGATAAGCATGAGAATAATATGCTTATAATGACCAATGTGTTGGAACATTCAATGTGTAAGATAATCAAGAAGGTTAGTAGTGTGCATAACAACTATTCTTTGATGATGACAACTATTGGTATGTTTGAAAGGGATAAAATAGAGGCATTTCCATTAATGTAACTATGGATGCCTAAGCTTAGTTCTTTAGCTAGTATGATCAAGGGATCAAATTATGATCCCAATAAGCTAGAGAAGATTACTCCAACATAATAGATGGTGAAAATTACAATTGAATACCAAGGAATTGTGGATCCTATGGAGGAGAGGATAAATGAATTTCTCTAGGATTTCACTGAAAGTGATCTAGGCATTTTTCCTAATATTTTAGATATTAATGTAGGAGTTAAATCATGTGAGAAATGGTGATCATAGATGAGGAGTGTTGTTGTTACCTAGGATTTTATAATTTGTGAGATAAGTTCAATTGACATTGAATTAATGAAAATTAGTTAACATAAGTTGTGGTACATAAGCAAGTTTTTGGAATATTTTGATAAGGAAACTAATCATGTGGTAAATAGATATGTCACATACAAGAATAAATCAGATGAATTCATTACATTGAAATTTCCAAAAGAAGAAGAATATGATGCTTGGGATAATAGATACAATCACCTACCAAAATTGTAATGTTTTCAAGATGATGTGGAGTTAATATTTTTCATTTCATATGCTTAATCAATGCCAACAAATTCCAAAAACTTCAACAAAGGGAAGTTTTTTCTTTTTGTGCACTTGTATTTTGTCTTCATTTTCTAGCTCACCATCCTTGAGACTTTACTAACAAATAATGAAGAAAATAAGTAGAAAGGGTCATAACCATTATCATCAAGCATATTTTGGAAAGGATAATGATTACAAGTAAATATAGTTGTATTTGTCCTTGGAATATTCCCTCCACGAGTAGTTCTGCTCAGTTTTTGTAATGTAACAAAATTTCGAAAGAAAATGTGACATGTGTACTTGGACTAGGGCTTGTTTCTTGCTTATTTTATAAATGGGAATTCAAGGCCATTTTCATGGATATTTTGGGGAATTTTGTATTTTTAGAGCATAAAGAATAGAGTTTGAGTCTTTTCTAGGTTTTATTGAGTCTAAATTGTATGTAGTTTGTAGGTTTTTGATTAATGGTACTAACATTTTTAAATACAATGGCATAATTCTTTGGCCAATTGTCTCCTATTGTATACTCCATACAAATTATGAATGAAAATGATCAAAGATATTTCAATTCTTCACGATTGTCTTTTGATTGAATGCATGTTCTTATTGTAGCTCTTATTCAAGGAATGAGTTAACATGCTTTAGTGAGAACATAGATTTGTGTGAATGTATGTAGGGATATGATAAGTATAATTGGTTGGGAATTTTTGGTACAGTAATGCAATGCATTATTATAAAGCTCTATAATTTTTTGGTACAAATCTTGTTAAGCAAATGTTAATTGCATTTTTTTCTAACTCTATGCCCTAGGTTAGGGCATCGGTATTTTGAATTTAGATTTGATTAATAGCTCCAAGATCACACACATAAAACAATTAAAAACTTCATATTCAGTTGAGTTATTTGTTAATTTTTAATTCTTTCTATGTTCTCTTCCTTTGTAATGTTAAAATGCTTAAAGGATATTTCCAAATTCTCTCATTTTCATAATCATCAAGAAAATTTGTTGAGAGCATAATCTATTATTTGCAGTGTTTAGGATAATTTGGCATAGGATAATCTTAAGAACACTGTCAAGGATCACTCTCCCAAGTTTTTCAAAGCTCAAAGTGAAGAGGGAAAGTGATCCATCTTTCTCCTAATAGTTTGTGAATCCCTCCAAATAAATAATCATTAGGAATGAAAAACCTACAGATAATTTATGAGATCTAGTTGGGAATTTAAAACCACCAACAAATTGGTGACTCTTTTGGGTAATAACTTGTCAAATCTCTAGTATAGATCAATTGCTTCTAGAGTCTAATAAATTCAAAGTCATACATATTAAGTTCTTCAAAGTTTCTCATCATTTGTTGATCTGAAGTTTGTTGTTAAATTTTTTTTCTCATCTTTACATATTTGTGTGAATTTCTTTGCAATTTTTCATAATTTTTGTCCAATTTCTCCTGACATTTGCAAATCTCTCAAAGAATTATCAAATATTTTTAAAATCCCATTAATTGGGTGGTGACTCTGAGTCTCCTATGCCAGTGCACTAATAATTTAAATAAAGTGAGAAGAAGAGAGCTTTGAGACATTGTACAAGCTATGAAAGGAACCAAAAATCATCTTAAGAAGCATCTAGAGAAAAAAATTGAAGGATAATTGCCTCGAAACACCAAGAAATCCTAGAAACAAAATTGTATAGATACAAGTAAGTTTTTTTTCTCCTCCTCTTTTAGGATCTAGACATTCACATGAGAATAGTAATGATAATCTGCAAGGAATGTATGAATTTAGAATGCCTCTTGTAAATGAGGAGAACTCAATTCTAAGAGAAATTCTTGATGGAGAGCAAGCCCACTTAGATCCTTTGGTTTCAAAATAAGCACAACAAGGAAAATTTTGGGATAGAAATTTTGATGCTACATTGGCATCTCGAAGATTGAATCCTAAAGCTTCCCATAATCTTAATTCTCTAAGAAATGACCTATTTGGAGATCCTCATAGTAGAGCACCTACTCCTATTATCCACATGGATGCTTCAATTCTGATAGAAAATACTCTTGAACACTCAGATTCTGATATGACTTTTCCAAATGAGGATGATTGGTTGCATGATATCTGGGGACTCCAAGAGGAGGCTCATAGAATTGAAGATTTAAGGATCAAGAAGGCAAAGGAAATAGAGGAGAAAATAATAAATGCCATTTATGAGAGAGACTAGTTGAAGAGAATGGTGGAACAAATGAAGTTGTTGACCCAAGAAGAACCTTCATCTACCCCTACTTCATCTTATGGTCCTATTCTTACTCCTATAATTAGAAAAATTTCTATAAATTTTCCCATAAGAAACACTCATACCAATTCATGGACAATTTATATTGTCACTAGCTTAGTTGTAATGCCTTCTACCACTAATAAATGATCTCGCCCTATAGGTGTAGGTAAAAATCCTATAGATCACTCCAAGGGAGTAACCATAAATGCAAATGCAATATCTCATAACGCTTCCGCATCTGTAATACCTTACTCATTAGATCTTAAGCTAAAAAAGGAGAATGACCAATTGCAAAAATAATTGGAGACAATAGAGATACTAGCTACTAATATATATATATGAATGTAGGAATCGATCAGGTATCCGTCCCCATATAAACTATAGTACACCTGGTAAAAAAAATTCATGTGACCGGTGGCACTGACATGACACTCCCTCTGATACCACAGGTTTCGGGGGAGACTAGACCTCATTACCTCTTTCCTGCAACAAGATGCTTTATCCAATCAATTTAGGCCCCCCGCCCCAATACTAGCTACTAATATTGAGTTTCAAACAAAAATTACATTTATTAAATCTTCATGTTGTCTTGGAGATCCTACAACATCTATTTCTCAAAACCCACCTCCTTCTACATCCCAACCTACCCCAACTATTGGCATGAATGTATCATCTCACATAAGTCAATCTACCCTGATTTATTAGCCTCAAAATTTGAGTGGAATTGGAAAATCTTCCTAGTACCAAGGGAATGTCAATACTCATTCTTGTGGAATTAACCCCAATCAACAAGGAAACTAGAATATTAGAGGGAAAAAGGTAAATCGAGGAAACCAAAACACTAGGGGATAGGGTAGTGTCAGAAAACAATAAAATCAGGGGGATCAATTTTCTAGAATGCCTATGCAATTGGAAAGGTACAAACAACTATATTTTTATGGAATCTATGGTTACCCTAACCATATTCAAATAGATATATGAAATTTCCTTGTTATATTTTCTAGAAACTATGCTATATCAAGAGAGGACAATTTAAGATCTTTCAACAATATGATGGATGACTTTGAGATTGAGAATGAAGATATAATGATGAAGTTATTCATGCAATCATTAATTGAAGATTCTTGAGATTGGTATAGAGGTTTGCATGTTGAAATTATAGGGTCTTGGGAAGAGTTTAAGAGAATATTTAGAGAGCAGTATGGGGATAAAACTGATCCAAGGTTTATGCTAAATGAACTCAATACCATATCTATAGGACATAATGAAATGGATTTTGAGTTCAACACCAGATTTCAAAAGGAAATGTTCAAAACTCTTGCTTACTTAAGACCTAATGAACATGTATGTCTTTTCTTGTACTACAATGCCTTTGATTCCAAAATGAGATATCTCATTAGAGACAAGAATCCTCAAACTTTGAGGGAGGCTTACAAAGTTTCTTTGCATATTGAAAGCAACAGAAGTGGCTATTAGTAAGGTAGTGAGGAGTGATGATGTGAAGATTCTAAAAATCCCTAAGGTTCATCAAGATAAAGCATCATCATCTGATGATAAATTGGACAAAGTAATGAGTACTCTAAAAAACTTGAGCTACAAAATGGCCAGGAATGAGAAAAATTTATCAAATGAGAAGCCAAATTTTTAGAGAAACAAGAAATCACCAAGATTACATGATCATACCTACAATACAAATCGTTACAATGGAAAACATATATACAATAATCAAAAGAATGTGCATAATAAAAATCTTGTTGATCTATTGAAAATGAATTCTACCAACTTTATTGATGGTATTCTATGGTGTGTAGCATATCAACTACCATATTCACCCCATGAGTTTGTAGTCAAAATCCTTAGAGGAGGAGAAGAATACATGTGGGGATTATTATTTATCTCATGAATATAATGGAGAGATAAATATATTGACACATAGATTAGGTTTTACTAATAAGAGTGTTCCTCTGATGAGGATCCTAATGAAGTTGATGTAGACAAACAAAGACATAAAGAAGATGCTTATCATCATAAAATATTTTTTGATGGAGAGGATCTAGAGGATCATATTATGAACATTCTTGAGACAAATCAACTTGATGTAAGTTTAAGAAGACCATAAGATGAAATCGTTGAAATAACTATAGATTCTATTAGCAATTACCATTTGAGAAACATAGTTGTAAATAATGATCAGGGTAAATAAAGTGGTTGATTCATTAAGGAGCGGAATATCCAAACTTTCCATCATGTGACAAGTGTCCTAATCTACCTAACCTACCCCTTTCTTACATATGTGTGACAATATATCTCACACATGTAAAGAAACCCTACCTCTTATACATGTCATAAGGTAGCAACCCTACCTTTCTCACTCATCTCTTTCATGAGCCTCCCTATGTGTGAGTTCACACATGTGAGCATACCTAGCTCTTACACCTATGGCATATGTCATTATTATGCCTCCAACTTGTGACACTTGTCACAATTTTAGTATCTCAATCTATTCAATCACTCTCATTCAATCCTATCTGTTCATTAAACACTGCATGTTCGCCCTTGATTTTCCTCATGGAAAACCTATAAATTAAGGGAAAACCTATTAATTAAGTCCTTTCCTCTCATTTTGACCATTTCACCTTCTTAATATCCTTATGTTTTTGTTTCTTTTATCAGTCCTCATCCTAACATCATGTTTCTAGTATCAACAACCATATTTTACCCAGCTAAAATCATAAAAAGGAGCACATCAAGTGGAGAAGTGTGCATCTACTTCAGCTCAATCCATGAGATTGGAAAGGTAAAGGGAGCAAGGTAGTTGTGTATTTCATTTATCTTATGATTTGTGTCTTTTAAACTTTTCTTCATCTTCATTTTGGTATTCTCGATGGAACCCACATACCTATCTACTAAATTTTTTATGAGTTTTTGTAAAACAATATTATGTTGCAAGATCCAAAATAGAACACTTGACCTATTCTTTATTGATTTTGATTCAAAATTAATTTCTTCATTCTTATCTTAGTGCTTATGCAACTTGGTTCTTATGACCTGTGTTTAGCACTTTTGGTTTCTTCTAATTTATTCTATTATTTTCTATTTGTGTTTAGCAAGAGAGCGTCATTTAGTGTTTATTTCCATATGGAACCATTATTTTATGGTACAACACTTCCACATCTACATTTTAGCAGCTTTGCATCAACCTTTTAGCGCTTCTACATCTAGTTTTAAGAACCTTTTTCATTTTGGCACCTCTACACCTATCTTTTAGTGCCCTCCCCTTTTAACACCTTCACACTTGCATTTTAGTGCCTCCACACTTTCCTTTTAGCACCTTTGTATATAATTTTCATCATCTTTGCAACTACATTTCAACACTTTTTTCCTTTCGTGTTTTCTTTATTTCTATTTATTTTTATCTATTTTCTATCATTTTTTTAATATTTATCTTTTTTTTAATCATTATTAACTCTTTGTTTCTATTTTTCATTCTCTGCCTTCCAAAACATCACTATTTTCTTTTTATTTCTATAGGTTAGTAGTTTTTCTCTACAAATCAATTCTTTTGAGGATTAGTTACTTTTCACTATAGATTAGTGCCACTATTGTTTGGTATATTTATCTATTTTTAGTTTCCTTTGTAGTGCTTTTTCAATGTGTTTTAGAACGTAGATTGTTTAGCAATTGTGCTTTCTCATGTAAGATTAATCAATGCTTGGATTGTGTATCAGTATATGATTTGTATCAAAAAATAAAAGAAAAATGATGTAGACACCTAATTAGCGATGATCTCAAAGGTCTTTGATGAGTGGGAAAGAAGGGATGAGAATTTTGCATTTTTTGAGTATGAAATGGAGGAATATGGAGCTGTGTAGGAGTAGTGTCAAAAAAATTCATTTAAAATAGAAAGATAAATGCATATGAAGCTCTAATTAAAGAACAACAATTATGATAAAAAGGATTGAGGATTGGTTGATGGTCATTAGAATGATAGGCGAAAGACATAAAAAGTATGATTTTACTGGTTATTATATCATGAACAACAAAGGCATGTAAATTATTGTTTTAATAATAAGTAAATGGTAGTAGGCACTTTGCAACATTCAAATCATTTGTGTGCATGGTGGTTGGTTCTCTTGGGGAACACCATGTTCTACCTCCTCTATCCTTGTTAGATAATAGCATACTTCTAGCACATGCTCCCCCAATCCTTAGGGGAGCCTTCATCCTCAAAATATCAAGATCTTGGTGTCGTGCCCATGATTCCTATCATCTTGGGCCCCAAGGAATGGAAAAATGTGCTCATCAATGCATCTCAAGATTCCTTTATTTCCATTTGTAGACATCTAAATTTGATCACTTCCATATGATCAAAATTGTCTACTTTATTCATCTATTTCATTAATAGTGATTAAATAATTTATTTAATCATTATTTCATTTTCTGCCTAAGGTTCCTAAAGTATCTAATTAAATAAATTAAATACTTTACCTTACCCCCTTGTCTTCTCTTCTCTAAATTAAATAAACATGACAAATTATTTAATTTAGTCATTTAACCCATTTGGATTAAAATCAATTTTTAATTCCTTTTTTCTCTCTCCTTGTCACATTCTCCATAACCCTCTCCTAATCCGGATTAAATTAATTAATCTATGATTAGGATGTGCACCACTTAATCAAGATTAAGTGTCACATCCTCCATAATCTCCCACTTGCCTCTAATCTCTCATTAATTACATTAATCATGTGTTTGCACAACCTTAATCAGAATCATTAGCCACATTTGGCTTACCTTTTCTGGTCAACCTTCCCACTTACCATTTTTGGTATGGACTCCCTTCCCCATGTGAATTTTTAATTCACATTTATTCAACCAAGGTTCCCTCTTCCCCATGTGAATTTTTAATTCACTTTTATCTTTCCAAGGTCTTCCCCATCCCCCATGCAAGATTCTAGAAGCCTTGACTTGTCACTTCACATGTGCCAAGGGCTTCTAGAACCTTGGACTTGTCACATCACCCACATGTGACAAATCTCCAACTTTTTGGAGACACTCTCTTATTCACTAGATTCTTCCAATCATTGTGAATTTTAAATTCACTTTTATTCCTCCAAGGAATCTTCTCATCCCCCAAGATCCACCTCATCTCCACATCACTCCACTTTAGGACATCTCACCCTCCACATGTCAAGATATGAGGGCTTGTGAGTCCTCAACTCACCATAGCCCTTCATCTTGATCTTTGTTGGATCAATCCCAACCGTTGAATTCTCTAGAGAATTCAATTTGGCCTATAAATACCCCTTCAATTCCTTCATTTTAGGGGATCAAGTCTTTTGCAAATAAACTCTTGCAAAATTGCCATTCAATCTCTCATCTATTTTAGCATCCATATTACATCAATTCATCTTGCATCCACTTCATTTTCATTGCCATCCAAGGAGCACACAAGACTTCAACATCAAGGGCCAACCAAGGAAGCAACAACATGAAGGTATAACAATAATTTATTTGTTTATCTTGGTTTCATATTGTTCATCTTCTTAGGCTAATCATTGAGGTGCCCTATTATCTTGTTGTTTCTCTTTATTGCACTATTAGTTTCTCATTTAACATCTCACATTTAGGAAGCAGCATTTTATTAGGATCACATTTCTGGCACGCCTAGTGGGACCCACATAGGGGTCTCTTTCTTTCATGTTTTTTGTTGTTTGCTTGTTTGCAGATTCAGGTCGCAGAGAGGCGAACTTGCCCTCCCGGACGCCGCAGAGGGGCGACCTTGCCCTCTGTTTCTGACTAGTTTCTGCAGAGGGGCGACCTTGCCCTCTATTTTCGACTGTTTTCTACAAAGGGGCGACCCTACCCTTTTAAGCTATTTCTGACTGTTTTTTGTAGAGGGGCGACCCTGCCCTTTTAGGCTATTTCTAACTATTTTCTGCAAAGGGGCGACCCTGCCCTTTTAGGCTACTTTTGACTGTTTTCTGCAGAGGGGCGACCTTGCCCTTTTAGGCTGTTTTCTGACTGTTTTTTGTAGAGGGGCGACCTTTCCCTTTTGACTATTTTCTACAGAGGGGCGACTTTGCCCTTTTAGGCTATTTTATGACTGTTTTCTACAGAGGGGCGACCTTGCCCTTTTTGACTGTTTTCTGTAGAGGGGTGACCTTGCCCTTTTTGAATGTTTTCGGACTATTTTCTACAGAGGGGTGACCTTGCCCTTTTGACTGTTTTCTGCAGAAGGGTGACCTTGCCCTTTACTGATTGACCATTTTCTGCAGAGGGGTGAATCTGCCCTTAACAACACATT
Source organism: Sequoiadendron giganteum (assembly GCA_007115665.2). Taxonomy (NCBI): domain Eukaryota; kingdom Viridiplantae; phylum Streptophyta; class Pinopsida; order Cupressales; family Cupressaceae; genus Sequoiadendron; species Sequoiadendron giganteum. The sequence goes on along the minus strand of CM021100.1, from coordinate 840,007,285 downwards.
CGGGAAGGTAAAAAAGGGACATTTTAGCTTCATTTTTGTCTCTTTCTTTTGTTGTTTTGTGCTCTAACCCGCTAATCTTGTTTGGTGGTGAGTGAAGTTAGATTTGCTGCACATCACAAAGAAGGGAGAAGATAAACAACTAACATTTCCTTGCAGGACCTTCCTTTTTATTCTGATTTTTAAAAGTCTTTCCTTGCTACTTTATCTAGGTACTTAGTATAAGTAGGGGAAAGTAATATTTGTTGTTTGTTGTTTCTATTTTACTTATTTTACCCTAAGGGGGCATTAGTTTGTTTTCACCTTCCTCCTTTGCATATTGTGTGGATCTGAAGGAGGTAGTTGGAAATAATTAGTGTCATCTTCTTAGCGGGACCTGCTTGGGGATTTCATCACCCCAAGGGACGATCCCAACCATGCGTATTGGCAGGGTATATAAAAGGGGGAGAGCCAAAGCTGTATCTCAATCCAGTTGTGTCGTAATTGGCAGAATGTCGAAGCTAGGGTGATACCTAGATAGACGTGAAGAGTTGGTTTGAGCCTTTCAGTATCTCACTGGGGCTCCCAACTCACGCTTGTGATGCACTAGTGTTCACGGTTGTGCCTCATGTACTGAGCGTATATCAAGGACTCCCTAGATACCTTGTTCATCCTACAGTAAGACCTTTGCTAGTCATACCCATTAAAACGTTAATCATAGGATTGTGCTTGTTCAAAGTGTCTTTTTGTGAAGAACCAATAAATTTTGGTAAGTCAAACTGTCATTAAACCATTTTAAGTCCTTGCCAAAATCCCTTATCCAAACCAAGTTCAAATTTTCACTGTAGAGGGGCGAATCTGCCCTTTGCTGTTTCAGCCATTTTCTGCAGAGGGGCGACCCTGCCCTCTATTTCAGCCATTTTCTGCAGAGGGGCAACCCTGCCCTCTGTTTTAGCCATTTTTTGCAGAGGGGCGAATACGCCCCGCTGAACGGCCAGTTTCACCCGTTTAACCTCCATTTGAATCCCCGAAGCCTCCACTTGACCATTTGATCAATCCAAACCTTCATTTGGCCATTCCAAGCCCCTATTCACCCCTCCCGATCATCTATCTATCCAACCTGAATATCCGATTACCCATTCCGAGCGATCGTTTCCCTATCTTGAGTGGTCAACATTTTCTGAAAATCAACGTTTCATCGACCAGATTGCATGAGTGCTTCTTAGAACATCATTGGAGTCCATATCTATCATCAAATCATCCATCCCAATCACCTAGACCTCATTTTTTATTTTTTTTATTTTTATTTCGAAACTTCTGAAGGCCATAACTTTTGACTCAGATGTGGGTTTTGGCTAAAATTTTATGGGTGGTTGGATTAGGAGCTGGCATTTGGATTCCCAACAGACTACTAAGTCCATTGGATCCTCCTTCAACACGTTTTAAGAGCTGCAAACTTTCATCTTGACCCTCAAAATCACAAATTGGCATTTATTTTTTTCAATTTTCTAATTTTTGATGAACTATTTCGTTTTATAACTCTGAATGCATGTCTCATATTTATGATTTTAGTTGGAAATTCATCCTATCTTAGTATTGGGTATTTTGTGGAAAAAACTGGACTCTCAAACGTATGCCTACGAAGTTTCCTAAAATGGCAAAATTTGACAATTTTTGAAAACTGCCAAATTTGGCAAAAATCTGATTGTCAACACCTTACGTCCTCTAGTTGAAACCCATGATCTTGGTTTCAAATCAATTCTATCATATCCTCTGATCCAATCCCAATCTAAGCTCCAATCCAATTCTAATCTGAACGTTAATCCCATCATCCTAATCTGAGCTTTTATTCAGTCCTAATCTGAGCTTTCATCCAATCCCCATATGAGCTTTCAATTCATCCTAGTTCTTTATCCATCATCTATTATTTCCTTCTAATCTATATCCATCATGATTCTTTATCCCCCTCTCACACGACCAATAATAGTAGTCAAGGGGAATCCTAACTCCGTTGATGATGATAATGAAAATCTTGTTGATCATGAAGATTGTTATATAGATCCTCTTGATGCTATCATTGCTAGTAAGATCTCTCCAATTGCCTTCCAAAATCCCACTACTTCTTCAAAATATCCCACCATGCCTTTGTCCACATCTAATAACGGTTCTTATGTTACCCTTGACAAGGGATATCCAACATCCTCACCATCGACATATTCATCATGTCCTCCAATTCAACCTCTATCCTATCCAACATCCACATCCTCTTATCCTCATCATAATCAACAATCCCAATACCTCTACCTTAATCCCACATCCCAATCTTCTCATCCTAATCCAACACCTACACCTTCCTATCATAATCTACCATCCCAATATTCCTCCTATCCTCATCCACCATCTCAATCCTCTCATCCTAATCTACCATCTGTATCCTCCTATGCCAACCCACCATACATGTCCTCCTACAATGGTTCACCACCTCAATCTTCCTATTCTAATCCAACATCCACACCTTCCTATCACAATACCCCATCCCCACACCCTTACATTAATTCCACATCTCCCCATTCTAATCCTTCATCTACATCTTCCTACTATCACTCCCCATCCCACTCTAATCCAACATCCACATCTTCCTACATCACTCTCCCTTTCACCGCATTATATCTTAATCCTCCATCTAATCATAATCCTACATCTCCTCCAACCACTCCTAGTACTCCATCTAGTCCCATCCCTTCATCTAATCCTAGTCCTACATCCATTTCCATCCCTTCATCTAATCCTAATCCTCCATACCCTAGTCCTACATCCATTTCCATCCCTTCATCTAATCCTAATCCTCCATATCTTCCTAGTCCTACATCCAATCCCATCCCTTCATCTAATCCTAATCCTCCATCTCCTCCTAGTCCTACATCCAATCCCATCCCTTCATCTCCTCCTAGTCCTCCATCCAACCCCATCCCTTCATCTAATCCTAATCCTCCATCTCCTCCTAGTCCTCCATCCAATCCTAATCCACAAATCCCTAATCATAATCCTCCATCTCCTTCTAGTTCTACATCTAATCCTCCAATTCTTAATCCTATTCCTCATCCACACATCCACTCATATAATCCTCCAATTCTTAATCCTAATCCTCCATCCAATCCCATACCCACATCTAATCCTAATCCTAATCCTCCATCTCTTCCTAGTCCTACATTCAATCCCCTACCCACATCTAATCCTAGTCCTAAATTCAATCCCCTACCCACATCTCATCCTAATCCTCCATCTCCGCCTAGTCCTACATCCATTTCCATCCCTACATCTAATCCTAATCCACCAATCCCTAATCCTAATCCCCCATACATTCCCATCACTCTACCTAATCCTACATCCCTTCCAAATGTTTCCCAAGGACTCATGCAAGAAGAGACACCATGCCCTCCCACTTTATCATGTACTATCACTAGTGATGAGGCCCTCCTCCATCCTACACCTATCCCTCTCATCACCCTTCCTACCACCATCCACACGATTGAGCCGGTCAAACCCATCGAATCTATCGAATCCCCATATTCTACTACTAGATCCACCGAATCCATTGAAGACATCCAATCCCCTCCTCCTAGTCCTAATATTCACAAACTTCAATCCAATGACCTTCATGAATCCTCCATCCTCCTCTCTCCCCCAATTGAGGAGTCCCTCCAACACTCTTCCATCATCATACATCCCACACAAGACTTCAACATCAAGGGCCAACCAAGGAAGCAACAACATGAAGGTATAACAGCAATTTATTTGTTTATCTTGCTTTCATATTGTTTATCTTCTTAGGCTAATCATTGAGGTCCCCTATTATCTTGTTGTTTCTCTTTATTGCACTATTAGTTTCTCATTTAACATCTCACATTTAGGAAGCAAAATTTTATTAGGATCACATTTCTGGCATGCCATCAGGATCAACAAAGGCACCACATAAAAATCCTTCCTTCATAACTCCTAATCAGGATCAACAAAATCACATACCTACACATTCTCCATCTACACATAGTCCCTCTACCCCTACCTCCATCTCTCCACATCATTCATCTCTTTGCATCTATCCCCTTGCTACTAAAAGCACTTTGGATGCCAAAGCAAAAATGTATAAATCCAAATGTCCACGTGAATCTAAAGCTCCTCATGTCCCCTTCAAAAGACATGTTGAAGAACAGAAAAATTGAGTCCAAAATCCAAATCAATCAAAAAGGCCACCAAGGCCCACCGAAGCAAAAATAAAAACCATATGGATCCCAAAGAAAAAAGGTGCCATACCTTCAATTGAAAAGTCCATAACGACATCCAAAGTTGCTATTCCCCCACAAAATCATTCACCTCCTCCATCTCCTAAATCTATTTTGGGTCCCTACATCCCAAAAATCACTATCCCAACTCCTCTATTATCGCCACCCTCTCCATCTATTCATCCACCTATCTTTTCGCATCCACCATCACATGTGTCAATGTTGGTCTTGAACACCTTCCCCCATCATACATCCACTCCATCATTACATCCATACACTTTCCAACATCCCCTCCACTATCCTCTCTATCTCCCTTATCAAATTCCTTTAATCCATCCTCTTGCATAAACCATCCAGTCTAATAAGGTTGTACCAACATCCGCTGGCCACTTCAAACATGGGCTCTTATTACCTCATATGGAACTTGATGTGTGAGTCCTTCATCCCTATCCTTATCAATTTTCCTCTAAAAATCCACATATCCATATCCTTATCTTTATCCATCTTCGTCCACATCCTAGTCCAAAAAATCAGAAAAATACAAAAAAAAAAAAAATAATAAAGAGAAAATCATTCGTCCAATGGTGAAAACTTGGCAAACAAGTGCCTTGGATACGTACCATGATGAAAACTTGGCAAACAAGCACCATGCGTAAATTCCCCATCTCGTCTCCTTCCACAATTGGGGGCAACATCCACTTACGTATTCCTTTCCTCCATCTCCTACATCTGCCTATCTTCTGCATCCTATCCATCCTATCCCATTTATCCCACTTCCTCCCTCTTCCTTGTGATCTTGATTAATGTAGGGGAAAACCTATATACATGCTTTGGACACCTCTTGGCATATATTCCCATCCATACACTATCATATTCCTTATCCACCTCTATCTATCTTCCATTGCCCATCTCACTCCCTTATCCACCCATCTTGCTATCCCTCTTGCCTCGTCATGCATGACACATATAGAGTGGGGGCATCTCCTTATTTAGAATTGGGTCCTTGGAGACATCGTCCATCAATTCTACCAGGTAATCTTCTCCATCTCCCCATCCTCTCATCCCATAGTCCTTTTCATCCTTTCATCCTTATCTCCCCATTCATCTATCTAAACATCCAATCCATCTCCCTATCCTTATCTTCCTATCCACTAATCCTTTTCCATCTTTTCATCCTTATCTCCTCATCCATTTATCTACCCAGTAATCCATGTCATCTTTCTGAATCCTTATCCTTCTATCCATATATCCTAGCATCTTTCTATCTCCCCATCTTTATCCATCCATCCATTTTCCTTCCATCTCATAGTCCCTTGTCATTGGTCTCTAGCTATAGGCTACCCTCATGCAATCCCCTCATGCAATCCAATGACTTGATACCTCACTATCATCATTCCTCTCTCTTTCTCACATCTTTCCAATCTTCATCACTCATCTATCCACCATCTATCCATATATCCTAGCATCTTTCTATCTCCCCATCTTTATCAATCCATGCAGTTTCCTTCCATCCCTTGTCATTGGTCTCTAGCTATAGGCTACCCTCATGCAATCCAATGACTTGATATTTCACTATCATCATCCCTATCTATTTCTCACATCTTTCCAATCTTCATCACTCATCTATCCACCTATCCTAGCATCTTCTTATCCATCCATCCATTTCCATCCATTATTCCTTGTCATTGGTATCTAGCTATAGGCTACCCTTATGCAATCCAATGCCATGTTATCTCACTATCATCACTCCTATCTATTTCCTACATCTTTCTGATATCTTATCATTCTTCATCATTCATCTATACATCCTCTCATCCTCCCAATTCATATTCTAATAATCTAGGTCACTATCCCATCCCTGAGCTTCGCATAACCCACATCCCACATATCGACCATCCAATCCTGCAGCCTATCCTGGCTCATCATATCCTCTCCATCATTTTATCCATTTATCTTGGTCATCTCATCATCCCTTATCCATTGTTTGTCGCCGGTCTCTGGTCGAACTACGTTGCCCCTGCGCTTTCACGTAGGCAAGGTCGGTCATTTGATCCACCCCCAGGGTTCTATCTTTTGTCTATCTTGTCTCTTCCATCATCTATATTTGGCCTTGTGTCGAGCTACATGGCCCCTGCGCTTTCACGTAGCCAAGGTCAATCATTTGGTCCACCCCCTGGGCATTTTTTCCATCTGATCCTCTATCTTCATCATCCTCTTTCCACTTTTACCATGGTCTTTTCCTGAACTACGAGGGCTCTGCGCTTTCACGTAGGCACGGTTGATCTTTGATCAACCCTCAAGCCCCTAGGTCTTTAGGGTGTGTTAGTCCTGTTGTCTTGTCATCCTGTCATCTTGTTGTGTCATCAAGTATGTCCCTATCCTAGCTAGTGCTTATCAAACAACAGTCATCTGTATCACATGATCGGTTTTTGGTATCCTACGTCATATTGATCTTTTAGTTTACTATCCATCATCGGTCTCAACATGATGTATCCTTCCTAATAGACCTCATCAACCCCATCCGTCATCTTGATCCTATGACAAAGGACATTTGAAATTGATTGTGATATTTTGATGCTTTTGGCTTTTGTTTATCATTTGAGCTCCCTATCATCACTTGTCATGGTTGCCTTGATCCATCATATCATGGTGTGCTTTGACTAGTAAACATAGGGGCATATCTTGCTCATTTCTTTGTTTTTGTATTCTTGGTTGTCCCACGTAGTACCCACCAAGATCCCTGAGGTCTTGTGTTATGCTGGGGCATCCTTTTGTGCTTGTGGTTATTCCAATACCTGGCCCTACCAAAGTCATCGCGACTTTGGGGTGTTGGGATAGCCTTCTTGTTTGTTGTGCTTGTTTTATGCATTAGACACTAATTCGTCTTGGTTTACATACCCTGATGCCCGGTGTCTTATGCTATAGCAAAAATTAGTGCTCTAAAGATGGAAAATTGCATTAGGATTGCATTTCATTTTCCATTCCATCATCTTGCATATCTCCCCCATCCTCATCATCAGTGGGATGTATCCTTCCCTCTCCTTGTGTTGTTTTGGGATGTATCTTTCCCTCATCAACAACACTCTCATCGGGATGGATCCTTCCCTATCCTTGTGTTGTTTTGGGATGTATCATTCCCTCGTCAACAACACTCACCCTCATCCTCATCCTCATCCGGATGTATCCTTCCCTATCCTTGTGTTGTTTTGGGATGTATCATTCCCTCATCAACAACACTCATCCTCATCCTCATCAGGATGTATCCTTCCCTATCCTTGTGTTGTTTTGGGATGTATCATGTCCTCATCAACAACACTCCATCAACCATTCGCCCAACCTGGATTGTACCTAGATTGGGGCAACATCACATTTTTCCTTGCATCCATTTGTGCTCACCTTTATCTCCCATCACTTATCATCATTTTGTTTTTGTTTCATCACTTTACATTGTCATTTTCATATCCCCTCTCATCTCTCATCCTTTTCCCCATCTATTTCTTCCTATCAAGAGGTCACCTGGGACCCCTCTCTTTTCCCCCGTCGCCCTCTCGAGGGGGCATACCCTTCCCATTAATCCATTTTCCCTACCATAATCAACTTCTTCAAGGATTGGGGCATCTTCATCCATTTCCCTGCTAATTTGGATAGCTCAAGTCCTATGCTGGGGCATCATCTTCTGGTGAATTCCTCTATAGAGTCATCTACACTTTCTTTTCTTCGAAGCACGGTTATTCTAACGGTACTTCGAAGAGGGGCAAAATGTAGACATCCAAATTTGATCACTTCCATATGATCAAAATTGTCTACTTTATTCATCTATTTCATTAATAGTGATTAAATAATTTATTTAATCATTATTTCATTTTCTGCCTAAGGTTCCTAAAGGATCTAATTAAATAAATTAAATACTTTACCTTACCCCCTTGTCTTCTCTTCTCTAAATTAAATAAACATGACAAATTATTTAATTTAGTCATTTAACCCATTTGGATTAAAATCAATTTTTAATTCCATTTTTCTCTCTCCTTGTCACATTCTCCATAACCCTCTCCTAATCCGGATTAAATTAATTAATCTATGATTAGGATGTGCACCACTTAATCAAGATTAAGTGTCACATCCTCCATAATCTCCCACTTGCCTCTAATCTCTCATTAATTACATTAATCATGTGTTTGCACAACCTTAATCAGAATCATTAGCCACATTTGGCTTACCTTTTCTAGTCAACCTTCCCACTTACCATTTTTGGTATGGACTCCCTTCCCCATGTGAATTTTTAATTCACTTTTATCTTTCCAAGGTCTTCCCCATCCCCCATGCAAGATTCTAGAAGCCTTGACTTGTCACTTCACATGTGCCAAGGGCTTCTAGAACCTTGGACTTGTCACATCACCCACATGTGACAAATCTCCAGCTTTTTGGAGACACTCTCTTATCCACTAGATTCTTCCAATCATTGTGAATTTTAAATTCACTTTTATTCCTCCAAGGAATCTTCTCATCTCCCAAGATCCACCTCATCTCCACATCACTCCACCCTAGGACATCTCACCCTCCAAATGTCAAGATGTGAGGGCTTGTGAGTCCTCAACTCACCATAGCCCTTCATTTTGATCTTTGTTGGATCAATCCCAACCGTTGAATTCTCTAGAGAATTCAATTTGGCCTATAAATACCCCTTCAATTCCTTCATTTTAGGGGATCAAGTCTTTTGCAAATAAACTCTTGCAAAATTTCCATTCAATCTCTCATCTATTTTAGCATCCATATTACATCAATTCATCTTGCATCCACTTCATTTTCATTGCCATCCAAGGAGCACACAAGACTTCAACATCAAGGGCCAACCAAGGAAGCAACAACATGAAGGTATAATAGTAATTTATTTGTTTATCTTGGTTTCATATTGTTCATCTTCTTAGGCTAATCATTGAGGTGCCCTATTATCTTGTTGTTTCTCTTTATTGCACTAATAGTTTCTCATTTAACATCTCACATTTAGGAAGCAACATTTTATTAGGATCACACCATTAAGTGAGAAAATACTTTTCCTAGTTTTTATTAATTTAAATCTAGAATGGAGATAACACTATTGGAATTCATTATAGAAATGATTGTTTCTTCTATGGAGAACACTTTAGTGGGAAATATTTTTCCTTCTACCCTTCTGATAGTGTTTACCGATGGATTATTGAAAAATGTAATTTAAAGGGAAGTGCTGAGGTTAGTGACATGGATGGAGGATTATTCCTATTAAATTTTACTTCTAAATATGATCTTCTAATAACTCTCTCCTCAAGCCCTTAATTATATGGGAAAAATAGCCTTTCCCTTTATTGGTGGAATATAGGGTTTAATCTTTAAGCATATCTTAACAAATCTTCTCTTATGTAGGTTCATTTGCCTATGCTTCCACTTAATATATGAGATTATTTGGTAGTCAAATAGATTGGGAACTCAAATGACCACTTCATAAAAAATACATCATTTAAAGATGAAATACAAGTTAGTCTTTACCCACTTTTATGTCAATATTGATATTGTTGATCATGAAAGCTTACGCCTCTCTAAATAGTCTCATGGGAAATTCAATGGAAGGGGGACATATTACATTCCACTAATTAACCTCCAATATTTTAGAAGTTGAATCTTCATTCTTAGTTTGGGGGGAAAAGGGAAGAAAGGAATTCAGAAATTAAAAATATTTAAGGTGATGTTCCGAAAAGATTTTACATTTCAAGTCTTCCTACTGGAGCATCTACTCTAAAATAATGAAGACATAGCACCAAAAACCATTCATTTTTGAGAAGAGAATGAACTAATAAGGCTTATGTAAGCATAGAGAAAACATTAAGATCTTCTCACAGTAAGCACCCGCTAAGGTTCAGCAAAGGAGGACGCACCCAAAGAAGAACAACTACTAATTCTTTAAATCCTTTATATAAATTATCTTTCCTATGAGCATATTATGAAACTTAAAACAAAATTTTACAACAAATGAAAGAGTTAAACACATGATCCAATTGACTCCGGATTTATGTCAGATATCTTAAAAGCTAAAAATTTGAAAAGAGATCAATTATCAAGATCATATCCAAATATAAATGACACAGACCATAGACTCAATATAAGAAGAGATTAAAACACACAATAAAGGACAAATAGGAATAGTTTAATTTTTCTTCCTCTTTCTATTACTTTAATGTAAGAAAAAATACAAAATGCTAATGTCGAGTATTATAAACTTGACACTCAAAAAAAAATTGGTCTCAAAATAAAATTTACAGGGAAGCAATAGATAACTCTATAATGGATCTTCTAAACCACTACTTACAAATCTTTATATATTTTTAGGAGAGGCTCAAAAATTCCCTTTTATATAATAAGATAATCAAACAAGAATAATGCTCTCTCCCATCTCTTAAACACAAAAGACAAAACCCTAAAAGGTGGCATTAAATCCACAACCCTAAAAATTCTATTTAAAGATTAGATTCTATCAGATGATCCCACAACATAATAAAGTTTGATCTGGTAAGCATTGATTTAAATGGAACTCTAAACACTCAATCATGTTCTTTTCATAAATACTCTATGCAAAATTTGTTGAGCTAGACCTTGGCCATCATTGAAAAGATCTAACTTGTCAGGAGCAATACAGTGCTGTAAAAATTCTAACACAAATATGATTTCTTGTAAATATGAGGCAAGTGGTGTCTCAAAATAAAATGGAACTTGTGACCCTTCGAGGAATGTCTAATACTTCATACATCCTCCTTCTGACAAAAGTACCCCAATCAGCTTGTTCTGACATTGCATACTTTCTTACTAATGAAAATCCCACTCACGACATGTGGCACGTGAGTGGGCACTTCTGAGACCCCCTTAGTGTTGTTTGCAAGAAAACCCGCAGATAAAACATGTTTTCTCCTTCATAATAAGAATGAAATCATTTATAAAAGAACACATGACCACTACGTCGCCCCATTGTGCACCTGTAAAAAAGGAGAGGGTCGAGACCTAGTTAAAAGTGTGCCCCTCTAACATGCAGTAAAAGCTCAAAATGTGAAGCACAAAAAGGAAGAGAAGGAAAATAAGGCTCATGAGGGTGTAAAGTTTGTGAGAAAAAAATTTGAAGCAAAATAAAATGCTTCGAATAGTTGTAGAGAAAAATATCTACATTGTGAATGCCAATCTATACCTATCTCAACATGAATAAACATAAACACATTAGTCATTCAAACAAGCACAAATAACATTCCCTATGAGATTCTTAAGCATGCTAAGAACATGAAATCCTAATCTAACCTACCCAAACCTCATCTCATAGGGGATTGGTGTCACTTTGATGTAGAAAGTGGCCCTTTCCCAATCCCTAGTTGATAAGCTCCAAGATCTTTGATGAACAATCGCGATTTTGATGCAAAATTATGATTTGAGGCCACAATAGTGAAACATCTAAGCTAAAATGGTGATATAAGGATGTGAGATGAGAAGTATTTGAGCATAGTAACTTTGCATATGATTGTGGATGGATATCCAATAGAGGAAGCCTCTATTTATAGGAAGGAAGGGGTTGAAGAATGGGAAAATTTGGGCAATGTGGGACTAAAATGGGAATCAATAGCCTTGTGACACTTGTCACAAGGCTTATGAAATAAATGGGGATATATGCTCACACCTATGTGAGCACATTTTGGGAGAAGAGATGTAAGAAGGAGTTAATGCTTAAGTGGCTTGTGTAAGAGGGGTGTAAGAGAGAATTTAAGGAATGTGCTTGAGAATGTAAAGGAATGTTGGTGAAGATGTAAGAGGGGTAAATGCCCTTTTAAGAGACAAGATGGCATGTAAAAGGAATTTAATACCTTTGTAAGAGGCATTAAAGGAATTTTTGAGGCTTTTATAGACTTTTGGAGAGAAAGTCAACAAGTGGGTTGTTGAGAGAATATTCCCATGGAATATCCTTTTGTGAGAAAAATGCCTATTTATTTAATTAGAAGAAATTAATTTCATGTGCAAGGGAGGATAATAAACCATAGTTTTATTTAGCCAAGATGGAGTTAAAAGCTAGACGATTTTCTAATGAAGATTAACAAGTAGCTTAAAGTTAATTAATTCATAATTAATTAACTTAGGTGGGTTAGGGGTTTGTGACATTTAATTAAATATTTGAATTTATTTAATTAAATGAGAGGACATAGGGGTTTCAATTAAATAGTTTGATTTATTTAATTAAATGAGATGAAAATTAGTGAGAAGAGGATGAATAAACTTGATAAATTTAATTATTTGATTAATAGGAGAAAGTGATGAATTTAATTAAACAATGTAGATTATTTAATTAAATAATTAGAACATAGCTAATATAGGAAGAAATAATGTTATTAATCAAATTCAGATGTGTAATATTGATTAGGACTATTTAAGTGTCTACATTTTTTGCCTCCTTGAAGTGAAGTACCTATTGTGTTGGTTCAAAGATTGATGCTTTTCAGGATTGACACTGCTTCCAAGATCAAAATTCAAAAATTTCTCAATTTTTTGGATGCCCCATTATTTCCCTAGTGGAAGGAATTACATTGCTACACTGACCCCTTGAGAGATTAGGTGAAAATTTAATTTTTTGGGTCGATATCGCGACAATTATTGAACATAGGTTTAGCTCAAAGAGGAATATAAAGCTTAGATGGCTGATGTAGACATATGTTATGATGTATAGATAGTCATCGACCATGGGTAACCTCATGTATATTTTGATATATATCACACAAATTACATACTTGAGTAGAAATGTTAGTAGAGACAGAAGAATAAAAAGAATAAGATGGATAGACCCTTGATTGCAAGATTGATTTAGAAGTCCAACAAGTCTATGAGTTGTCAAGACTTTATTAAATATGGTGATGAGTGATGATTATTTTCTTATCTAGGGATTGGGAAATGAATGACACAATATTCCTTATGTTTGATAAAACACATAGATACAATGCATCAAGGTATGGAAAACGAGGATGGCATTGTATCTAGTGCGATGGATTTTGACTCAACAAACAAATAGGAGTATTCTTACTCACACCTAACATACAAAAACCTTGCTAGGATGTACTTTAGAAGCTTTTAAGATCTCAGACCAAAATGCAGAAAGGCATAACCTAACAATGTAATAGTCAACAAGTTGCCAAAACACCTTCCATACATACCTAACAAAGCAAGTATTCGCCAAGGCTATATTACAAGAACATCCAACAAGAACAAAAAACAAAATATAATGATCAATGCCCCATTTCTTTCTCTCAATTATTTTGATAGACATCATCGAGAGGTCATTAGAATGAGCATAATAAGATAAATCCCAAGAAAAGATCAAGTAAACAAACAAGCTAATGTTCTCCATACCTCTAGCCAGGACTAAAACTATGGTGATGCTTGATGTTGATGTCCATTTTAGGAAGGATGCATCCTAGGAAATTATTATCAAATGATTTTAAGAGTAATGAGATGACAAGCTATTGATATAAAATGTTAACCAACTTGTTTACCTATCGACCTAGACTTAGGACCTTCACATTTAGGTTTACACTTTACAAATTTTCTATGCTTGTTTCCATTTTTTACCAAAGGTTAAAGATGATGATCAATTTATTGTGGGTGAAAGTTTATTGTGAGTGAAAGTGAAATGGGATGGGTGATTTTGGGATTTTTGGAATATTTCCCTGTTTTTGGTGTTTTGCAATGTTTTGAGGCTATTTTTGAAAATTTTGGCTTGTTTTACAAATGTTTTGATTTTCAAAATTTCAAATGTTTTTGTGTTTTATGAGATTTTGACCAAGAACCAAACCTAAAAGACCTATCCTAGGGGCCTCGAGGGCTGATCAAATATTATCCTTTCCTACGTTGTACATGTAGAGACCTCGTAGTTCACCAACCATGTTTTTGACTTTTTCTAACTTTTGACCTTTTTTTTTGGATTTTGATGTGATTTGGATGTTTTTGGATTTTTTGATTTTATGAATGTTTATGGATTTTTTTTAGGATAAACAATACCTAGATCACGATTTTGATATCACATTTATGAGATACAAGACATGGATCAAGAATGATTTGAAAACAAGAGTGTAATAAACTACCCCTAGTGTCTAGCAATGTTTCATGCCAAAATTATTCTAATCATGAGGAAAGTCAAAGTAAACATCGAGAACCTTTGTCAAGATCAAGATATGCTAGAAGGTTTGGATAAAGATGGATTGGATAAATGGAGGGAATATTGGATTTGGCATGGAGATAAGATGCTTTCACTTGAAAAGTTCCATATAAATGCTTTATTCTACTCACGATGCCTTTTTTCTAGGTTTTCATCATAGTACTTTCCCAAAGCACCACCCATGCGATTTTCACTAGAGGATGTTTTTTATTTTTTTACTATTTTATTGATTTTTTTATTTTTTGAATTTTTTTGACAATTTTACCCTCATGTTGAGCCACTTGGTGATACTGATGTAGAGGTCACTATCATAATGTGCCAACAATATCTTACTTGAAGAAGCTGCTTTTCTAAGATACAAGCACTTGAATGCATCTTTGAAGAACTCTGATCTACCTTGTTGGTACTAGAATTAACCTTGTCTATGTGCACACATCATGATAAAGTTCCTTTAGAATCATTATGATGAATGGTATTTTCCAACACAAGGTTAATGTGAGAATTAGATATTATGGATGGAGTGTACGGTGTCATGCATGAAGGAATATGAGATGGATTGGTCGACAATTTGGTACTTTTGGCTCTCCAAACTTGGGAATATGAGCGATGATGGGTGAAAGCAGAGCTTTGAGTGGAATTAGGACCAACTGCTTGATATGATTTGTTCCTTGCTTGAGAAGCTTAATTCTGTATTTGAGGACATCTTTGATGGATACTTTTCCCTTTTTGATTTTTCCCCATAGTTTCTTTGATTGATGGAGTATGATTGGGATGATTTTATTTTGTATGCTTTGGTACCCATTTGTATTTATTTTGTCCTCTTTGATTTACTGCTTCATCCTCTTTGGTGATCTTCTCCTTGATTTGATAAGAATATTTCTTCTCACCTTGGTTCCATTTTGTGTATGAGATGATGTGTGGATGATGATTCATGATACAACTAGTTGTAGTGTTGACAACATTTTCATCATAAGGATCCTTTGTGCCCCTTATGTTGATGTTTGCATTAGAAAAGATTACCCCCAACATTGTGAAGATATTAACAATACCTAGCTCTTTTCCTTGATAATATATCCTCTGGTCCATAGGCATTGAATATGACTTGTCATGAACACATGATACTGTTATGGGTTCCGATTGTTTAGGAATATTAAATGATTTTCTAATTCTATGACATCTTTATTTGTTTATCCCACTTCAAATGTGTTATGTGGAATATGTGGGGGATTAATTTGTTGTATTAATGGTGATTGTGGTGGGTTGATGTATGCTCCTTGCAAGTTGGGATTCAAGAAAATTTGTATGTTTTTGTAGGTTTGTTGAAAACCTTGTCATTGTGCAAGAAATGACTGTTGATATGCCTTTTTTTTTTGTTGTGCCAACTACACTTGTTTCTGGGCTTTTTGTTGTGCCAATAGTGTATGTTGTTGTGTCTATTGTTATACATATTTTTGTGTTGTTTGTTGCACTATCAATGCTTTTTATTGTGCTTGATGTTGTTGTAGGGATTGTTGATAGGTGTGTTGTTTTAAAGCTTTCGCTTGCACTTCTTGTGCTACTTGTGCTTGTGTGTGTTCTTCCACTTGCACTTATTGTGCTTGAAGTTGTTGCAATTATTTTTGGTAGGCTTGTTGTGCTTCCTACAATGTGATGCTATATTAATTTTTCATACTTGGATTTTGAGGTCAATTTTGGTGAGTGGTATGAGATGGTGTGTTGAGGGGTTGTTGGGGTGGTTGTTGGGTGATGAGAGGTTAGGTGATAGATGGTGGATTTTACGTGTTCAAACCTTGTGAGATTTGAGTTTGGGATGGTTGGGATGTTTTTGATGGTGTGATTAATGGTTGGGATTTTTGATACAAGGCCACTTGGTGTTTCGATGTTAGTGGCATGTTTAGATTTGTGATAGATGAATTGATTTTATTTTTTGTGTTTGGTGGATTGATTTGATTGATTGTGTTTGGCGGATTGAGTTGATTGGTTTGATTGTGGGTTAATGTGCTTGATGAAGTGAGGTTTTTTCTAGACCTTGGTTCAATGAGTGTGATGGAGTTAGGATGGAGAATTATGGATATGTATGTTATGTTTTCCCTTGAATGAGTGAATATGAGGCATCTAGGGTTCCCACTTGTGCAAATAAATCCACTTGATCTTGTAGAAGGTTAGGAATATAACATTGTGTATCCTAGGTATAGGATGGTGTGGCATGGAAAGTGGGTGCTATGTTCATGCCATGGAACATGAGTGGTACATATGGATGAAGATCAATTTGGGGGTGTTGATGTTAGAGATACTAAAGATTGTGTTACCTTCCAAGTTTTGGTTATTGACAAGTGGGTGCCCTTGAAGTTCTTCAAGTAATGAAATCCCTTTTGTGGTCATGGGTTGACTTGGTGAATGTGATGATGATGGTTGAGAAATGGATTGTACTACATTTGTGAATGGTGGTGTGAAAGATGTTTGGGAATGGTCCCCAAAGCTTGTTCAATGATAGTGCTCAAATCATATGTAGAAGGGAGTTTAGCCCCTTTTTTTTCCAACTCCAACATGTATTGGGAAGGATTCAATCTCATTATAGTTTTGAAAATTTTGTGGGTGATGGGATATTGTATTAGTTCAAGAAACTCATCTTGTGTCATCTCTTAGAAATTGTTTGTAACATCCTCTACATGCCATCCTCCCTCTTGAGAATCTTAAGGTAGTTGAGGGGTATTAGGTAGAGGTTTTTTAGATTCTCTTGGGTCAATTTTGGTTTGGCTTAGGTCACTCATGGTTGATGTTTCTATGTTTTGTTCCATGTTTCTCTTGTGTTGTGATCTTGTTTGGACCATAAAATCAGGATCGACCTTAGGAGTATATGTGATGAATTTGGTATTGTTTTTACTTCTTTGGTTGATCTAATTTTAGGTACAAAAAGAACCTCTTGGATTTTTTTTAGGATCAAATTATTATATGGAAGATGAAGGGGTGAATGATATGGGTGTTTTCACTTTAAGAACTTTGGTCAATACTAGGCTTAGGTTTTGATTTTGATGTTTTGATTTGGATAATGAACTTGTGAATTCTAATAAGGACTTGTGACCTTAGGATTAATGTGTTGAAAGGTTTTCTAATTTAGATAAATGTATGAGAAAGGATGCATTCCCACACACTTAACTAAACAATGTGATTTTGATTTGGTTTAATGACTTACCCAAGTCTAGAATATTGATGTTTCCAAATCTCTAAAATTGTTCGTGGGATGGTAGTGACAACATTTTTCAGATGCATGAAATGATTCATTTGATCCTAAATTTACCTAAGAAGGACTTTGTTTACAAGACAAAGATAGCGAAGAACATTCTTTACCCTATGAGTAAGTTAAACTCAAAATATCAATGTTTGAAGACCATAAGATAAAAGATAACAAGCACATCTGTGAGGTTCAATTGATTTAATCTTGGTTAATGGATTTCTTTTACCACATCCAATTGTATTGCTTAAGTTTCAAACTAAATGTCTACAACTTTGAACATCTTTCATCCCATGTGGAAATCGAGAGGCTAAAGCTATAGTTCCCTATGTTAACTTTGCAAAGTGTCAATTTAAATCTAAGTCCAAATATTTATAAGTTCCTAAAGATGAAATCCTTAGGGACAAGAAACAATATTTGAATTTTCAAAGGTATTCACATCAAAATCCAAAGGGTTTGAAATTTCAATAATTTTTTAATGTTTGTTTTCTTGTTTTGGAACCAAGGAATGTGTTAAATTGACTCAACAAGCAACACAATCCTAGCTCAATTGGGTATGTTCTTCTTGGTGGGATTGCCTCATGCCCTTTGTAGTATATGAGATGATTTTACATGCAATTTATGGAAGGGTGTAGAGATATATTAAGAATGAACTCTTAATATCTACATTTTAACCAAAATCAGACATGACAAGTAACTTCTTGGAAGTAAATTCCAACGCACCACTTTAAAGAACTCTTTGGAAAGACAAAGTTGGCCACTACAAACAAAGGTTTTTTAATGACAACAAATCAAGAACACCCATCGTTACACTATCGCCTGTTAGACACTTAAGGCTCTTCAACCATTCCCTTCCAATTAAGGAGAGGGATTAGGTGTAGTATGTTTTCGCCTCAACATTGAAGTTACTTTCTTACAATTTCACAACCTTTTATATAGCCCACCAATAAACATGCTTCAAGACCTTTCTATGATTTCTCCATTGTGGGATGTGCCTCATAACAATAACTCTCTTAAGGGTTACCCAAAGAAATAACATTTTGTAAATCAAGAGTGTTTCTCTTCACCCAAGACCACATGAAGTGCAAGGGGAGAGGATATGCACTAGAGATCTACCAAACATAGTCAAACACAAAAAAAACTCATTCATTTTAATTCGCATTGCAATGATGACTTCATTTTATAGAACCAAACTAAGTATGAGTTTGTGTTGTTCAATTTTAACCTTCAAAGCAAAATATGAAGATTTTTGGTTCAATCTTATCCAACTTTAAAAATCTCATTGCATTATGAATTTTAAGCCAAATTGAAAGATTATTTAGCTAAATCATAAAATGAAATAGCAAGTGAGATTATTCTTTCACTAAGTGTAGAGAAACACTTTTAGAAAATTAGATTAAAAGATGTCATTCCAAGTGTTAATGAACACTTTTCTTTCTCAAGTGTTAATGATGGATGATTATAGCAACAACTTGAGATAACAACATCTTTCTAAAATCTTGATCAATTTTTGAATTGTAAAGTGTTCTTGAAAGATAAAAATGAGATCTTCAAAACCAGAAAACCTTTCTACAAAATTAATCATGTAGAATTTATTAGAGATGAAAGAAAATCATGCATTTAAGAGATTAACTACATAATTAAAAAAAGCACAGAAGAACTAAAACTGTAAATTCTTGATGAAATTGAATGCCATAAATAGCTATAGAAGGGCAAGACTGGTGTCTACAAAACCCAAAAACCATTTTGCAAACTTTAATTTCCCCATTTTTCTATGATTTAAAAGATATGATGAGTTTCAAGCAAATTTTTGGGTGTAACCTGGAACAACAAAAAACACATTAGAACTAAAATCACTATATATTTTTCAATTTATGATGAAATCGAATGTCGTAAAAATCTATAGAAAGGTATGACTAGGGTCTACAAAACCCATAAACCATTTTACAAACTTTAATTCTCCCATTTTTCTATGATTTAAATAATATGACGGGTTTCAAGAAAATTTCTTGGTGTAACCTGCAAAATTCCTTAAAAAAACTACTCAACATTAAAATTTTCCCTCCTAGCACCAAAATGTGAATGCAAATCTATACTTGTCTCAACATGAACAAACATAAACACATTATTCATTCAAACAAGCACAAATAACATTCCCTGTGAGATACTTAAGTATGGTAAGAATACAAAAACATGACAAAAAACATGAAATAACATGTAAATGAACATGAAATCCTAATATAAGCTACCCAAACCTCATTCCATATGAGGATTAGTGTCATTTTGATGTGGAAAGTGGCCCTTTCCCAATCCCTAGTTGATAAGCTCCAAGATATTTGATGAACAATGACGATTTTGATGAACAACGATGATTTTGATGCAAAATGATGTTTTGATGCCACAATAGTGATAAATCTAAGCTAAAATGGAGATGGAAGGATGTGAAATGAGAAGTATTTGAGCATAGTAACTTTGCATATGATTGTGGATGGATATTCAATAAAGGAAGCCTCTATTTGTAGGAAGGAAGGGGTTGAAGAATGGAAAAATTTGGGCAATGTGGGACTAAAATGGGAATCAATAACCTTGTGAAACTTGTCACAAGGTTAATGAAAGCAATGGGGATATGTGCTCACACATGTATGAGAAAAGTTTGGGAGAAGGGATGTAAGAAGGAGTGAATTCTTAGGTGGCTTGTGTAAGAGGGGTGTAAGAGAGAATTTAAGGAATGTGGTTGAGAATGTAAGGGAATTTTGGCGAGGATGTAAGAGGGGTAAATTCCCTTATAAGAGACAAGATGGAATGTAAGAGGAATTGAATCCCTTTGTAAGAGGCATTAAATACATTTTTAAGAGGCTTTTAAATCCTTTTGCAGGGAAAGTCAAAAAGTGGGTTGTTGAGAGAATATTCCCATAGAATATCCATTTGTGAGGAAAATGCCCATTTATTTAATCAGAAGAAATAAAGTTCATGTGCAAGGGGGGTTAATAAGCCATAGGTTTATTTAACCAAGATGGAGTTAAAGTCTAGAGGATTTTCTAATGAAGATTAACAAGTAGCTTAAGTTTAATTAATTTAGAATTAATTAACTTAGGCAAGTTAGGGGTTTATGTCATTTAATTAAATAGTTGGATTTATTTAATTAAATGAGAGGACATAGGGGTTTCAATTAAATTTATTTATTTATTTAATTAGATGAGATGAAAATTAGTGAGAAGAGGATGAATTAACCTAATATATTTAATTGTTTGATTAATAGGAGAAAGTGATGAATTTAATTAAATAATAGAACAGAGCTAATATAGGAAGAAATGATGTTACTAATCAGATTTAGATGTGTAATACTGATCAAGACTATTTAAGTTTGTACATAATATATCAATAAGACTCTACTAAACATTATTACTCTAAACTCTAAATACAAAAAATGGATCCAATTGATCTTCTATGACAATTCTATGGAATTCAATAAAAAAATTTCCAAATTTGATCATTTAATCTCTAACTGTAAGTCCTTGGTCAAGAGTAAGAAAAAACTCAAAGCACCAGTGATTCCTCTAGGTGACCTCTTCAAGGGATATCTCTTCAAAGAAGTTATCATAAACATCCCTACTACTCCTCCTAAATTTGGGGCTAAGGAAGCAATGACAAAATCTATAGACAATTAAAAATGTCTCGATGGATCACATTGGATAACTAACATCATTTCCTCTTAAAACCCATCCTCTTTTCGCTTAATTGATTAAATTAGCATAGCTATTTAATTAATTACATCATTCACATCTATTAACCTAATTCATCAAATTGGGTTAATTCACCCCCTTTCACTCTAACATTTCATCTCATTAAATAAAATAAATCAAACTATTTAATTTAATTCCCTAAGTCTTATTATTTAATTAAATAACCCTAAGTTATTTAATTAAATTTCATTTCACTTCCCCCCATTCATTAAATCATTTAATTTAATGAATATCACTTTATTCTTCTATTCCCCCAACTGTATGATTAAACCTTGTTTAATTAGCAATTATCTAATTAATCCAATTCCTTCCACTTGCAAGGAGGAATATTTCCTCCCCTTTTGCACAATTAATTTTTTTTTTTAATTAGAAAAATATCTATTTGCCTCACCCATGAATATTCAAAATAATATTTTTTCTCCTCCAATCATTCAAAAAATAGAATATTCTCACCTTGCTTCATATAAAAGCTACCTTGTAACTTCTTATGCAATTTAACTTTTGACCTCTTGTACAAGTCAATTGAACTTATTGAAACAAGCTCACTTTTGACCTCTTGTATAATCTTATTTGAATATTGAGTATTAGTGGCTATTTTATGCTTTGCTTCATCATGGATCAAGCGTGATTGGCCCATACTAGTATCCTCGATTGACATTCTGGCACTAGAAGGAGGGAAAATTGATCAAATTTAATCAATTTTTATCTCAAATTCTGTTCATTTTGAATTTTATAGGAAGGACCGATGCCCAACTCAATTTCAGTGATGCCTTTATAGGGCATCACCATATAGCAATGCTATTTTCATTTCAAACAACAATGTCGATTAAATACACCGATGCTGATTAAAAACTGGTGACGCTAATACTTTATCAAGGTATTGAATATTTTCAAATCATGACACCTGCACAAATAGAAACACTATTGTGCTCTTTGTTTTATCTACAGAGTGATTCCCTTATTCACCAGAGTGACACTATCATGTGTAGTGATGCCTAAACTTGGAAAGAATTTTAATGATCATTTTTTAGTGTGTGCTTTAATTTTTTTTCAATTTATCAGAATACTAACATGATTCTAATATTGTTCTAGTTGTTAGACTAATAGGGTTTTGTAGGTTGGACGATATGCGGCTGAAGTAAAGAAAGCATTCTCTTCTTAATATCTTATGATTGTAACAAGCGTTTGATGCTTTGGGGCAATTATAACCCAATTTAATATTTTTTTACTTTTTTCTCTAGGACCTCATTAAATTTCAATTTGGATTTAAAACAAATGCTCAAATGGGACTAAAATTGAACCCTCATCTCATCATTGTCTTTTGGGTTTAAAATTGAACAAGGCAACTTAAATTTCATTTGGTGCTTAAAACAAACTCATCACTTCTTTGCGGTGTTAAAATTTATGAGTTTTTATTATGTTTTGTTTTACAACGTTGTTATTGGATGTGTATGCAATTCTCTCCCACCACTCGATAATATTGAGAAACAAAAAAATTCCTTAACACTTCGCAAAATCACCTACATCTTTCATTTCGGTTTTAAAATGAAACCATTGTGAGTGTAGGGAAAGGCATGGTGTGTGTTCTCTCCTTTTCCATGTGAACTTGGATGATCAAACTACAAATGTACTTCCTTGATATTTTTTATATTTGAGGGCCTTCCTCCTCGCTTTCAAAGGAGAGAACGACCCAAGCAGTAATGAGCTAAAGCTAAGCTCTTCCAAGTCGCTATATAAAAATGTGTTTTTGGCTAAAGTCACAAACAAAAGGTGTGGATGAGTTATACCGACAAGTGCCACCCCTTAAAATCTCTTCTTAGGAAGATAATAGGAGGCCTCTTGTTTGAAATAACCTTGAGCTAATCTTGTTGTGTGTATTGCCATCTTAAATGGAAGCCCTTATTATGAACCATTGTTTAGAATAAAAAATCCTTAATGCTTGTTGGTGTGAGAATGGTCGTTCTGAAGCCACCTCACTTTTGTACTATTCATTGTTGAAAAAAAAAATTCCTTAGGATCTTAGGATCTTCAGGATTTTGAGATTTGGTGGTCCCAAGAAGTGTGTGTTGTGGAGGGGAGCCAGTTTCGCCAAATCTCTAACTTTTTGCATTGTCTTAGTGTTTGGAGAAATCTGAGTGGGGACTCAACAAGTATGGCCATTTCAACCTAGGTGGTAAATGATTGTGAGTCAGTTCAATAATTTTCTTGGTTCCAAAATGTTGCAAAACAAACATTCACGATCTTCGTCTAAATTTCAAGCTCTTTGGCCTAAATATGGATACCTCTTGAAATAGCCTTGATATTAATGCTCATCCTAATGATTTCTATCCTTAGATATTTCTAAATATCTTGACTTATATCTCAATCCATATTTTCCAAAGTCAACATAATGCAGAGCAAGGGATTCACAACTCAACATGCCATTCACTTGAAAAATTTCATAAAATTATTCATCTCAAACAATGATTAAGTGCATTCTAGATCACATTGGAAACATTCTCATGGTAGCCCACAATTCAATGCACCAAACTACCATTTATAACTTCCCCAAAAATAATAATAAATCCAATCTCTTCGGTGATATTGAATATAACATAATTATAGACTTCCCTTCCAATTTTTATGAAGATCCAACGGTAGAAAATAAAGTTATTGTATTTTTCCCAAAATTGCAAACCCTAGGTAGTGTTCAAACCTTCCCTCACAAAAATGGTCATAACTTATTCAAAACTTAATGAATTTTAATGACACTTGAATAAAATTAAATTATATTCACATAAAAACAAAATACAATTGGTTTTAGATCCAAAATATAGACTTTACAATATGTACCATCACATTTTTTAGATTGTAAATTCTACAAAATATTGTTAGAATAGGAAGTCTCACCAAAATAGTCATATCTTTCACAAAACTCAATAAAATTTAATGAGACAAAAATAATTGGAAACTAGAAATATAGATCTTTCCATCCATATATGATACTCCATTATTTGAGTCCATACCAGGCTGTACAAAGCACAACTTCAGCCTAAAAACAATGTAAAAATCAGAAAATGCACACCAAACTTGAGGTTGTCATTCATCAAACTTCAAAAATAATGTCTCCAACCCCCCAATTCGAGTTTTTTACGTTGTAATTATACATTTACAACCAAAATAAACTATTTTAAACCACCTTTTAATTAGTTTTTTGACAAAACACCTTAATGACACTTTTGACAAGTTGCTTGACAACTTTCTTGAGCAACTTTTACAATTTTTACAATATGGAACAACTTTAAACATTATTTGACAAATGACTTCAAATATGACTTCCTAAGACTAATAAACCTATAAAATGATTTGATAAACCTTATTATAAGACCCAATATATAAAATAGAGCAACTATTTACAAGTGGCCTCATGGAGGCTTGAAAGCAACTTGGTGCTCCTACACCACAACATAGGCAACAATGGCTTAAATTTCATCCCTTTTACAAAATGGACATTGTGAAGTTTATGATGTTTTTGATATAGACATCTAGTTTGGAAACATAATAAAAAAAAGTGTATGTCGAAAAAATAAACTCATTAATCTAATATTAAATCAAATGAACACCCCACATTGATGTATGTTCAAATCATTGACTCCTTGAAAATAAGCAAATTGAGATAGGGAAAACATTGCAAACATTGATTCAAATCATTGAATTACATTATCCAAAATCATTGAGTTTCACTTTACCAAAATCATTGGGCCCTATCTCAAAAATCATTTGAGTCGTATTATCACTTTAGAGGTATAGCATGTTTCTCACTACCTTGGTCTTGGAAAATAAAGGTTCGTTCTAGGTCAACATTGGGTCAAATATTTCACCCACCCCTTCATAAAATTTCATCCTTCACTTCATCAAACTTTGCAAAAAATTTGAATACACCAACACTTTTGGACTTAAGCATCTATCAAAACACCCCCTAACTTAGCTACTTTGTATGTGAAATGAATCCTTTTCCATGCATTTAGGTAAGTTAGTTATCATCTTTGAACTAGTTCATCTTGAAGGTCATGAGTCTACCCTAAAGATTTCCATGTTCATCAACATCCTTTATCCAAACATCAAAACTTCAAAATTAAGTCAAAATTGTTGTCCCAAAATGTTTGCGAAGATCACTCCCTGCATCATCCATCCTTTTCATCTCCCCATTATCACCATTTCTCCAAAAAATCTTAGAGTGTCTCTTTTACCAAAATTTGAGTCAACTAGAGAGTTCAAACATTAAAAATATCAACATAACTCTCCCGTAGGTGACCCACAATCTATCATTACAAGAAGATAAAAAAACAAGAGAACCATGGAGAAAACTAAAGTCTCATCTACCATTAGTGATACAAACCCTCAATAATTTTATCCAAGGAGTTATTCTACCCCCTCACAATAACCCTCATCTCCATCAAGGTCTTATGAGATAGAAGATATCACAAACAATCCATTTAGACTTACTATGGAATAAATCATGGAACATCAAGCCTTAGAAAATGTGGCTCCAATTTCCCCATCTTTTGTTGCACAATCATTGACACAAAGCTTGAATTCATCCCTTGTTCCAAGTCAACCCTTAACATCTAGACTTGCAACTAGACTAGCAACCAACCTTGGTCTCACTTCATTTCTAGGAACAAACACAACTATGGGTATTCATAACATGACCATTCCATTAACTGCCAACATTCCTCAAAACACAAGTTGGACACCAACATTTGGAAAACCACTTACATTCCATGACGCCACAACAACCTCGACATTTCGAGCATAACCATCTTCATCCATCATCACAAATACCCCAAGTATGCCTAACGTTACACAAGGTAATGTTAACCAAGTGCCTCAAATAGGACAACAAGGGAAACCCTTAGTAAGTCATTCCAACAACCCCATGAACACATCGAAACAAATGGTTACTATTACCTAATTTTTCTTCCAAATCAAATAGGTAGAGTTGATTTTGTGTTTGCAAATAAAAGATAAAAGGTATACACTCATTCTGCTAAGTTTTTCATATGCATAGAAGTATTATCAAGTGAATTATAGGTCTTTATGTGAATGCTTACAAGAAGAAATGAAAATCAACAAATATTTCTTTAAAAACTGTCTTTTTATTGATAATTACAAATATATAGTGTCCCACACAAGCCGTAGGATTAAATCTTTCAAAGAAATACAAAAGTAAACTATACATTTGAAGAAAAAGAAGAGCATATAAAAAGAAAGGGCATTCATCATTGGTTGGATGGCAAGGATGGACATTGATTTGTTGCATCTTCAACTCCTTTCATTGTTGCTCTAGAAATACCTGCAAGAGTTGACAAAATTTGGTGTTAGAGATCATGATATTTTTTATCATCATATGCAATTCAATTTCAACAAACATATAGTGTACTATCATAAGACATTGAACTAGTTTTGTATGTAGCATCTCAGATATCAAGAAAAGAAGAGGAGTATCATCAATTATCATGAGGCACCATTGGAAGCTTTTGAGCTTCATTGTTTTATCTAACATGTTTGTTCACTGTGCAAGTATAGGTGCATTTTTCATTATTGGATTATCTTCAGTATTAACATCATAGCATGTGGATTGAAATGTGGCTCCCATAAGGGTTGAGTCCAGGATGCTTCCCTCTATTTTGAACAAGGATGAGAAGTGTAAAAGAGTCACATTCATCAACTTGGAACATGCATCTCATCACCTATGATAGTCAATTTTTCCTCACTATCATGAATGAAAACATACTTTCTCAAAGTGGAACATGATAAGAGATGAATAGTCATGAAATGAAGCCTTAGCATGATAAACAATCATGTCACAGAGGACATTGAAGGAATAAGTGATCATGCTTCACTCTAATAGTGAATGATAAACTATAAAAATGTCATTTGTATACATGAGGACAAAAACCAATGAATATATAGTGCCATAAAAAGAGCTTCCCATATTTAATCCAAGTACAAAGGCTAGTGGTGTCATCACAAAACAATGCATCATGTTTTCCCAGAGACAATCATCATACATTGAGGCAGTGTTTTATATAAGTTTCCAAAATATGGAGTGAATCACAACCTATAGTGATGGAATCCTCATAGTACCTATAAGTGCCATGAATACAAGCCACAAAAGGGCCTGACATAGATTAAGTAGGAAAGACAACTCTATTCCTTAATAGAAAAAGAAAATCTATAGAATGCATGAGTACATATTGCAGTGGTAGTGAGAAAACGTGTTTAGAATGCAAGGAATGGAGCCTTTAAGCCATGGGTTTAGGTTAAACCTAAAAGAGAGATGAAATAAAACCACAAATAGCCTAATGGAAGAGCCATGACCATGAAAAAATGAAAGGAAAAAGCCAAGGGCTAAACTATAACCTGCTCGAAATATGTGTGTAACAAGAACAAATCTTTTACCATCTGCAAAAATACAAAGCTAAGGCATGGAGATGCAAAGAAATCCAAATAAATCCAAAGAAATCATAAAGAGTGCAGAAGATGAAATAATTACTATCATTTCCAAAAAATAAGAGCATATATAGTTTCGTTTGTTCGTTCTAAGAAAGAATAAGAAAAATGTGTTCCTCATTTTTTCATTCACAGAGCTCGAACAAGCATATTTTCCTACAAGAAATGAAGGAGAATGCAAATTTTTTAATCAGAAGGGGCTTACCCAAGCCTGGTTTTTCCATATTTGCACTAGTTTTATAAAGGAAAGCCACTTTAAATTCTAGAATCCACCTTCAAAACCTCAATAGAGTTCCATCGGAACCGTAGGTCAGCAGAGCAACTTCCAGAGAGTTGCAAAGTAAAAATGAAATGCATAGTAGTGTTTTTCTCGAGTTTTGTTTTTAGGGGTTCTACCCTAATGTATGCCGACACAACCAAGGCATTTTTCCATTTTATTTAAAACTTTTGCAATAGAGCTAATACCCACATGTTATGGTCACTCCTAATGCATTAGGTATGACCCCCATGTCGAGTATTGTATACCTTTTCTTTGACTTTGAAAGTATTTATATGTCAAATGCTTTATTTTGCATAAGCCATGAATGTAAAACATTTAGCTAAGTGATGTGATTATAAATCACTTAGTTTAATCATTATTTAAATGAAAAATAAATAGAATTTGTGTCTAATATGAGTCATAGGGAGATTTAGTTAAAAATTTATGTTATACAAGCATATAGGGGGAAGTTGGGAAAAGTTGACCAACATTGGAGGGAATATAAGGTTGTTTTGACTTGGTTTGGAGCATTTTTGGGAGCTTTTGTGATGGATAAGGTCATGGTTTGATATTTTCTCCACTTTGGAGTCATTTTGGAGGGAATTTGGGTGCTATTTTTTAGGCTTTTTGGTTATGCATGACCAAAGTTTTTGTGGTCCCTATTTTGGTGCATCTATTTCGGAGAGCTTATAGTAACTTCAATTTTCATTTTTGAAGTTAGTTCTAATTATGCTCTTGGGTCTACTTTGTGACTTTTTGAAGTCCTTTGGAGAAGAATACTATATATTTTGTAACTCATTTTGACATGTATATCAGTTTATACCTTGGAGATCAATGAAGATAAGTTGTTTTTCCTTCTTAATTTTCTGTTATATTGTGTGCATTTTGGTGATTGATGTAATTACTTGTTAAAGTAATTCATTCCTTGTAGTTGAGTCTCATTAGTGGCACCTTTGTACATAAAGTGTATGAATTTTGTAGGTTATGAGTTGTGTTGGATTGCAAATAGTTCAAGTTGTGAAAATTTATTTCCTTCTAGGATTATGCATTCTATCCTCCTCATGAAATACTGATCCAAAAGTGTATAGAATTGAGTTGTGCAAGTTAAGTTGTGTTGTTGATCGAACTGTGTGTTTAAGTTGTTTTGCAAGTCTAAGTTAATTTTTTGGTTCATCACCTTAGGAGTTAATATTTTATGTTTATGTTTCTATCTTACCCTTTTCCTCTACAAGTCTTTAGAATACTTAATTAGGTCAGTACTATAAGAGCCATCTTTCTCTAGAGGTTCTTTTCTACTTTAGGTGACCCACAACCTAGAAAATTTCCCATGTTTCACCAAAGTGCTAAGTTTTGCAACTTAGCAGGGGCGCAATTTTGAGTCATAACGGTTTTTGGCATGCCCGGTGGGATTAGTTTGATGAACTTGTCATCAAAATATTGAGACATTTGGTGTTTCTCTCTGTATTATTAGCCTTTGGAGGCAATACAAACAACACCATGGTGACACCAATCATATATTAGTTGGTTTCAGCAGTCCAAATACCTGCAACTAAATGAGGTTGGTGCTACTCTTTAGTTTTTTATCATTTGAAGTACTTTCTCAGCACCTGGTGACTCTAATTGGTATTTTGACCCACTTTCTATTATTTCAAGACCTTTTTGTCTATTTTCATTCCATGTTTTTTGTCTAGAATTTCCTATACTTCATGTTTTACCATTGAAATGTATAGTTATCAACACCATAATGGTTATTCTCCTCCATTTCATGAAAATTCAGGCTTTTGGCCTCCAAACAACCCTTATCCTCATTGCAATCATAATTACGAGAAGGAGAATTTTCAAACCGCTCTTGCTTATCCTTGTTTACAACCTATTCATGCCTATAGTCAGCCTTGTGAAACCCATTATGCTCCAAATCAAACATGCAACCTCCCTATTCAGTCCCAAAATGATACTAATTTGGGTAGCATTAAGAGTTTGATGTTGGATTTCCAAAGGAAATTTTCAAAAATAGATAGAGAAACACAGTATAATATGCAACAAGAAGATCTTGCTCATCAAGCTCATATTCATCAGAAGGAGGTAGAGGCACAAAGGTATGATCAAAATTTTCTTGCTAGACAAGTTACAACCAAAGAAGAACAAATAAAATACTTACTTGCACAAGTACAAAGGTATGAAACCCAAGAAACCCCTTGCATTCCTAGTTTAAGTTCAACTCTTCCTATAATGATGAATCATCCTTTGAATGAAGAGGTTTCTGAGTCCAAAATCCTTAGTTTTAAGAAAGAGAAACCTTTTGAGTCCTCAAGTAAGCCTCCTTGTGTCAAAATTCCAAGTTTTAGGAGTGCTCTTTCAATCCAAAAA
The DNA here is from genome assembly GCA_007115665.2 of Sequoiadendron giganteum. Lineage (NCBI taxonomy): Eukaryota > Viridiplantae > Streptophyta > Pinopsida > Cupressales > Cupressaceae > Sequoiadendron > Sequoiadendron giganteum. The sequence continues at coordinate 839,976,729 of CM021100.1, read as the reverse complement.
CCAATTCACAACCAAGAGAAATCCATAATGCCACATAGTGAGCCTACCAATGAGCCTTCCCCAATGTTTGAAATTCTAAATTTCAAGTAGCTTTCTACCCTTAAGATGACCAAGTTGGAAAGGGCCATCTACTCCACCCTGTGAGGTTCTTCCATGAACCATACAAATGGAACCATGCTCTAGCATCCAGAAAGCAGAAGAAGAGCAGACCCTTGATCAAGACAACTCACTCACTATGGAGGAGGCTAGAGATACAAACCTATTGCAAATAGCTATAGAGTAGTATTGATTAGAACAGGAGAAGATTGGACAAGAAAAGACCTTTCAAGATGTATCTTTGAATTCTCTAGCTTATGATATTACTTATTTTGATGAAGATGGTAAAAATGTTTCAATATGATAGTAGGGTGAAAAGGTGAAAGAGGCTGATGAAGAAGAGTAGTTCATAGTTTGGAATGATGAGTTACCTTCTTTCATTCAACATAATGAAGAAGGTGCGAGTCTGATCACACCAAAAATGGTTTCAGAATAGCAAGAAGACATCAAACAATGTGGTGAGTTGTTGATTGATGACAATTAGTATGACAATGTGGCCTTGGGTCATGAAGAGGAGCATAAAATTGAATCTGACACCATCTTCCAAGAAGAGGAACAAGCTAATGTCTTAGCTATTCCTTGTCAAGAGGAGCTCCTTCAAGACAGTGGACATATTTTATTGAATCACCAGGAGGACAACACTTTAGAGAAATATTTTGAAAATAATGACCTTGTTCTTGAGGATAAAGAAGATGTTCCAACCACAAAGCTTTCAAACATTGAAGGGGATCCCAAATATATCATGCATGTACAAGAGGTTAACATTCCTGTAGAGGATCATGCTGATTTCTATTTTTGGGATGAATTAGAGGAGTTTTCTGCTAACCTTGATGTCAAGCCAGCTCTCAAAGAAGAGGAAGAAAACCATGAAGTTCCAAATCAGATTCTTGTACCACAAGAGCATCCCATTGCACCTCTTTTTCATTTAGTACTGAACATGTTAACCTCACTCCATCAGTTGAACCTTTCTACCCTCCCACCATCTCCCTTTTCAAAGGAGGGCCTATCATTTGTAAAGAAAATGAAGGCTATGTAAGTGAAGAGGAGAATATTCCAAGTGAAAATGATGAAGGAATAAGTATTTGCAGCCCCTTTTGTGACATTAAATCACAAAAAATAGACTTGTTCCAAGCAGATGATGCGCATGATCGGTTGGGAGAGCAATGTGTAAAGAAAGTGGATGGCAATGAGGAGGAAGATGTGGTCTACTTGTTTGACTAGATGCCTTGTTTTGTTGAAAATGAGGAGATTCATGAGTAACAATAAGAAAATGAGGCACTCATGATTCATGATCAGTCACAAGATTCAAGTCTTTTGAATCAACAAGAAGATATAGCAGTTGTCCATGAACAACAAGCCAATAGGGATAGTTCAACCTTTTTCATTTCAAGAGGATGCTCAATTAGGAATCTAGCTTGGTTCGAATCCAACAAGAAAAAAAAGCCCCATGGCAACACTAATCTAGAGCATAGCTAGTTCTTCAATCAAGATAGGTGGGTAGGTGACTACATTTTATTTTTTGGAAGGGTGTTGCAATATTTTGCTAGATATTTGATCTTTCTCCATCTCTTTTCATTGACTCACAAGCATGAAAAGAATCTTAGGATGCTAGGAAAGGGGAGGTACTTTCATGAACTAGTAAATGGTTTTGTTTAGGCAATCCTTTTCTCAATTAGTTTAGGCTAGTATAGGTTTTTTTAGTAGTCTTTTTCCTACAAGTGTTGTTTGCAGAGTTAGTCAGTTTGGCCTAAGTTTTTGGTAGATGGAATAAGTTTTCAAGTTGTTATAAACTATTTTATGAGGAGTTACAATGGTATGCATGATTGTTTCTCAAGTCTTGTTAGGTTTATATTGAATCTATGCCCAATGGATAGATTTAGGAAATTGGTCAAGATGTTTAGCAAACAAACATTTAGCAGATGTCGCTAAAAATGTTACTTGATTTTTCTTCCAACTCAATCAGGTAGAGATAAGTTTGTGTTTGCAAATAAAAGATAAAAGGTATACATTCATTCTGCTAAGTTATGTTCATGTGCACAAATGTATTATCAAGTGAATTATAGTTCATTATGTAAATTCTTACAAGAAGAAATGAAAATCAATAGATCTTGCTTTGAAAACTCTTTTATTGATAATTACAAATATATAGTGTCCCACACAAGTCATGGGATTAACTCTTTCATAGCAATACAAAAGTAAACTATACATTTGAAGAAAAAGAAGAGCATATAAAAGAAAGGGAATCCATCATTAGAAGCTTTTGAGCTTCATTTTTTTATCTAACATATTTTTTCACTATGTAGGTATAGGTTCATTTTGTATTATTGAATTATCTTCAGTATTAACATCATAACACGTGGATTGAAATGTGGCTCCCAAAATGGTTGAGCCCAACATGTTTCCCTCTATTTTGAAGAGGGATGAGAAGTGTAAAATAGTCACATTGATCAACTTGGAACATGTATCTCATCACCTATGATAGTGAATTTTTCCTCACTATCATGAATGACAACATACTTTCTCAAATTGGAGCATGATAAGAGATGAACAATCATGAAATGAAGCCTTAACATGATAAACAATCTTGTCACAGAGGACATTGAAGGAATAAGTGATCATGCTTCACTCTAATAGTGAATGATAAACTCTGAAAAGATCATTTGTATACACGAGGACATCAAATAGTGAATATACAGTGCCATAGGGAAAGCTTCCCATATTCAATACAAGTACAAAGGCTAGTGGTGTCATCATAGAATAGTACTAAAAGGATAAGGAGTTGAAGGAACAATGAGTTGAGAAAATGAGAAACCCTTTATGGGTGTAATGGAAGCCATGCATTTTTTATCTATTCTTATAGAGAAAACACAAAGGTACTCTAGTGGAACACAAATTCAAGAGTTCAAGAATAGGTATATTCATATGGACAATGTGTTTAGTGCCTGAGCAGGGAATATAAGACAACATCATCATAAATCAAGATAAAAGGCTTGATAGTCATTGCCACCATCTCACCATTTTGACATGATTCAATTTTGAAAACATTCCTAGAAGGATGGTTTGTAGTCATATATTTTGATGCTCCTAATAGAAAAAAGTAATGATAAGAAACAATGAGTAGCATCGTGTTTTTCCAGAGATAGCCATCATAGCATGAGGCAGTGTTTTATGCAATTTTATAGAATATGGAGTGAATCACAACCTACAGTGATGGGATCCTCATAGTACCTGTAAGTGCCATGAATACAACCCACAAAAGCGCTAGGCATAAATTAAGTAAGAAATACAACTCTGTTCCTCAATAGCAAAAGAAAATTCCTACAGAATGCATGTGTACATGTTGTAGTGGTAATGAGAAAAAATTCCTAGAATGCAAGGAATGGAGACTTTAAGCCGCGGGTTTAAGGTAAAACTAGAAGAGAGATGAAAGAAGACCCCAAATAGCCCAATGGATGAGCCACGACCATGAAAAAATGAAAGGAAAAAACCAAGGGCCGAACCATAGCCTACTTGAAACATGTGTGTAACAGGAATAAATATTTTACCATCTTCAAAAATACAAAGCTGAGGCATGGAGATGCAAACAAATCCAAAGAAATCATATAGAGTGCACAACATGAAAGCATTATTATCATTTTTAGAAAAGAAGAGCATATACAATTTCTTTTCTTCATGATAATAAAGAACAAGACAAATGTGTTCCTCATTTTCTTCATTCATAGAGCTTGAACAAGCATATTTTTCTACAAGAAATGAAGGAGAATGCAAAAATTTTACTCACAAGGGGCTTTCTCGAGCCTGGTTTTGCCATATTTGCATGAGTTTTGTAAAGGAAATCCATTGTAACTTCCAGAATCCACCTCCAAAACCTCAACAAAGCTCCATCATAATTGTAAGTCAGCGAAGCAACTTCTAGAGAGTTGCAAAGTAAAAGTGAAATGCATAGTATTATTTTTCTCGGGTTTTGTTTCTAGGGTTTCTACCCTAATGCATGCCGACACAACCATGGAATTTTTCCATTTTATTTAAATTTTTTCCAATAGAACTAATACCCCCATGTGATGTTCACTCATAATGCATTAGGTATGACCCCTATGTCGAGTAGTGTATACCTTTGCTTTGAATTTTAATGTATTTATATGCCAAATGTTTTATTTTGCATAATCCATGAATGTAAAACATTTAGCTAAGTGATATGATTATAAATCACTTAGTTTAGTTGTTATTTAAATGCAAAATAAAGAGCATTTGTGTCTAAGATGAGTCATAGGGAGATTTAGTTAAAAATTTATCTTATGAAATCATATAGGGGAAGTTGGGAAAAGACGACCAACATTTGGAGGGACTATAGGGTTCTTTTGACTTGGTTTGGAGCATTTTTGGGAGCTTTTATGATGGATAAGGTCATGGTTTGATCTTTTCTCCAATTTGGAATCATTTTGGAGGGAGTTTGGGTGCTATTTTTTAGGCATTTTGGTTATGCATGACTGAAGGGTTTGTGGTCCCTATTTTGGTGCAACTGTTTGGGAGAACTTATAGTAACTTCAATTTTCATTTTTGAATTTAGTTTTGATTATTCTCTTGGGTCTACTTTGTGACTTTTTGAAGTCCTTGGGAGAAGAAGAATTTATATTTTGTAACTCATTTTGACATGTATACCAGTTTATACCTTGGAGATCAATGAAGATAGAAGTTGTTTTTCCTTCTTAATTTTTTGTTATATTGTGTGCATTTTGGTTATTGATTCAATTACTTGTGAAAGTACTTGATTCCTTGTAGTTGAGTCTCATTAGTGGCACCTTTTTGTAGAAAGTGGATGCATTTTGCAGGTTATGAGTTATGTTGGAGTGCAAATAGTTCATGTTGTGAAAATTTATTTCCTTCTAGGATTATACATTATATCCTCCTCATGAAATACTGATGCAAAAGTATATAGAATTGAGTTGTGCAAGTTAAGCTATGTTGTTGATTGAACTGTGTGTTTAACTTGTTTTGCAGTTCTAAGTTAATGTTTTGGTGTATCACCTTAGGAGTTAATCTTTTCAATTTATGTTTCTTTCTTACCCTTTTCCTCTGCAAGTCTTTAAAATAGTCAATTAGGTGAGTACCATAAGAGCCAGCTTTCTCTGGAGGTTCTTTTCTACTTTAGTTGTCCCACAACCTAGAAACGTTCCCATGTTTCACCAAAGTGCTAAGTTTTGCAACTTAGCAGGGGCACAATTTTGAGTGATAATAGTTACCCAAGCTACTCAATTCAATCCACCATCCACATCAAATCCATTTATCATCGACCCAAATAAAAACAACATCTTGGTTATGAATCCCATCAACCAAGGTAATACCTTGGTCACACCTCAAATACCATGAGGGAATCCCCAAGACATTAGACAAGGGAACCTTTTCAATCAATGGACTCAAGGTCCTAGTGTGTCATTTCCATTGCAAAATATAATGGCACCATCCTCATCTTCTCCCACAGTGCACTTCACCATGCAAAATCAAATGGGACCTCAAACTTACATTCCTCCATCTCAATCCACCATCTTTCAAGGAATTTTGAACCAAATGAGCCCCTAACCTCTCATCACCAACTCACAATCCATCCAAAACATCAACACTCATAATCCATCATAGATGTCCCAACAACCAACTGATCCTACATTCCAAGAACATTCCCTAGCTTTATAGAAGGCACAATATGCTTATCAAAAATCCATCCAACAATAGCAAGCCCATCAAGCAACCTTAGTGACAAAGAAACAACAACAAGTAGCTTTAGTAACACAACAACAACATCAAGCAGCCTTAGTAGCACAAAAACAACAAGAAGAAGCCTTAGTAGCACAACAACAACATCAAACAACCTTAGTAGCACAACAAAAACATCAAGAATCCTTAGTAAAACAAAAATAACAACAACAACAAAAATCCCTAATGGAACAACAACAAAATCAAGCACAACAACAAGCCTTACTAGCTCAGTAGTATATCAAGAATCCTTAGTAAAACAAAAAAAACAACAAAGTTCCTACTATAATCCTCAATAGAAAATCATCAATACAAATGCATTAGGAACATATACATCAACACCACAATCACCTTCAAAAAATCTCACACCACCATACACCCCATACAACACACCATCATATCAGAATCCTACATACAACCCATCCATCATCCCAACATATGTTCCCCCACCAAACCCTCAAAACAATCTAGCATCACAACTTAAGGCAATGCCACAAGAAATACAAGATCTTCGAATGGGCAAGACAAAGAAACCCCATACATAGAATCTATGTCCCCATCCATTTGACCGAAACATCACAATGGTACCATTTCCTCCTAGATTTAAGGTCCCCAAATTTGATAAATACAAAGGGAGAGGAAATCTTGTGGACCATATCAAGGAATTCAATGTCATGTGCATGGAGGTGGCCTATAATGATTCTTATTTAATGTGCCTCTTCCCTCAAAGTTTAACAGGTCCTGCCATGGATTGGTTTTCTCAACTACCTCTTGGTATCAAAACTTTCCAAGAAATAATAATCTTGACATGGATGTGAGCTTAGAAGATTTATCCACACTTAATTAAAACAAAGGATAATCCTTCTCCAATTTCTTGCAACGATGGAGGCACAAAGAAAGAGCAAGTGGACCATTCCCAATGAACAAGTGGGGATTATCATAGAAAATATAGATCCTAATTTATCATTCCACTTGAAGATGCAGTGCATTACCTCTTATGACAAGCCTCTCCCTAGATCCCTTAACATTGATCGAGCCCTAATCTCACAAGGTAACACACAAGTGTATAAAGACAATCACTCATCCACTAGTTTTAATGACCAGACCCACTATTGGGCCAAGAACAAGAATGTTACTAGTGATGGTGTTGTTGATGCAAAGGTGGTATTAGCTGGTCCTAGATAAGAAAACACCCAACCCATGAACACACAAAAACCATACATGTCACTGTCAAACAATCAAACAACAATCAACACTGCAAACACTCAACATGGACAACAAAGAAAAAATAATGCTCTTAAATGATAATTCACTCTCCTAGGGGAACCTATGGAAGATGTATTGAAGAGGTTGATACAGTCTAATCTTATCATAGTCCCAAATTTCTCAAACTATCAAGAAACACAAATCAAACCTCATAGCTATAGAGAAGATCAATTTTGTGAATTTCACCTATAAAAGGTCATATCACACAAAAGTGTTTCAGAATCAAACATCTAATAGAAGATCTTATTGAACAAAGATAAATTGAGGTTGATCAAAAGTTTGGGAATGAAAATTTGAATATTTACATGAACCCTATGCTTGATCATGGAAAAGAAAAAGATTCAACAAAGGCATCAAACTTAAACAACATAAACCATACCCATGATACCATGGTGGGAAATATTTAATCACAACATTAGGAATTAGACATGTATCAAAATACTGTTTTAAAGAAAATTTAAGACCCATCAACAATGTTTAGCACTATTTTATACCGTAATGACATCAAGTGGATATCAAATTGTGATATCTCTCTCACATATGACTAAATGATTGGGCATGTTGAAGAAGTTCTAAATGAGGTAGAAATATCCTTTATTGCACCCAAATATACCAACTATTGTGAAGAGTCTTTTACCGATGATCTATCATCCACCCAAGGATCATTCCAAGAAGAGACCATTGAGGATAACAAAAGTTTCTCCTAATCGAGTCAAGATCAAGAACCCTTATCCCTAGAGTTTCACAAAGAGATGAGGGTAATATTCCAAACCATTTTAAACTTCAAATATATCCTCAATATCACTCCTGAGATGTTTCTTTCTGTTGGACATATAAACGTTCTTCATCCAAAACAAGAGTCTCCCACTCTTGATATTCATACACAAGAGAAAACGATGGTCAAGATTCTTAATTCTGACAGTGATTATGCATCATCAATATCTTTTGAATTAGCACCAATATCTTTTGAAACATCATCAATAGAATTAGAGAAAACATGTCATATTCCTAAAAATGATTGTGCATTATCGATATCTTTTGAATCAACACCAACCTCTTTCGAAACAACATCAATAGATAATGATCTCATAGAATCAGAGAAACGAGTCCATATTCCTAAAAAATAGGAGCCCATATAAATATCATGTGTTCATGACAAGTCATATTCATTGGCTATGGATCAGAGGATACATTATCAGGTCAAAGGATTAGGTATTGATAGTACCTTCACAATGTTGAGGGAAATCTTGTCTACAAAAAACATCAACATATGGGGCATGAAGGATCTAGATGATGAAAATATTGTCAACACTACAACTAGTTATATCATGAGTTGGAATTCACCCATCATCTCATACAAAAATTGGGACCAATGTAAAAATAAGAATTCCTATCAAAGTAAGGAGAAGATCATCAAAGAAAATGAAGAAGACAAGCAAAAAGGACAAAGAAAATACAAATGGATACAAAAGAAAAATAAAGAAAATCATCCCTCTAAAACTCCACTAGTCAAAGAAACTATGGGGAAAAATCAAAAAGGGAAATGTATCCATCAAAAGCATCCTCAAATATGAAAGTATGCTTCTCAAGCAAGGAACAAAGTATATCGAGTGGTTGGTCTTAATTCCATGAAAACCTCCATCCCCACCCATCATCATTTATCTTCCTATGTTTAGAGAGTCAGAGGTTCCAAACCATCAACCAATCCATCTCATATTCCTTCATGCGTATCACCATCCACTCCATTTATGATATCCAATTCTTGCATTGACTATGTTTTGGTAGCTAGTCTTCATCATAAGGATTTTGAAGGCACTTTATCATGATGTGCACACATATACAAGGTTAATTTTGATATCCACAAGGAAAATCAGAGTTCTTCAATATTGCACCCAAGTGCTTGTATCTTAGCAAAGAAGCTTCTTCAGGTAGGATATCATTGGCATGTTATGAAAATTCCCTCTATATCAGTACCACTAGGTGGTTCAACATGAGGGTAAAATCTTCAAAAAATCAAAAATAAAACCAAGAAAATAGTAAAAATAAAAATCATTCTCCAGTGAAAACACCTACAGCGGTGCTTTCGGCAAGTACTATGATGAAAACTTGGAAAATAAGCATCATGAGTAGAATCAAGCATCTATATGACCCTTCTCAGATAGAAGCATCTTCTCCTTGTCATGATAAATCCAATGTTCCCTCCATCCATCCAATCCAGATTTATCCAGATATTCTACTTTATCATGATCTTGACAAAGATTCGACATATACTTCAACTCTACTCATGGCCAAATTTTGATAGGCTCTTTACCATTTTATCTCATGAAGTCCCATAGCCCATATCTAGCATGATATAACTCTGTCAAACTCTTTGCATATAAATTACCTATATTGATTTCTTCATTGATCTATAAAATATTGCTAGACATTGGGGGAAGGTTATTGCATTCCTATTTTTGAATAACTCTTGATCCATGTCTTATATCTCATAATTTGAAATCGACATCGTGATCTAGGTAATGTTTACATCAAAATCTCTTGAAAATCCCAAAAACATTCATTAAATCTCATCACAATCCAAAAACACTAGCCCATGGCACATTTTGACAAGAAGATGTTCCTTATCAAGATTTATATTTTATCAAACATCAATCCAAATGATCCATATTAGTTGAATCTACCTTAAACTTCAACGTCAGATCAGCTCATTCCAAAAAACTTTGTTCCAAACCAAGATTCAAAATCTTGATCAATCTTATCCAATCAATCCATTATCATCTCGGGATATCCTTCCCAATCCTCATGTTGCTTAACACTATCCTTGCATTATTGTGTATCCTCAACAATTTTATCATTATCAATCCATCAATTTGATCAATCAATCCTAGCTTTGTTTTAAAAAAAAATCCCACAACAAATCATTGAAAAAATCATCAAATATCCATAAACTCATCAAAATCATGCAAAAAAATCTAAAAAAATTCAAAATCTTGTACAACTAAAATCCAAAAGCATTCAAAAAATTGTAAAGTCAAAATAAAAAACATCCAGAAAACATCAAAATCCCTAAAAAGGTCAAAACATAAAAAATCCAAAAAAATACCCTTGTCGAACTATGAGTCTCTAAGCTTGAACCTAGGTAAGGCCATCATTGATGTGCCATTGAGATACCCTAGGTTAGTCTTTAGGAGTCCATCATAATAAACTGGCATCCCCTCAATTGTTCATATCTCATTGTTAAATAAGTTGAGTTGGTCGAACTACATGGTCTTTGTGTGAATAATGTAGGGAAGGCTTATCTTTCCCTATCAACAGATTATCATAAAACTCATCATCATCCTAACATCAAACAACCCTATGATCAACATGTCCTATGATGTATCCTTCCTATGATGGACATCATTATCAGGCATCACCTTAGCTAAATTAAACTGGCAAGAGATATAGATAACACTGACTATTTTTCTTTGATCTTTTCTTCTGATTTATCTTAATGACCCATTTTGAGGACCTCTCGATGATGTCTATCAAAAATATTTAGAGAGAAAGGAATGGGGCATCGATCATTATCTTTTTTTTTTGTCCTTGTGGGTATTCTTTTAATATAATATTGGCACATACTTGCTTGGTTGTGTGTAGGAAAGTTGTTTGGAGTATGTTGTTGACTATTGCATATGCTTTGGTCCAATATATTCTAAGCTTCTAACTTAAATTCCAATGAGGTTTATGTATGTCAAGATGTGAACAAGAACTATCCCATTTGTTTGCAGAGTCAAAGTCCATTACACTAGATACAACGCCATCCTAGTTATCAATACCTTGATGCATCGTGTCTATGTGTTATATCAAAAATAAAGAACAATGGAAAATCCCAATCCCAAGATTTGATAAAATCATCATCATGCATTCATTATCATCATGCATTTCTTGCCACCATCTCTAATAAAGTCTCAGTGGATCATAGGCTTGTTGGATATTTTTGAATCAATCTCAAAATCAGTGGTCAAATCCATTTATCTTATTCTTTTGAATATTCTATCTTTACTAACAATTCCATCTGAGCATCAAATCTACGTGATACATATCAAAATATACATGAGGCTACCCATAGTTGATGACTATCTATACATCATGAAATATGTATACATCAATATCTGAGCTAGGACGACAACAATCCCTCTTTCGTTGAGTCATAGTGGGGCATATATATCATCTTTAGCTCAACAATCTGAAAAGTTTGCAACTCCTTGACCCAAAAGCAACCTTAAATCTCAAGCATAAGTCTTATTTTCACCTATCGTGAGCCCAATGGAAACACTTTATTCTCCAATCGATCTCTCGATGGGGTAACCAACCATCTTTCGATCATATCAATATAAAATCATATAACATACTTTGTTCCTAGCCTTGCTAGCAAATCTTGATCAAATCTATCAAATCAACCATCATCAATCAATCAATCAGATCAATCAATTTTAGATTAGCTATCAACATCTCAAAGAGATCATTGATATTTGTTTCTAAATCATCATCAACATCAAAATCAACATCGAAATCAACATCAGTCTTTGAACCAATGCAACGAGTACATTGCTTCAAAGAGGGGAAAAACATAGACAGTTAAAAATGTCTCGATGGATCACACTGGCTAACTAACATCATTTCCTCTTAAAACCCATCCTCTTTTTGCTTAATTGATTAAATGATCATATCTATTTAATTAATTGCATCATTTGCATCTATTAACCTAATTCATCAAATCGGGTTAATTCACCCCCTTTCACACTAACATATCATCTCATTAAATTAAATAAATCAAACTATTTAATTTAATTCCCTAAGTCTTCTTATATAATTAAATAACCCTAATTTATTTGATTAAATTTGATTTCACCTCCCCTCCATTCATTGAATCACTTAATTTAATGAATATCACTTTATTCTTCTAATTCCCCTAATTGCATGATTAAACCTTGTTTAATTAGCAATTATCTAATTAATTCAGTTCCTCCCACTTGCAAGGGAATATTTTGATGGAATATTCCCTCCCCTTTTGCACAATTAAAATTTGTTTTAATTAGCAAAATATCTATTTCCCTCACCCATGAATATTCCAAAGAATATTCTTTCTCCTCCAATCATTTGAAAAAGGGAATATTCTCACCTTGCTTCATGTGCAAGTTACCTTATAAATTATTATGCAAGTTAACTTTTGACTTCTTGTATAAGTCAAAAGTGTGCTTGTTTGGAAGGAATGAGAACCCTTGATTAAATCTCATATTGCATTCTCACCCGTTGATGAGAATCCATGATCCCTACCTCCAACTTCTTCCATCCTTGACCATTAATTAGTTTTTTCAATCTCAACCCTCCATTTCTCATTTTCTCTCCTATAAATAGCTCACTATTTGGAGACAAATGGATCCATCTTTCAATTGCAAACTTATGTTGTTGAAATCACTCACATTCACACTCATACTTTACTCACATTTAACACATTTTAGTTCATTTTTAGTTGCATAATAGCTTTAAGCTTCCATTAATGGCTTGCATGCATCCATCTTAGCTTGTTTATAAATTAGGGTTTGAATATTTTATCTTATAATTAGCTTATATTAGCTTAGAAATTACATATTTAGATCAATTTTAGTACAAAATCATGTTAATTTATCTTGCATCATGTTCAATTCAGCATAAATAATGTTTTCATCCATTTATCACAATAGTTTCATCAATTCTCTTCAATAGAATCGATTGAAACAAGCTCACTGATCATGGGATTGGGAAATGGTTGTTGTTCCACATCAACATGACACCAATTCCAAAATGGAATAAGTTTCAAATGGGGTAAAATAGACATTTCAATTTTCTTATATTTAGAATGCTTCATTTCAATAAATGTTTAGTTTATCTTTCATTTGAATGATCTTGTTTAAAGATTGAGTATTAGTGGCTACGTTATGCTTCAATTCATCATGGATCAAGTGTGATCAGCCCATACTAGTATCCTCAGTCGACAAAATCAAACACTATCTTCACAAGCTACTAAAGATATGGTAGTGTCTGTTGTTTCCCTACTGGAGAGTGTGTTGTAATTGAATGAAATCTAATAAATGAATCTAGCTAAAAGGAAAGGTATGAAAGATAGGGATAATATAATGTCCAACATGGAGGAAAAACCTATTACACATCTAAAATTATTAATATCTCCCAAAACCCTAGAAGTGCTTGAAGATACTTTGTAGGAGTATGTTATCAATGAATTAATTGAAAGAAATATTACCTTTTGAGATAAAGGATTTATCTAGAAGAAGGGGAAATAACTTGTAACCCTCCTAACAGTCAAACCCCTATGGAAAACCTACTCCCACAAAGTCAAATTGAAAAGTCTCCATGTGGCCTTAATGGTTGGATAATCTTGAAGAATAAAGGGAAATCAAAGAAGGAAGATGTTGGGGTTGAAATCAAGGTTGGAAAATCTTTCCAAAGGAAACACAAGGAATCAAGAAACTACAAAGGATATTGCTATTGGAAAACTAAGTGTGTTGGAAATATCCTCAAAGAATATCTCTAAATGAATTTCTTCTCATGGAATACTAGTGGGAAAAATAGCTCACACAAACAAATGGCTCTAAAAAACTACATCTTGGAGCACAAGATTGATATTCTCTTATTACAAGAAGTAAAGATGAATAACACAAATTTTGAAACCATTGCCAAGAATATTTGGCCTACTACCAATTTTCTGATTAGTGAGGCTTCTAGAAGCTTAAGAGGTCTTGCTACAATATGGAACCCAAAGAGGTTGAGTGGATCCCAATTACTCTAGTCTAAACACTACTTGGGTGTCCAGTTCTCTACTGCTAGTCTATCTTGGAACTCACTAAATATCTTGCCCCAATATGTTAAATACTAAAAAATATCTATGGCTTGAATTAAGTTTCTTGATCCTTATAAATAAGGAGGAACAATGGATACTTGTGGTAGAATTCATCTCGCCTCTCTACCCATCAAAGAAACATGGATGCCTAATTGATTACACTAATTGTTGGTGTGAATTAGGTTATTTCCTAACTAGTTATTAGTAAGGACCTATTCACATTATTATAAGTTTACTGAGGAGTTAAGTTTCATAGTCATTTCTAGAAGTTAGTTATAATGGGGCCATGTCTCATTATTTACTTTTAGTTATCTAGGAATTTAATAATTCTCTCATGTATTTAATATTTTGTATTGAAAATTTAATGCTTGTGTCCTAGGTTGTTAGGACTTAGTTGTCTCATGTGATAGGATTAAGACACTTGTCATGATCTTGTATAATCCTATTCACCACCTTGACTATATAAGAAAGTCTTCATATGTACATTTCATCAATACAAAGCTCAATTGAGTGTTGTGTAACTCCAATATATCACTACAATCTTGAGTATTGCATATTGGCCACATCTTGCATCTATTGTTGCAATTTCATGTTCTTGCTTTTCCCTCTTATGGAAGGTTTTTGTTGGATTTTGTAGATGATATTTTATGCTTGAGTCCTTGAGTGACTTTAATATGTTCTATGAACTATATCTTAGCTCCTACATGGTATCAAAGCTTTAGAGTTGCAAAACCCCTTCTCAAATCTAAGGGTGATTTGAGCTTGAAATTTTGCAAGCTATGTATTGGGGAAAAACCAACCTCACAATTACATCTGAAAGGCCCCAAAACTCCCATTTTCAGATATAACACTTCATATTTTCATGCAATAAAAATAAATATCTTTTTTCACACGACTATCTTAAATTTGATAACGAAATGACTGTCAAAAAATATTGTGTTAAATTTGACGGCCAAATGACCTTCAATTGACACTGTATTAAATTTGACGTTTAGTCGACTGTTTGTATTTAATTTCTTAAATTTGACGTCCAAATGGTTGTTAGCAGGTTGCTCCATTTGGAACCCTTCTCCGTTGGTAGTTTCGTTTTGGAGGAAAACTTCAGAGGCTCATAACTTGGTCATACAAACTCCTTTTTTTGAGATTTTTTTTTTCATTTGGGGTAGAATTATGTGCTCTACACAGTGGTGTATTTTATTTTGTATTGTAGTGCATATTATTTTCCATAATTTCATGTTTTTATAGTTGTTGCCGAGCTGTTCTCATTTTGGGAACTTTTGAGGATCTGTTGTCACTCATATAATAAAATTTTTGAGTGATTTTTTTTAAAGTGCATAATTTTTTCTGTACTTTCCAGTGGTTTTATTAGATTGATCTCATTCTTTGTAAAAAAAATATTTTTTCTTGAGGCCAAATTTGGCAATCTATATGCACTAAGATCAAGTCCACTTCGGTATTTTTGGCACGTGGCACAAGTAATAACACTAAGTATACAGTGAAAAAAAATCATATTTTCTTGGGGGGTTTCTTGATTGAGTGATTTGGGGGGTCTCTTGGTGTATTGCTTTGATCTATTTTCTTATGCTCTTCATTATTCATGGATCATTCTAAGGTTCCTTTGCTAACATTATATTACTACTCATCATGACGTCAACATGCATGAAGTATACTAATGAGTGAGGTTCACTCTCTATATGTTGAGAATAAGGTACCTGAACCTATTGATGATGAGAAAACTTAGATTAAACGGATGATTGAGCATACCAAAGCTCTTGGATGTCTTCATAAACTAGTTTCTCAAGATTTTTTATTCCAAATTAAATCATTCAAAAAATTTCATAAGGCTTGCGACAGGTTGAAAACATTATATGGTTCTATAGATGAAGTTAGAGGCTATCAACTTGATAATGAATTCATGGAACTTGATCCTAAGAAATTTGACAGCATCCATGACTACATGACTAGGGTTAATGATCTAAGGGAGCAATGTAAAGCAAGTGGTATTGATAAGAAGGACATTCAATTGATCCTAATTATGCTGCTTTTATTTCTATCTTTCATACTCATAGGTTGTTTATGGGATCTACATATACTATACCATCATTTGCATCATTTTATGAGATGTTCATACATGAGCAACAAAATATTATCTTGATGGGTTTTATCAAGTCTTCTAAATTTCAATAGTTGGTGGCTAGTTAGGTGAAAGAATCATATACTACTGATAAGAAGCAGAAGAAGCCAAAGAAGAAACCATATATAGTTTTTGCGAGGGAATACTCTGACCCTCTTGTTCATTCTTTACATGATTATTATTTCTAGTTTGATATGAGTGTGGATAATTTTGGAGAACATTTGGAAGAGGCTTCTTCAAAGGAGGTGGTTTTTTTGTCTTTGGAGTGTGTTCGCTATTCGTCTCTAGGATGTTTTGGATTGACATCTTCAATTTTGTGGCCTAAAACACTTGTTTGGAGTTTGTCATATTTTGACATCAACATGAAGATACTTGAGCATTTTTCAAAGAAATCATCTATCATTCTTCTTCCCTCATATTCCTTTTTGGAATGAGAAAGCATCCTACATATCATCTAGGTTTTGTTTCTTCCTAAGGAGAGGAATGTTGTTCGATGAGATTGGATCATCTTCAACATTCAATGTTGAGCTTATGTTATTGCAGTAGTCTCACCATTGGTGGGGGTTGCATGTTCTCTCTTATTCTCTCTTATGGGGGGATATTTTTCCTCGGATGGGGTTTTCTCCCTCTCATGCATCATTAAGAGTATTTTTCATTTCATATCTTTTGGGGAGGAGTTGTCCCACTGGGTTTTATCCTTTTCTCTAGCTGTGAGAAATTTCTTTGCATTGCACTTGTACATGGGTACTTAACATGGCCTCATAGCCAATACCCATCTATGTGTCATTTACATAATAATTGACTCCTTAAGTTGCATTCATGGGGTGGTCTTGGTATGAATGGGTTTATTTCCTAACTAGTTATTAGTGAGGACCTATTCAAATTATTATAAGTTTACTTAGGAGTTAAGTTTCCTATTTTTCATTTCAAGAAATTAGTTATAATCTAGGGCCATGTCTTGTTATTTACTTTTAGTTATCTAGGAATTTAATAATTCTCTAATGCATTTAATATTCTCCATTGAGAATTCAATTCTTGTGTCCTAAGTTTTTAGGACTTAGTTGTCTCATGTGATATAAGATTAAGACACTTTTCATGATCTTATCTAATCCTATTCACCACCTTTCCTATATAAGAAAGGATTTGTATGTACATTTCATCAATCCAAAGCTCAGTTGAGTGGTGTGTAAGACTAATGTATCATTGTAATCTTGAGTATTGCATATTGGCCACATCTTGCATCTATTGTTGTAATTTCATGTTCTTTCTTTTCCCTCTTGTGGAAGGTTGTTGTTGGTTTTTATAGATGATCTTAGAGGCTTGATTCCATGAGTGACTAACATATTTTATGAACTATATCTTAGCTCCTACACTAATAGTATGGAAGACTTGGTTTACCTTCTAAATTTTTTTGGGCTTATAGATATTGACCTTCAAGGCCAACCCTTCACTTGGACAAAAAAATTATTTGGTGAAAATATTATCTAGGTTAGACTTGACAAGTTCTTGATCTCTACGAACTAGATCACCATTCATAATTCTAACCTCTTAGCTCTCCTTAAGACAGTGTTTGACCATAACCCCCTCTTAGTAAGCTAGGAAGACACTACAAAAACCAAGGCTTTCCCTTTCAAATATGAGATAAAGTGGAGAAATCACTTTAATTTTAAATATAGGGTATCCATTTGTTGGAATATACCCATTTAGCGATCTCCAATGTACCATGTGATCTAGAAGCTCAAAAAAATAAAAAATAAGGTGAAAGGATGGAAAAACAGGGTATTTGGATATGTTTTTAATCAAAAGTGTTACTTAGTAGCTAAAATCAAAGGTATTAAGGAAAAAATGGCTAATGGTGATGTGAGTGAACCAACCTTCCATTTAGAGGAGTACCGCTTTGACTTGTCTAAAGTTATAAAGAAAGAATAAATATTCTAGAAAAAACTCTAGAATACAATGGCTAAAAGAAGGATGGTGGAACTCTATTTTTTTTCCACCTCTCTACCCTAAAATATACAAAAATGAAATAGATCACCAAGATTAAATATTAAAATGGAATGGAAGGAACTACATTGGAAAAAATTCAAAAAAAATCTTCAGAGTACTTTCAACAATTTTTCTTGGAACCTTCTATCAACCATACTCTAGAGTTGGAATAAAAACTATTGGACAAAACTTCTATCACCATAAGTAATTAAGATAATGTTTCTATCCTTGGACCTATTACTCAAGAAGAAGTGAGGATTATAAATTTTAACATGGGGGATTAAAATGCCTCTGAGGTTGATGGTTTCCTCAGTGACCTTCTTTCAGGAGTTCTAGGATATTGTGGGGGAGAATGTTTTCCTTACTACCAAAGACTTCTTTAAATATGGTATGTTGTTAAAGAAACTTAACAAAACCTTTATAGACCTCACTCCTTAAAATTTTAACCCTTAAACCATGGCTGAATTTAGACCCATAAGCTTATATAATACCATCTATAAAATCTTCTCCAAAATTTTGGTTAATATATTGAAGCCCTTCCTAGAGAAAATGATTAGCCCTTGTCATAAAGGCTTTCTCCCAAGCCATAAAATACTAGATGCTGCTACCTCCATGCATGAAATAATTTGTTATATGGACAGAAGTAAGAATGATGTTATGTCCTTTGAACTTGATATCAAAAATTCCTATGACAAAGTGTCATGGAAGTTTCTCCTAAAATTCCTTGCTAAGTTTGGCTTCAATTAGACTATTATAAACATCATTAAAGAATGTATTTCCACATTCAAGTATTTTTCTTGTTAATGGTGTGCCCTATGAATTATTTGGTGTGGGAAACTGGATTAGGCAAGGTGACACCCTATCCCCATACCTCTTCATTATGTCTTAAGAAAGAATATTTTTAAACTCCATTAGGAAGGTTTTATCATGGGGATCAAGTTTTCTACCTCTTTGGACCCTTCATCTATCCATGAATTTGTATATGATACTATTATTTTTGGGAATCCTCATTTGTTGAGGCTAGGAAATGGAAGATATACCTCAATAACTATACCTCCATTTCTAGCCAATGTATAAATTAAATAAAAAATATTATATACTTATTTAACACCACTCAAGTTTTGTAAAATAAATTGACTTATATTCCTAGCTATGACAATTCCCCTCTCGTAGTTGTATATTTGGGTCTTCCTCTAATGGTCAAGGAAGTCACTCATAATTTCTAGTTCATTCAGAGTTGGAAAGGTTGAAAAAAAACTTGTTGGTTGGAAAGGTTGCATAAAATACTTGTTGGTTGGAAAGGTTCCACCTTGATTCATGCAATAAAATTGCAACTCTTTGGTGTTGCTCTGCAAGGTATACATGATTATCTTCTCTCCCAATTAAAAATTTCTAGATACATAGTAGAAAAGTTAGAAATAATTTAAATAAACTTCCTCAAACATGGTACAAAGGAGAAGAAAAATTTGTCTTTGCTAAGTTGGGATAAGGTTTTCCTTCCTAAAACAAATGGTGGGCTTGGAATTAGAAAAATTTAAACTATCAATAAATCTCTTCTAGCTAAGACTGGTTGGGATATTTTGAGGAACACTAAGGATTGGTGTACTATCTTGAATGCAAAATAATTGAATAATGTCCCTTTTATCAAGAGCTTGTAGAACACTGAACACCCCTATGGGTCTTTAATTTGGAACAATATTCTTAAATTAAAATAGCTAATTCAAGGTGGTCTAATATGGAAACTAGGGGATGGTTCCAAAATTAATTTTTGGGATGATCCCTGGATATTGGGACAACCCCTCAAGAAAACCAAGTTTAAGGAACTCTAGGATCTTGCCTCAAACTATTTTATTATGAATATTTTTTATTACTTTATTGGATTCACAAATTCCCAAAAAAAAAGAAAAAATTACAGAGATTTTGCTAAACAATCAAGGGTTAAGGAAAAATGTCTTGGTCCCTCTAGAATGCCCTTTACTTCACTAGAATCATTATGTTATAGAATGTGGATAGCTTCTTTTGGGCTAAGGAGAGTAAAGGAAACCCAACTTCCAAATCAACTTATAGTCTATAGTCAAAGCATGGTCCCTATGGTAGATTATGGAAATAAATAAATAAAACTAATCACAACAAAATCCTCACCTTGGATAACTTGAGGAAGAACGGACTCCACATCCATGATAGATGCACTTTATGTAAAATAATTTTATGTAAAAATGATGAGGAATATGTGCATTTATTATTACATTTCCCCTTCTCTATTGACTTTGGGCCTATTCTCTACAAAATTTAGGTGTCTATTAGTCAAGGAATGACAATATCAAAAGTGTAGTGGAAAATTGGATTTATCCTTTTACTCAAGCCCTAACTAGGGAGCTTTGGAGTCAGGCCCCCTTTCATTTGCTAGAGCATCTAGAAGGAAATGAATAATATGATATTCTATAATGATGAAAAGAGTCCCATGGAGGTCTTTAGTTCTTGCTCCAGGCTCCTAATTGAGAATGTTTCTTTATATTGTTGGAAAGACTCTGGCATGACACATAATTACATGGAATTCAATATATCCCATAAATTGGGCTTATAGATAGACCTAAACTCCTTTGATAACTCTAAAATCATGGAAAAATAGAACACCGAATGGAAACCTTCATCGTTGGGATCGTCTAAACTCAAATTTGATGGGGTTGTGAAAGGAAACTTGAGACCATCCAGTATGTGGGGCATAATAAGAAATTATAAGGGTATTTTTATTGTTGGATTGTTAGGCGGTATTGGAAAACAATATTCTATGAAAATCGAAGCTATGGCTATGTTTGGATGAATATAAATTGCCTTAGGTTTAGGGATCAAAAGACTGCAAGTGGAAGGTGACTCTAAAACTATCATTAATACTATCAAAGGTAAAGGTTTAATTGGATGGAATAGTGCTGATATTATCTTGGATATTTAGAATATCCTATTGAATTTCGGAGGCACAAATTTTTCTTATTTTTATAAAGAAGGTAATATTGTGGGCACCATGGCCAACTTAGGTATATCCTTGGATTCAACTAGATTTTGGAGAGATTGTTTATCTCTGCCAATAAAATCCAAAGGTGTAATATTTGAAGGAAAAAATATTAGTATTCAAAGTGGGGAGATCCCAATCTGATTTCTTAAATATTATAATTCTAATGTTTACTCTTATCATGTCACTTTTTATGGGTATGTTGGTGTGGGATTGGATTTTAGAAAAGGATTTGTACTTGTGGACCATTAGTACCACTACTAATATGATAAGTTAATGTGGAATGAGTTATTAAATAAGGGAATGGGAATTTGCATCTTAAGGGCCACTATCTCTATTCTTGGCTCGTACGAGGCTCCCTTTACTAATCTTAATGAGATCATCATTAACTTCTTACTTGGCAAGGAAAAAAAGGGGAAACCCATGTTTTGAGACCTATGATAAATAATTTTAGTTTAATTTTTGTGTGTTGGATGATATTGTTAACCCTCCTCACATGGCATACTTGAATTAATTTAAAATATGCTACTACAATTGGGTTAATACACCAATCTATGACACAAAAAGACACCACTTTTTGCAAAAAAACCAAAATAGGCTATTTTACGCTCACCAAACTAGTTAACCATTTGGCGAGCACCAAATTTGGTGCTTGCCAAATACAAAATCCCATTAAAAAACAAGTCATTTTTCTCCTCATTTTTTCTCCAACCTGCAACTTGAGCTCCCATTTTCTGCTCTTCCAACTCGCACTTGCCAAAAGGAGATCGAATTTTTCTTGCAATTCTTTGCAAGGATGCAACCAAGATGTCAAAGAGGTCAAAGAGATCGAAGAGGTGTGTATTTATATTTTTTTAATTTTTATTTTAAATTAGAATGTAGATTGAAATAGGTTTATTTTTATTTTTTATTTAATTTCTAGGAAATCAATCTCCACATCAAAACATTGACAATTCACAATCACCCCCTCATGAAGAGCCTCTCAAACAAGAACAACCTCAAACCCCTCTATCAGTTTGTATGAATCCAAAAGGAATCAAAGAAAATATCTTAAATAAAATTAAAAACAACAAAAGATAGATTGAACAATTGATTGGAAGAATAACTGAGCATGCTCAAACCCACCCTTATAGGAGAGGTATTGCCAAATCGTTGAAGTCCATTGTATTACATGTAGGAGAAATGAGTGAGAATAAATTTTTGGTTGAATAAGAGGGATAAATTAAAAAAATTTTATGCTACTGGTCTTTCATATGTAGATGTGAAAAAAGAAAATTAGCAAAGCTGACTTGTGTTCCCTTTTTGTGGACTTGAGAACCAATGCACCTTTATCACATGCATGCAGGAGGTTCCCCATCCATTTGTGCCACAATGAATTAATGAAAAATAAGTTTTGGGAGTGGTGGTGGATTGTTTTTTACCAACCTCCATGCAATAAATGTGAGGTACCATAGTATTTTTTGAGGAAACTCTATTGTGAGTTTTTCCTCGATAAGGTACCAAATTATTTTGATATTTTAGACTTTCAGGGTAAAGGTGGGGGCTCCACACATGATAGACCAGGTGTAGGATGTAATCCATAGTTGGCGCTGATACCCTTGGTCAAAACCATGGTGGACCATGTTGTTGTTCCTTTTGTTGTGAAGGATAGTGTCGAGGTGGACATGTTGGAGCCAATTAGCTCGCTCATTTAGAGCATTGTACAATGTGTGAGGCCTCTAGTACAGACTAATATGGATGGGACTTCTATGCACAAAGTTCCACACCACCATTGTGTTGGAAAGAGGCAGTACAATATCACTTGGTGTTGTCATTGATGGAAACTCTAATCAATGATCAAATATGCACACTATCATTTGATCATATAGGAAGACAGATTGAAGATTGATAAGGAAGAACAGAGTATCCGATAACTTAGTTTTCATCGATCTATATGGAGATTTCATGTTATTATTTTGTGTTGTGTATCTCAGGAAATATGTTTCAGTATATTATCTCTATTACTACTGAAGTGCAGTGGCTCGTATTGATTTGTGTGGAAGTTAGAAGATCTAGTTGAATTATTCTCAGTTTTTCCTGTATTGGAGCTGACTTCATGAATGTATTATATTGCAGATGTATGAGAAGCAATTGGTTAATTATTTATTTTTTCATACATCTTTGTTTGGGTCCTAGCCAAGTTGTGGCCAACTATTGTGGATATGCATTGCATATTATTCATGATTTGAGTTGACAATTGTAATTATTTTTGTGTTCTATTGAATTTGACAAAGTGTAATTCAATTCTATGTTACAAATATATATAAGACCGTCTGTATCATTTTAAAAGATGTATGAAGTGTGTATGTATGTGAATTGTGAATTAGAGTAGAGAAGAAGAACAATAATGTGTAGTTTAACTTGTGCATAAAGGATGTGTGTTGCGAGTGTGAGCATAACAGAGAAAAAGTGCAGAATCAGTTTGTAGGACAGAAGATAGAATATTTTGCTTAACTAGAACTGTAATCAAGAATTTTTAGATGCTATCTTTCTTAGTTCAAACTCTTAGATGGTTTTAATCTGATTCTCTTTGTAAGGAAATGAGCCTTCCCTTTGAGTAGTGAGATCTAGGAAGTGCACCTGAATGCAAGTGCATTCCCCTTATTGTAAACTTCATTTGAGTATACTCAGATTAACTTGTGGATTTTCTAGCCACCATGGTTTTTCCCCTAACAGGGTTTCCACATAAAAATCCTTGTGTTATGGTGTTGTGTTCATTTGCTTCATTTTTTATGGTTGAATGTTGTTAATGATTTGAAGATAAGGGTTAATAAAGTTAATTTTTGCACAACACTAATTCACCCCCCTCTCAATGTAGCTTGTTTTCAACAATTGGTATCAGAGCTAGTTCCTCTGGAAGAAGTCTAACAACTTGGGGAGATCTTGGAAGGTGGTTCAATGGATTTAAGAAGTCTACAACAAAAAATTTTGGTGGCCTTGGATGATCTTGATCGGTCAAAGGTTGAAGTTTAGAAATTGCAAGCAAACCTCTTATATGCTGAGAAATTCATTGAGTCTCTAAAAGAAAAAATCAATAAGTCTAGAGAGAAGAGAAAGGAACTTTGTGATCAGATTAAGCAGAGTGATAGTAAGAGCATTGAAGAAGAACAACTTAGTCAAGCCTTGAAAGAAAGATAGAAGAATGTGAAAAGATTACTAGAGATAATACAATCCTAAAGCATGGGATGGAATCTATCATGATGAAGATGACCAAGGATATTGAAGACAAAAAGAAAAATGAAGAGAACCTAGCACAGTCCCTAAAAGAAAAATTCGAATTATGCAGCCAATTGGATGATGAATTGGAACAATCTAAAAACAATGAAGAGGCACTTGAAAAGCATATGGATGATCTCATAAATGAACTTGCTGCTGCAAATAAATACAAGGAGAAGTTCAAAACTCGCTCTTCCATGCTTGATGAACTAATTAGGAGTCAGCGGACTCATGGTGACAACCAAGGTCTTAGATATGAAGAAGGAGAAAGTTCCAAATCCGAGCAAAAGAGATTTAGACAAGGAAATCAAATGAAAAAATTTGGAAGGTATCCGGTAAGGCAACCTAATGCTCAGAGATTTAATGGATACTATTTCAGTTGCAATAAATTTGGACACATGGCTACTCAATGTCGAAGTAGAATGAATCAAAGTGGTCCATCATTCTCAAGTCATTTTTTTAATTGTCATAAGGTTGGTCACAAGGGAAATGAATGCAGAAATGTGATGAATCAATTTCATAGAAATATCAAATGCTATACATGCAATAGACTAGGCCATACTGCTAACTAGTGTAGATCAAGAGGAAATGAATGGAAGAACTGGTCTGGAAAAGGAAACATTGTGTGCTATAACTGCAATGAAATTGGACACATTGCTATATTCTGTTGGAACAAAAAAGGTCCTGTAAATCAAAAGAAAAACATGTAGAAGGATATCAAATTCACTATAGATGTGGTTAGACAACATATGCAAAAGAAATGGGTGAATAAATAACCCTCTATTGAAGAAACTATGCCAGCACTAGAACCTACTTTTGGTAATTCCTCTGGGAATTAGTTTCGGGCCCTTGGCCTATGGGGAGTTGTCAAGAAATCATATAACCCCCTAACTGGTAAGTGACACTAGATGTGGATGTGTATATTAGATACATAGATGCTCAAAAAATGTTGTTGAACTCATTGGAGTAAGTGGTATGTCATACTAAAGGTCCACATAAGATTTATCCATCACAGTGTACAGAAATAGGGTAACCGGATGTATTAGGGTTAAAGAATTTATTGTGACAAAAAGGGTTAGGTATGCAAGTGATAAAAAGTAATTTCTATTCTTCACTTTTCACTTTTCATTTGGAAGAAAAGAATTTTGGAGATCTCATAGGCGAAATTTGGTGAATTGAGATGAGATTCAAGCAGGGAAGTGATTCAACAATCAAATTCTGATCTAGTGAAAAAGGTATTTTTTAGAAAACTTCGCGAACTTGTGATTTGGTCAAAATGAATACTCCTCTAGTAGTTGAAGTCAAGAACATACCTCATCCTAAATTCAAATGGCAACCTTACAAGTCCCTTGAGACCAATCCATTAGGAGCATTTTCGTTTGTTCCGTACAGAGTATTACACAAAGAAGACATTAGGGTTTATATTCACACCAATATTGAAGATCTAGGAAGTTCTCAACTGCTGAATTTGTACAATAATCATATCATTGGTGAAGATTATTTTGTAAATATGGAACATAAAATCCTAGAAACAAAGAAGTTCACTCAAATGGTCAAATTTCCCATGTTTGAAGAGTCAGAGTGGGTTTGTTATGTTTTGAGTCGAGTGCATGATGAATTTATGTGGCTAATCATTCCATTAAAAAATATAAAGGAAGCTATCAGTGTAGTAACCAGTCTAAATTCTTTCGGTGGTCTACCAATTTTGAAGTCTGTGAAAAATCAAATGGTCACTGATGCTACAGGCTCTACATATAACAAAAGGGCAATGGCTATTGATAACATTGTTGATATAGATGTCAAATTTGCATCTATGGTTATTGGCTACAAGATTTATCATTCAAGTCGAGACAACTCTGTGTTCGACACAACAATTTATTCCCCTATCAAATGGTGAAGGAAAATGCAGATTATGATCTTTGTGAACTATTGAGAAGTCAGCTAATGGAAAATCTTGCAAAGATTAAGAAAGATAAGAAAAAATCTTTCAAATATGGTAACCTACTTTTATGCTTATTCTTTTATTTCATAGGTGAAGTCATGTATGTGCTTAACAATATAAAAGGCTTGAAGCATGAGAATGATAAGATTGTTTCTAGAGCATATGAGCTTAGAGGCATAATTGGTCCTAAAATTGAGATAATGTCAAGCTCTCTAAAGGAAGGAGAGGACACTATGGTATTTGGTGATATGGCCAACTTGGAATATGTAGAGACACAATCCTACCTGATCTATGGTCATATAACAATCATGGAGAGTCTCAAAAGAGTTTGGGATGCTAATCTAATCTAGCTAAAGAAATATTTTGTAGACATTTTTCAGTTTATGTAAGTTAAAGAAGCATTTTTGTATAACAATTTTGATTGATCCATTTTTAGTATGCAATCCCTGACTTTTCCATTGATGTAAAAGGGGGAGAAGAGTGGAGTGAAAATGCTTAATCATCTTAGGGGGAGAATTGTATTTTTGGAATGTTGGAGCTGGTAGTGTAGTCTATCTTGGTACTAATCCAATGCTTAGTCATTTTTCACTAAGTGTTGCCATCAATGCCAAAGGGGGAGATTGTTGGCAAGATACACTATAATATCACTTTTTTTTGTCATTGATGGCAACTCTAATTGATGATCAGATATGCACACTATCATTCGATCATACAAGCAGACAAATTGAAGATTGATAAGGAAGAACAAAGTATTCGGTAACACAATGTTCATCAATTTGTATGGAGATTTCATATTATTATTTTGTGTTGCACATCTAGGGAAATATTTTTTGGTATATTATCTCTATTACTACTGAAGCGCAGTGGCTCGTATCGATCTGTGTGGAATTCAGAAGATCTGATTGACTTGTTCTCAGTTTTTCTTGTATTGGAGCCGACTTCATGAATGTATTATATCGTGGTTGTATGAGAAGCAATTGGTTAAGTATTTTTGTGTGCGTACATATTTGTTTGGGTCCTAGCTAAGTTGTGGCCAACTATTGTAATTGAATTCTATGTTGTGGATGTATTCATGATTTGAGCCGATAGTTGTAATTATTTGTGTTCTATTGAAGCCGACAAAGAGTAATTGAATTCTATGTTGTGGATATATATATATATAAGATTGTCCATATAATTTTAAAAGATGTATGAAATGTGTATGGATGAAACTTGTGAATTAGAGTAGAGAAGAAGAGCGATAATGCACAGTTTCACTTGCACATAAAGGATTTGTGTTGTGAGTGTGAGAAGAAGTGCAAAATCAATCTGTAGGACAGATGATAGAATATTGTGAGTAGCTAGAACTATAATCAAGCATTTGTAGACTCTATCTTTCTTAGTTCAAAATCTCAGATGGTTTTAATCTGATTCTCTTTGTAGGTAGTGAGCCTTCCCTTTGAGCACTGAGCAATAGGCAATCCGTCTGAATGCAAGTCCATTCCCCTTATTGTAAAATTCATTTGAGTATACTCAAATTAACTTGTGGATTGGCCATCCACCGTGGTTTTCCCCTAACAGGGTTTCCATATAAAAATCCTTGTTTTATGGTGTTATGTTCATTTTATTCATGTTTTATGGTTGAATGTTGCTAATTGTATGAAGATAAAGGTTAATAAAGTTAATTTTTGCACAACACTGATTCACCCCCCTCTCAATGTAGCTTGTTTCCAACACATTGTCACTCTTGTGGTTTTGTTTACACGTATGATTATTAGAGTGCTCAAGATGCAGCTACATAGTGTACATCAGCTAGAGAGCATACAATTACTATAGATGCATTGCTTAATGAAACATTTGACATTGATACTTAGGTAAAATTCAACAAGTTCATTTAATTTTATTTATTAAATTATATTTAGAAATATAAGAATAACTAAATTAGTAGAATCAATATGATGAAAATTAAACATCAGAGTGTTCATGATACATGCACCATTCCTTTAGACCCTTATTTCTTTTCAACATCAAGTCCACAAGTATACAACTAGTATTTAAGAAATAATTATTACATGTGAACAGTTGAATGTGATTTGAATGATTGTATCATAACATGCTTTCGATGTCAAATAGTTTTTTGGTGGACCTTCGAGCTGCAAACCTCACTATTCACATTATCAAACAAATTTCACTTAGGTAACTTTTATTCATTAATGGTGTTGTAAAACAATGTTAGCTAGTTTTGGTAATTTTATGTGTACAAATCTAAAAAAATGATGAGAAACACAAAAATTGGAGGAATGTTAAGTGGAGAATGTGTGAAGCAATTTTTCTATGAGTTTTTTTTTGGTTTTTCGGCCCTTACAGTCTTATTTTTCAGCCCTTATTTTTTGCATTTTGATGGCACCATGCCCCAAAGGTGAAAGGTTATTCTCACACAAAGGTGCACAATGCGTCATGTAGCAGCTATGCAAATTTTCCTTATATCACTCTCCTTTTAGGCCCAAACCAGGACACATGGTTGCATGGTGGGGATTTTCCCCAAGCTTCTCTCATGGATTTCGAAAATGCTCACTAGTGAGCCACATCAATCACCTTCATCAAGTGGGTTGTTTCTCCCATAGATGTTGTTGGCTGTTGTGTTTGTGTTGCTGATATGTGGTTGCCATTGATGTCAACACTATTAGCATTGATTTCTTTAAGGTTTTATATGTTGAGGATATTGATAAAATTGTAATAAAATAAGTTGCAAGTTGTCGGTGAAGTAGTGAAGTTCAATATGATGGAAAGTTCAGTATGTTGATAGTAAAAAGTTGCGGTTTAAATGGTTTTTTTTCTAGCCTATCTAGTTTATCCACCAAAATTTTTAGAGGTGTGCATGAAGATTTGACTGGGTTATGAGTTTTTGTGTTATGATAGTTATTCTATTAACTATAGCCAGTGTTCCTAGAAGAAGATAATGTGATTTTGGAAATCTAAGTTGTTGTGTATTCTCTTGTGATGTTTGTTGATATTTCTAGATCATGCCATATCTGTGTTGCACATTTGCATTGATCGGTGTACTCGTAATTGAAGATTTTCTCTTGTGTGTTCATGTTTTTCATGTTCATTGCTGACAAGGTGATTGTAGCGTATTGTGGATCTTCATGGAATAATGTTTGAATTTGTTTTGTGTTTGAAGATATTTTTTATGTCTCTACTATGTTGTGGGAAAATTTGGTTGATTCTTATTAAAAATCTTTATTGTTTTGGGCCAAAATTTTGTATTCATCTTATTATTTTGTTGAAGCTGACATGAAGCAATGTAGTTTCTTGTTGCAGATATATATAAGCAATTTTTTATCTCATTTGAGACACGTAGGATGTGAAGTGTGCGAGTGCTATGTCTGAATAAATTTAAGATCATTTGAGGGTAGAGCAGAGTGTGAAGAAGTGTGAAGAAGAGTGAAGAAGTATTCATGTGCTTAATCAGAATTGTAATCAGGCATTAGAAGATGCTACTTTCTTGGTTACAAATCTTCAGATGGATTTAATCTAAATTTTTCTGTAAGATATTGATTCTTCCTTTGTATTTGAGCAGTGAGCTCTAGGTAGTGTTCATGAATGCATGTGCATTCCTCATTTATTATTCTTATACTTCTAATAGAGCATAAACTTGTGGATTAACCTCCACCATGGTTTTTCCCCTAATAGGGTTTCCACACAAAAATCTTGGTGTTATGTATGCTTCTAATGTGTTGTTGATTTATGCTTTCATGGTTATTAATCGGATCTGATAATAAGGGTTAATAAGTTTAATAAGTTTGAAATTTTGTGGCAACTGATTCACCCCCCTCTCAGTTGTCTGCCCTTGTGTTGCCAATAATTGATATCAGAGAAGGTTCCTTGGAAGAATTTTAATAGCTTAAGGTGATCTGGGATGGCGACATATAAGAAGGACAGTCTGATATTTGATGCAAAAAACTATTCTCTATGGAAGACTCAAATGGAGTGTCATCTAAGATGCATTGGTGAATCCTACTAGAACATTACAATTAATAGGTATGTTATTCCTCAAGGTGGTCCTACTACTACTGCTAAGATAAGGGATGTTGAATACAATATTAGGGCTAAGGAAGCATTGTTAAGTGCTTTGACTGATTCTGAGATAACAAATGTTATGGATCTAAAGACTGCTTATGAGATCCAAAAAAATTTGGAAACCTTGTATCAAGGTGATGCTAATGTGAACATTGCAAAGCTACAAAGTATGAAAGGGAAATATGAATTGTTGAAAATGAGTGATGATGAGAATATTACTATTTTCATGCAAAGAGTGAATGAAATTGTGTGTGGTATCAAATGTGTTGGTCGATAGTTGGATGAATCATAAATTGTTTCTCAAGTGCTTAGATCCTTGCCTGATGCATACAAAGTCAAAGCTACAACTATTGATGAGCTCCGAACTGTGAAAAATGTAACCAGATATATGTTGATTGGTAAAATTATTTCTTTTGAGTTAGTGAATTCAGTTATTCCCTTCCTAAGATAGAATGTGCATTCAAAGCTACTACCTCCAGAAGAGATAAGCAAAGATATGATCCAGGTGAATGTTCTTCTAGAAAGGTATTTAGGTATGAGGAAGAAATGAGACAGATTGAAGAAGAATAAAGAGAATTGAATGAGCTTGAAGCACTTATTATCAAAAGAGAAGCTAGAGGAGAAGGTAAGTATAAAGGGAACTTTCCTATTAAATGCTTTTCTTGCAATAAAATAGGTCATTTTACATCAAGGTGTCCGGAAAGAGTTCCTAAGTCAAGACCTTAAAAGCTTAATTTTCAAAAGAAGTGTTATTATGCTACTGATGAAGGTGTGACAAATGATGAATCTGATAAAGGGAATGCAAGTGAAGATGAGTTTGTATTTATTGCTATAAAGGAAAATAATCCTGTGTCTACTAAATTTGCTAGTTGTACAAATGTGGAGAAAGCCCTAGCTACTTGAGTTGAAGAGAAGGATGAATGGGTAATTGATAGTAGATATTCACATTACATGACAAGCAATAAAATAAAAATTTGTAAGCTTGGAAAATTATGATGGTGGTGTTGTAAGATTTGGTGATAACAATGGTGGTATAATCCGTGGAAGAGAATGTATTTATTTTGATGGTAAGCATAATACTGATGATGTTCTTTATGTTGAAGGTTTGAAGCATAATATTTTAAGTGTTGGAAAAATGGTTGACAAGGGATATAATCTTCAATTCAAGGATGGAAAGTGAAAAATATTAGAAAGTTTTGGAAATTTGATTGCTTCAAGTACTAAAATAAATGGTAACATTTTTCACCTGAGTGCTGCTAGTAAATGT
Organism: Sequoiadendron giganteum; assembly: GCA_007115665.2. Classification (NCBI taxonomy): domain Eukaryota; kingdom Viridiplantae; phylum Streptophyta; class Pinopsida; order Cupressales; family Cupressaceae; genus Sequoiadendron; species Sequoiadendron giganteum. The sequence goes on along the minus strand of CM021100.1, from coordinate 839,945,089 downwards.
TGTCTGATTGCTCAAGTTGATGAAAGATACTTGTGGCATAAAAGATTGTGTCATGCAAACTTTGACAATATTATCAAGATAAGTTCTAGTCAGGCAGTGAGAGATCTTCCTAATTTGGTAAAGCCTACTAATTCCATATGCAAGGAATGTCAGTTGGGGAAGCAAACTAGAGGCTCATTCGGAAGCAAACAACATTGTTCAAATGGAGTATTGGAGCTTGTGCATACTAATATATGTGGTCCTATTAGAATCATAAGTCTACAAGGAGACAAGTATTTCATGTTACTTATTGATGATTATTCTAGATTGATGTGGGTTGTCTTCTTAAAAGAAAAATATGAAGCTCTGGAGAAATTCAAGATTTTCAAGGCTAAGGTTGAGACAAAGATAGGTCTGAAGATTAAGTATATGAGATTAGATAGAGGTGGTGAATTCACTTTCGGTGAGTTTAACTCTTTTTGTGAAGTGCATGGGATAAAGAGACAATTATCTACTTCGCGGACCCCTTAGCAAAATGGAGATGAGGAAAGGAAGAACATGACAGTTCTAGATGCTACTAGGACTATGATGCTGGAAGGAAATGTCCCTCATAGCCATTGGAGAGAATTTGTGAGTACTGCTATTTATACTCTCAACAAGATTCATGTCAAAGGAGACACTGGTAAGACCCATTATGAGATATGGTTTGGCCATAAGCCTACTGTTAGATATTGTTAGATACTTCAAAATATTTGGGAGAAAATGTTATATCAAAAAAGATGAAGATATAGGAAATTTCGATGCTAGGAGTGATGAAGGAATCTTTCTTGGTTATTCTACTAAAAGTAAATCCTATCGGTGCTTCAATAAGAGATTGAAGAAATTTTTTTAAAGTGCTAATGTAAAGGTTGATGAAGACACATTTAGACCATCCAAAACCTATGGATATGATTTGGATGATGAAAATGTTAGTTCTGTGACTCAAAATCAAGTGCAGATCATTTTGGTGAATCAAGAAAATCAAGAGGAGGAAACTAGTAAAAGTGTAGAAGAAAGATCACAAGAACCTAAAGTTCAAGAATAGACTAAAACTCCAAGGTATGTAAGACTAAATCATTCAAAAGATCAGATTATAAGTGATAAGAACAAAGGTTTTTAGACTAGGAGAAGAATTGCTGAAGAATATTGTTTGATTTCAAAGACTAAGCCTTGTAATGTCAATGAATCATGCAAAGATGAACGTTGGATGGAAGCAATGAAAGAAGAGTTATAGAAAATTGAGAAGAATAATACATGGATTCTTGTTCCTAGACCTAAGGACAAAAATGTAATCAAAACTAAATGGGTCTTTAGAAACAAGCTGAATGAAAAAAGTGAAGTTCTCAGAAACAAAGAAAGACTGGTGTGTAAAGGATATTCATAGATGGAAGGAATTGACTTTGAAAAAACTTTTACACTTGTTGCTAGAATTGAAGCTGTGAGACTATTTCTTGCCTATGTTTCTTACAAAAACTACAAGGTTTATCAGATGGATGTCAAGTTAACATTTCTAAATGGTGAGCTGAATGAAGAAGTATATATTGAGCAACCTAATGAATTTCAATTGAATGATCAAGAATACATGGTTTGTCGACTGAATAAAGCATTGTATGGACTTAAGCAAGCACCAAGAACATGGTATGATATATTGGACAAGTATTTGTTGAAGCTTGGATTTAACAAAGGTACTGGTGACAATAACTTGTATTTCAAGATTGATGATGATAAAGATTTGATTGTTGAAGTCTTTGTTGATGATATCATTTTTGGAGGAGATGATAGTTTGTGCATGAAGTTTTCTAATGAGATGCAGAGTGAGTTTGAGATGTCAATGATTGGAGAGATGAAATTCCTTTTTGGGATTGAAAATTACTCAGTTAGATAAAGGGATTTTTATATCTCAATCCAAGCATGTGAGAGAATTGATAAATAAGTTTGGTATGGAAGATTCAAAGCCAGTTGGTACACCCATGGTGATCAGATGTAAGTTGAAAACATATGGTGATTATTCGAATGCAAATCATACTAGATACAGATCAATGATTGGTGGATTAAAGTATTTGACTCAAACTAGACTTGATATCATGAATATTGTATGTATTGTTGCATGCTTTCAAGTTGATCCTAAGGAATCTCATGTGACTATTGTGAAGAGAATTTTTAGATACTTGAAGGGAATAGTTGATTTTGGCCTATGGTATCCTAAAGAAGATGATTTTACTTTGAGTGATTTTACTGATGTTGATTGGGCAGGAGATGTGAATGACATGAAAAGTACTAGTGGTGGTGCATTTTTATTGGGAAAGAAGTTGATTTCATGGTTGAGTAAAAATTATAATGCCATTTCTTTGTCTACTGCAAAGGCAGAATACATTGTTGCTGCTAACAATTATACTCAAGTATTGTGGATGAAGCAGATGTTGAGAGATATCACAGTTGTATATGATGAGCCTACTATTATATTTTGTGATAATTCAAGTGCTATAAAAATTTCTAAGAATCTATTGTTATATTCAAAGACCAAGCATATATCTATCAAGTTTCACTTTTTGAGAGACAAGGTGAGTGACAAGGAAGTTAGACTGGAGTATGTCCCTAATAAAGAGAAGATTGCAAATATCTTTACTAAGCCTTTTCCTAAGGATACTTTTGAGTATCTCAGGGGAAAGCTAGGGGTGATTACCCCTCCTAATCAGAACTAAGATGCATTGTTTTGCATCAGTCCGTGCATTTCACAATCATATCTTGATTCAGATTGTTGTTGTGGTGGCTGCTACTCAAGGGGAGTAGTTTAATGATTCAGATATATGGTTCAGAGCTTGTGTGTACCTTTTCCATTGATTTCAAAGGGGGAGAAGAACAATATGAAAAATTGGGCATTATTTCAGGATAAGAAGTCATGAGAAAAGAGTCAGAACCTAAGGGGGAGTAAGTGTTGAAGTTAGTTGCATTGATGTTGTTTTTCAAATCATGTGTTTCCATCAATGCCAAAAGGGAATATTGTTGGATGTTGTGGTTGTGTTGCTGATATGTGGTTTTCATTGATGTCAACACTATTAGCATTGATGTCTTTAAGGCTATATATGTCGAGGATATTGATAAAATTATAATAAAATAAGTTGCAGGTTGTTGGTGAAGCAGTGATGTTCAATATGATGGAAAGTTTAGTATGTTGATAATTAGAAGTTGTAGTCTAAAGGGTTTGTTTTTGAGACTATCTAGTTTATCTAATGAAAGTTTCAGAGGTGTGCATGAAGATTTGATCAAGTTATGAGTTTATGTGTTCTGATAGTTATTCTATTAACTATAGCCAGTGTTCCTAGAAGAAGATAATGTGATTTTGGTAATCTGAGTTGTTGTGTATGCTCCTGTGATGTTTTTTGATTTTTCTATATTGTGTTATATCTATGTTTAACATCTGCATTCATTGGTGTACTCCCGATTGAAGATTTTCTCTTGCGTGTTCATGTTTTTCATGTTCATGGCTGACAAGGTGATTGTAGCGTGTTGTGGATCTTCGTGGAATAATGTTTGAAGGTGTTATGTGTTCGAGGATATTGTTTTAGATCTCTACTATGTTGTGGATGAATTTGGTTGATTCGCATTAATAATTTTTATTGTTTTGGGCTGACAGTTTGTATTCATCTTATTATTTTGTTGAAACCCACATGAAGCGATGCAATTTCTTGCTACGGATATATATAAGTGATTGTTTATCTCATTTGAGACATGTAGGATGTGAAGTGTGTGAGTGTTATGTTTGAATAAAGTTCAGATCAATCGAAGGTAGAGAAAATTGTGAAGAAGTGTGAAGAAGAGTGAAGAAGTGTGAAGAGTGAAGAAGTGTTCATGTGCTTAACTGGAACTATAATCAGGTATTAGCAGATGCTACTTTCTCAATTCAAAATCTTCAGATGGATTTAATCTGAATGTTTATGTAAGATAGTGAGTCTTCCTTTGTATTTGAGTAGTGAGCTCTAGGAAGTGTGCATGAATGCATGTGCATTCCTCATTTATTATTCTTATACTTCTAACAGACTATAAACTTGTGGATTAACCTCCATCATGGTTTTTCCCCTAACAGGGTTTCCACATAAAAATCTTGGTGTTGTGTGTGCTTCTGATGCGTTGTCGATTTATTCTTTCATGGTTATTAATTATATATGAGAATAAGGGTTAATAAGTTTAATAAGTTTGAAATTTTATGATAACTGATTCATCCCCCCCTCTCAGTTTTCTGCCCTTGTGTTTCCAACAAATGTATCTCTTTTTAGTGGATTTTTTTGGATAATGCAACAAAACTCTTATCTTTGGGATTGGTCTTATGACATGGCGTCATTATTGTTGAAAGTATGGATGTGTTTGGTGGTGTTGTCATTGATGTCAACCCAGTTCAAGTTGATGCAAATGGTATAGAATTACTTAGAGTACATGGAGCTATATTTACGAAGTGGTAACTATTTTTTTCAAAGTTCTTTTGAGAAAATTTAAGAAACAAAGAAAGCAATGTTGAAGAGTGTTCTGAGTGTGCTCTGATATTGTGCTCTTCATTTCTCCTATGTTGATGGTATGCTTGTGCAGATTTGTAAGTGTGTTCTTAAGCTTCAATAGATCATATATCCTAAGTTTTAGTTTCTAGGTTGATGGAGAGTAGAAGTTGTGTTCACCAGTGTGTGAACTGGTCTGTCAAAGTTATTTATTTGTGGACTGGTTGAAATTTTTTGGCTCCGCAGTCATCTGATATTTGGTTTCAGATCTTACGGATTTTGGAAATAACTCTTTCTGATGATTTTTGTGTTATGACATTTTCTTATGGTTTGGCACTCTGGAAGACCTGCTCTAGAGCTCTGGTGTCTTTACTGGTTGGTCAAGTTGGACTGCTGATGAGTTCTCTAAGATAAAAAGTTTGTTGAAGTTGTTGAAATGTACCTGAGGTATTCCTAGAGATGGTGAAATGGCTGGTGAAGTGTGTTGAGTAATCTGCGTGAGGATATCTTGCTGGTGATGTGTTTCAAAGATTGTTGATGTTTTCATTAGGTTTGGCCACCCTGGTGTTTACATGTTACATTAATATTTTGCATCGATTTGAGAAAGTGTGTGCATGATCCAAGATGTTCTTTGGGTCCCAAAATAAATATGTAATTGGTACTCTCACTTTCTTATCCACTGTGAGAATGTTGAGTAGCTGACCTAGTTTTTATTTAAATTTAAAATTGTATAAGCCGACCTTGGTGAATGTTTCTAAGGTTCATGATGGTATAAAAGCAAGAAAAGTGGTAGAGAATTTGATATCCATCCATCCTTCGATTTGAGCAAGAGAAGAGTGTGTGAACAAGTGTGAAAATCAGAGTGTGGAAGAGTGAATCAAGGCAACAATACTGTATTGTGTCAATCTTTTGATCAAGTTGCAAAGTGTGTGTAACTCCTAGTGTTGGATCTCTATCTATCTCTTTGAATTATATGTAGGCAATGAGCCCTTAATCTGGGTAGTGAGCCTTTGTATCTGGGCAGTGAGCCCTCTGACAGTGAGCCTTTGTATCTAGTATTGCATTACTTCTATATTGTAAGTTAATCCACACTGTGGTTTTTCCCTCATTAGGTTTTCCACATAAATTTGGTGTCCCTAGTGTTTAATTTCTTTTATTTGCATTCCATGATTACACCTAACAACTGTGAACGGTGATCCTAGACCTGCACAAACACAAAGAACAAACACACAATTAGTCCAATATGCAAGTTAGAAACAACATTCCCCATGAAATTCATTTGAAGCATGAAAATAAGAAATAATATGAAGAACACAATAAGAAAAGTTATTAAATCCTATTTAAAAGATCAAAATCTCAATCCCATGGGGGAATTGGTGCCATTTTGATGTGGAAAATGGCCCTTTCCCAATTCCTTGTAAGCTTGATGATCAATGGTGAAGATTTGATGCTCCATGGTGAAATTTCTCCATAACCTAACTATGCCAATATGAAAAATGGATGAAAATGGACAAAGATGGATGGAGATTGCTCAAAAATTGAAGATAGTAATGTTGCATGAAAATGCATAAGATTGTGGATCCAAAATTCAAATGAGAGCCTTCTATTTATAGAAGAGAATGATGGAGAAGGAGGCAAAAAGGATGAATGTGGGACTAAACATGAGCCAATGCCAAGGTGCCACTTGTCAACATGCTAGTGGAGGAGGAATGAGCACATTTTGATGAATGTGCAAATAAATGTGGTTAGGTGGATATTTGAATTTGAGGAAATGACAAGCTGGAGGGAGAAAGAAATGGAGTTAATGCCACTTGACTCAATGCAAAGGACATGTAATAGGTCGTTAATGCCTTGTTCGATGTACACATCTTTTTGGAGGGATTTTTGAATTTGAAGAATATTCCAACAAGATGCCTTTTTGAATGAAAATAGGGCATTTAATAAATCAATTAAATTGATTTACTTGTGCAAGTTGTAAAATATAGAGGATTTGAGGGATTAAGATTAAGATTAATCAGGAATTGATTAATTTAAAAGGAGATTAGCTGATGTGACAATTTGATTTAGATTTTTGGATTGATTTAAATCAAAGTTGAGAGGAATATGAATTTAGACTTAATTAAATAAAGTTTAATTTATTTAATTAGAGAGAATGACATTAGTTTTAAATCAAATAAAGATAAACTTATTTAATTTAAATGAGATGACTTTAGAGATTAATTAACTAAAATGAATTATTTAATTAAAAGAGGGACTATAGGATTAACTAAACATAATGATTTATTTAATTAATAAAAGATGATGACTTAATCAGATAAATTTGATTTATTTAATTAAATAAAGAATATTTAATTAAATGACTAGCAGAGGAGATGATTCAGGATGAACTCGCGTTAGTAAAATCAAGATCAGGTGCGCGATATCAATCAAGATATTTTCGGTGTCTATATTTTTCCCCTCTTTGAAGCAATGTACCTATTGCGTTGGTTCAAAGAATAACACTGGCAAGATCAAAATTCAAAAAAAAAAATATTTTTTCGGATGCCCCAGTGGAAAGAAGTACACTGGTACATTGCCCCCTCGAGAGATCGTGCAAAAATTTCTATTTGAGGGTTGATCTCATGAAAAAGAGGTTAAATATGTATGCATTGGTGATGATTTTGATTAACTATCATGGTATCATGTTAGCATAGAGAGAAGATAGAAGAAATAAGATAATGAAAAGAGGATCCAACAAGCCTACATTATTAATGATGATGATGATGATTTGCTTATCAGGAATTGTGATTTTTAAAGGGTCATTTATCTTATGTTTGATAATACACATAGGTATGATGCATCAAGGTATAAAGAACCAAGATGGCGTTGTACCTAGTGTGATGGACTTTGACTCGACAATCAGATAGGAGTAATCCTATTCACACCTAGAATACAGAACCTTATCTAAAATGTAGTTCAAATATTTCAAACATCTCAGACCAAAACATAGAAAGGTATGCCTTCCTATGTGGTCAACAAGACATCTAAAACATCCTCCCTACACCCCAAACAAAGAATGCATGACCAAGTTATATTACAAGATTATCCAACAAGCACAACAGATAAAAGATAATGATCATTACCTCATTTCTTTCTCTCTAAATACTTTTGTTTGGACATCATCAAGAGGTCATCAACATGAGCGCAATAAGATAAATCAAAAGACAAAGATCAAGTAAACAAACAAGCTAATGTTCTTCATACTGTTAGCCAAGACTAAACTACGATGATGCTTGATGTTGATGTCCATTGTAGGAAGGATGGACCCTAGGACATGATGTTATCAAATGATTTGGGATTGATTGGATGATAGGATATTGATACTCAGTGTTGACCAACTTGTTTACTTACTGACCTAGAATTGAGACATTAATGATTAAGAACGCACTTTTAACCTACTAGAATTGTTTTTTATTGTTTCACCAAAGGTTGAGGTTGATGACGATATGAGTGGATGTTTAAAGAAAGATGAGATGGATGGATTTTCTGGGTTTCTTTAATGTTTTTAGATTTTTCACAATGTTTTGAGGCTGTTTTGGGTATTTTCAAGATGTTTTATAAATGTTTTGATTTTAGAGTTTTCTAATGTTTTTTTGGTTTTTTTCAATATTTTGACCAAGTACCTAACCTAAATACCTATCCTAGGGGTTTCGGGGGCTGATCAAAGATTAGCCTTTCCTATGTTATACACATAGAGACCACGTAGTTCAACTAACACAAACTTGATTATTGATGAGATACAAACATGATGGATTGCCAGCTTATTATGACAGACTCCTAAAAGACTGACCTAATGTGTTTTGGGGGATGATCAAAGATCAACCTTGTCTACGTTCAAGCTCAAAGATGACGTAGTTTGACAGGATGACTCCATTTTTTGACTTTTTGGATGTTTTTGGATATTTTCGCATGATTTTAATGATTTGGATATGGATATGTGATGATATCAATGATCTATTTTTTGATTTTGTTGAAAACCAACCTAAGGTTGATTGATCTGATTGATGGATTGATGATGATAACATTGTTGAGGATATACAACAATGCAAGGATAGTGTTTAAGCAACACGAGGACTAGAATAATGATGGATTGATTGTATTTGATTGATCGAGATTTTGAAGCTTGGTTTGGAACAAAATTTATTTGAATGATTTGATGTGATGGTGACGTGTAAATTAGATATAACTAATATTGATCATTTGGATTGATGTTCGATGAAAGATAAATCTCGATAAGGAACATCTTCTTGTCAAAATATGCCATGGGCTAGTGATTTGGCTTTTGGCTAACAAATTTTTTGACCAATTTGATTTTATGTCTGCCAATGGTCGGATCACCACATAAGTTGGAAGATATAGATCAAGATTTATTCCCGAAGCAAGATGTAAATATATTCCCCTAGTGTCTAGCAATGTTTGAAAGGCCATGGTTGGATTCTTGGATAGATGTATGGATGGATGGATATGACAAGCACGCAAAGGATTCCAAGGACTATCGTGTGATAAGATAAGGTGTTCAAATAGAGGATTCTCATTTGGATAGTGGTTCATGGCTTAGATAATATTGGGTAGGATAGGATCAATGAAAATAACCCATGTCAAGATGTTTACCATAAGCAACTATAAAGTGTACACCAAACTTTGTCAAGATCAAGATAATGTGGATGATGGATGTAGATAGATGAAAATTGATTGGATAAATGGTTCATGGATGAATGGATTTAAGATGGATGGAATGTTGGCTTTATTATGGATGTGATAAGATGCTTGCTCTTGAAATGGTGCACTTAGATGCTCGATTCTACACATGATGCCTATTTTCCAAGTTTTCATCATGGTACTTGTCCAAAGTGCCACCATAGTGGTTTTCACTAAAGGACGATTTTTATCTTTACTATTTTCATGATTTTTTAAATTTTTTTTAAATTTTTTGCTGAAATATTTTAAGCTCATGCTGAACCACCTAGTGGTGTCGATATAGATTATTTTATCATAATGTGCCATTGATTAACTATTTGAAGAAGCTTCTTTTCCAAGATACGTGCACTTGAAAGAAAATTTTGAGATTCCTGATCTACTTTGTTGATACCGAAGTTAACTTTGTCTTTGTGTGCACATCGCGATAGAATGCCTTCTAAATCCTTACGATGAAGGGTTGTTGCCAGCACATGGTCAATGTGATAATTGGATATCATGTGTGGAGGCGTGGATGGTGTTATGTTTTTAGGAATAGGAGATGGATTGGTTGATAGTTTGGAACCTTTGACTCTCCAAACTTGGGAAGATGAGCAATAATGGGTGGATATAGAAGTGTGCAAGGAATTAGGACACACTGCTTGATATAATTTGTACATCACTTGGGAAACCTTCTTTTGACTTTGTGGACATCTTTGATGGATACTTTTCCCTTTTTTATTTTGTGCCATAGTTTCTTTGACTAATGGAGTTTCATAAGGATAATCTTTCTTTGTATTCTTTGGTAGCCACATGTATTTGATTTGTCCATTATGCTTCTTAGCTTCTTTTTCTTTGATAATGTTCTTTATGCTCCAATTCAAATATTTATTTTGATGTTGGTCCCAATTCGTGGATGGGGTGATGGGTGGATGAAGATTCATGATATGGCACTTTGTAGTATTGGAATTGGTTTTATCATAAGGATTCTTCGTGCTCCCTATGTTGACACTTTCTTGAGATGAAGTTTCCCCTAGTTTTATAGAGGTGTCACTAATATGTTTATATCCCTTAATTATAGAATAACCAAGACCTTGATACTTAGGATTTCCAATAATCTGCACTGGTTCCAGGATACAATGTTCATGTAGGCCTAATCTTTTGACTTGATAATTCTTCTATTGAAATTTTTTATTTGCAATAGGATATGATATACCTTGCAAACAAGGTGCTACTCCTTATCTGCTCTATTGTGTATCTTCAAAGGTGATAGCTTCTTCATTGATAAGATATCTTTCCCTAGAAAAGGTAAGTGATCCAGGTTTATAAGTGATACGATCCTCCATAAGTGGGATGACTTCCTGATTGATATCTTTGGCTTGATCTTTTGAAATATCATATTTTAATGCTTCTTCAAGAGGTGTTGATGATTCACTGTCCACATAAAATTCTTCCTCATGATTCATTTTTTATATGCCTTCACAGGATGTTGCTAATTCACCACTTCTATAGGAGCCTTCTTTATGACCCATTTTTGATATGTCTAGTTTTTTTATATCTTGATCATGTGTACATATATTAAGAGTAGGAGACTCTTGTTCCTTTGTAATGATCTCAAGAGTATGAGACTCTTATTTTGAATGAAGATAATCTACATGTCCATTAGGAGTAAGCATATCATGGGTAGATGGAGGAATATGTTCTATATGGATATGATCATCATTTGTGAAATCTTATATAGATAGGAGAGTGCCCATTAGATCATTGTAGTATCTTGGAGATACAAATTCTTGATCTTGATTAATTTTGGAATTGCTTTCGACATTCTTTGGATCAAGTTCTTGACATGGGTCAATTTCAAAGGATGGATTGCTTACAAAGGGTTCTTGGATATCATCATCAGGCATGGGAGGTGGTTCAATATCCTGTTGATATTTGAGTGGATTTGGATCAAGTGATGAGTTGAGGATTCCTTCATATTCACAACCATGAGGTTGAAGGATGTCAATATGTCTTGGAAAGGTCCATTCATAGACTTTGGTGAAAGATGATGATCATTCTTTGGAAAAAATTCTTGAGATATGTCCTCTAACTCATTAGGTGATGTAGAGACACTGTCAACATGATCATTGGTGGATGGATCTTGGATTATGTCAATAGGATCAAATAATGTTAGTAGTTCTTGAAATAGATCACTGTTGGATATTACTAGTGAATTTTGATTATGATCGAAAAGTGACTCTTGATGTATGTTGATTTGATCATTAGATGGGGTAAAAACATTTTCAAGTTGCTCACTGATAGATGGATTTTGATCATTGTTTTCAACAATTATGGTGGAGATATTTTCAATGCTTTCAACCATAGGATCCAATGATGTTAAAATTTCTTGAATTGGATCATTGTCAGGTATTGTTGTTGGATTTTTATCATGATTGAAAAATGAATCTTAAATATGTTGGTTTGATTGTTGGATGAGGTAGAAACATATTCAAGGTGCTCATTGATGGATTGATCTTGATCATTTTTTTCAACAATTGTGGTGGAGAGATTGTCACTATTATCACTAGTGGTTGAATCTTGATCATTGTCCTCAATAATTATTATTTTTTTATCAATAAGGTCTTGGATGAGATTTTTGAATTGAATACAATTTGATGTTTTATGAAGATCTTCTCTATGATACTCACAGTAGGATCCACCCCTACTCCAAGGGAAGTTTAGGACAGAGTTGAAAGCACTTACTTTTGGAAGAGTGATGAGTTTTGCATTAAGTAGCTTTCTTAACACTATTTCGATTATCACTCCAAAAGGAGTGTATTCACATTTGTGATCTTGTGAGATTTGTGTTTGTTGAGGTGATTCTTGTTGTGATTGATCTTGGAGATGTGGTGATTGGGTTTGTTGTTGATTTTGTTGATCTTAATATCCGGCCTCTTAACATTGGAGATATTATTCTTGATGTGGTTGGGGACACAACCCAATGCTTTGATGGCATGGTTCAACCAATGGAAGAGTGTATTGATTCTGGGGTGGAGATGTCTCTTGGCGCAATGAATCAAATATTTTGTTAAGTGTAGAAATTTGATCTTGATTTTGATCCTGACACCCTTGATATAGTTGATTTGGCTTTTGTTCAAGTAGATTTAGAATGTATAATTGTGTTGTTTGCATGGGATCATGGAAAACTTGATTTTGGACAATGTTCTGATTTGGGATGATGGTTAGATTTGGGATTATAGGTTGAAATTGAGCATTGTTGTGGTTGGGAATCACAATGCCTTGATTTAGGTAACTTTGATTTTGCATGGTGTTACCTTGACTTGGACCAATACATGAAGTCATTAATATGTTGCTTGGATTTTGAACAACATTGGTTTGATTTGCAAACATATCTATCCCAAAGTTCAACAAGTTTGGATTTCATATGTTCATGTTTGGTAAGCTTTTATTTGGTATAGTCACATTTGGCATGTATGGATTTGGTCGAATAATGTTATTTGGAAGAAGACTCATTCATTGATTGTTTGGTTGATAGATTTGTAGGTTTTGACTTTGATTTAAATCTACCATAGTGAAAGGTGTTCCAAAATTTAGATTTGGCATACTCACATTTGTTGTACCATTGAGGTTTGTAGGAGATAATGATCCCATGTATGGATTGTATAAATATGATTTTTGGTAATCAATTGGTATTGTAAGGCTTTTTTAGTTTGGTTGACTTGGATTACTCATGATGTATGGATCGAGTTTATATTCCATGTTTTTCTTGTGTTTTGACCTCGTTGATCTCTAAGGAATTTAGGACCAATGATATGATGAAAGATGAAAGGGTGAGTGATATGGGTGTTGAACTTGTGAGAACTTTGGATCAATGTTAGACTTTGGGATTTTTGGATTTTGATTTGGATGATGGACTTTTAAATCCCAAGATGTTGGATGTTATCTTGGAATAAACTTGTCCAAAAGGATGAAAATTTAACTAAATGTGTGGGGAAAGATTCATCCATACACACTTATCCAAACAAAGGGAATTTTTATTTTGATTGAGAGATTTACCAAAAGTCTAATATGAATTATTTTTCCAAAGTTCCAAAGTTTGTTTGTGAAATGGGATTTTATTGATGTTTTGTGATGGGTGAAGTGTTTGATTTGATCCTAGATGAACCTAAGAGGAATTTGTTTATAGGACCAAGGTAGTGAAGAACATGCTTTTCCCTAAGAGTATTTCAAACCAAAAGACCAATGTTTGCATGGAAAACCATATGTCCCAAAGATGACAAGCACATGTGTGGGGTTCAATTGATTTGACCACATCCAATATCTTGCTTAAGTTTCAAACTGAATGTCTATGTCTCAATTCCCTTTCATCCCACAAAGTCTATTATGTGAAAATCAAGGATTCAAGGGCATAGTTTCCTATGTTGACTTTAGAGAGACAAAATTGAGATATAGGACCTAATATTTAGAAGCCTCTAAGGATAACTCCCTAGGGACAAGCAGTAATATGTGGATTTTTCAAAGTTATTTTCTCTTTCCAAAGGGTTTGAATTTTGATGACCTTGTTGAATGTTTGTTTCCATGTTTTTGAGATTTCAAGGAAAGTGTTTTGATTCCAAAGTGATGCACAATCCTAGGATAAAATGAGATAATATTTGTTGAGTTCCCACTTGGATAAATCCAGCTACACCTACTCTTAGCGGATGATTAGATTTTTTACCACACTAGCTCCCTTCCACGACACACACTTCTTGGGTCATCCAAGCATCAGTACCCATGAAACTCCCATGACATACTTTTCATCTCTACCAAGAGTCGTAAAAATGTGGGACAACTTTACAATGACCGTTCTTGCACCAAAAAATAGATTTAAGGATTTGGGTCTTCTAAACAAAAGGTTATAGTATAGACATTTCATTCATGGGGGATCATCCATACAACAAGAGACCATTGTTTCCCTTCTTGTCAGAACAATCCTTGTGATACTTGAACTTTCCTCAAGTACCCACACTTATATACCAATTGGAAGTCTCTTGGCATTACTGTGTTACCAATTGGGTCATTCTTTGGGGTGATTAATTTTTCCCACCAGGCAGACCCTCTAAGGATAAAAAAAAATGAGCAAGCACATTTGTAGTTTGATCAATTTTTGTTTGCGTGAACAAAGAGAGAACACACGTGATATACCTAACTCACACTAGCAAGATTTGTTCAATTTTAAGAAACCCAAATTGAAGTGTGGAGGCAATATTTTATACAACTTAATATCACCAAAAGACTTTTGATTCTCAAGATCATCTTGAAGTGTGAGAGAAGTGCATACGCCTTTTAAATGATATTAATTTGTAAAAATATTACAAAACACAAAATACACATATTCATTTTATATTCCAAAAGCAATAATGGATTCTTTTTGTAGCACCAAGATGAAGTGTGAAGTTTGCTTGTTCAATTTTTACAACCCAAATTGAAATCTAGTAAGTGTCTAATGTTCTTTTTAACCCTTTGATTGTTCTTTTTAAAATCCAAAATAAATTTATTTGAGTCCTAAAACTTAAAGATAACAAAGTCTTAAGAATGGGATTATAATTGCTCCCAAAGTGTTTTAAAAACAGTTGTTACAATCATGTGATAATGTTTTTTCTTTCACTTTCATGCTCCATGATCCTTTAAAACCTGCAATTCAAGTTCAAAATGTTAGATGAAATCAAGAAACAAAAGGATATGAGGATTAGATAAATGATTAAGCATAAAAACCCTAAAATTTAGACCAAGTTTCATTGTGATTTGACATTAGGTAAAAATTTGAAAATTTAAACTCTTTCAAAATTGAGAGAAACCTACACCATTGGATATCTTATGAAATTCTACCCCATTTAAAAAAAAAAAGCCTCAAAAAAGACTAAAATATGACCAAGATACGACCATTTTAAAATTGAATGAAAAAACAAGAAAACAAAGGCATTGTCATTTGAAACACAAAGTCAACAATGCTATTTGAGTGCAAACAACGATGCTTGAATGATAGCAGAACTATTTGAGGATTTGAGCAGTGCTCTGGTGAAACAAGCGTCGCTCTATGGAAAAACAAAGACCGCATATGCATCGCTATTTCCTCCAGCGGCGTTGTTTGACTTTGAAAGAAAAAAACATAAAAAATGATGGAAATGGCTAGAAAAACGTGTTAATTTCGAGATTTATGCCCTCCTTCTAATGCCAAAATGTGAACGGTAATCTTAGACCTATACAAACAGAAAGAACAAACATACAATTAATCTAATATGCAAGTTAGAAACAACATTCCCCATGAAATTCATTTGAAGCATGAGAACAAGAAATAATATGAAGAACATAATAAGAAAAACTATTAAATCATATTTAAATGATCAAACTCTCAATCCCATGGGGGGACTGGTGCCATTTTGATGCAGAAAATAACCCTTTCCCAATTCCTTGTAAGCTTGATGATCAATGGTGAAGCCTTGATGCTCCTTGGTGAAATTTCTCCATAGCCTAACTATGCCAATATGAAAAATGGATTGAGATTGCTCAAAAATTGAAGATAGTAATGTTGTATGAAAATGTCTAAGATTGTGGATCCAAAATTCAAATGAGAGTCTTCTATTTATAGAAGATAATGATGGAGAAAGAGGAAAAAGAGATGAATGTGGGACTAAACATGAGCCAATGGCAAGGTGCCACTTGTCAACATGTTAGTGGAGGAGGAATGAGTACATTTTGATGAATGTGTAAATAAATATGGTTAGGTGGATATTTGAATTTGAGGAAATGACAAGCTAGAGGGAGAAATAAATGGAGTTAATTCCACTTGGCTCAATGCAAAAGACATGTAAAAGGCCTTTAATGCCTTATTGGATGTACACATCCTTTTGGAGGGATTTTTGAATTTGAAGAATATCCCAACAAGATGTCTTTTTGAATGAACATAGGGGTTTTAATAAATCAATTAAATTGGTTTACATGTGCAAGTTGAAAAATCTAGAGGATTTGAGGGATTAAGATTAAGATTAATCAGGAATTGATTAATTTAAAAGGAGATTAGCTGATGCGACAATTTGATTTAGATTTTTGGATTGATTTAAATCAAAGTTGAGAGGAATATGAATTTAGACTTAATTAAATAAAGTTTAATTTATTTAATTAGAGCGAACGGTGTTAGTTTTAAATCAAATAAAGATAAATTTATTTAATTTAAATGAGATGACTTTAGAGATTAATAAAATGAAATAAATTATTTAATTAAAAGAGGGACTATAGGATTAACTAGACAAAATGATTTATTTAATTAATAGAAGATGATGACATAATCAAATAAATTTGATTTATTTAATTAAGAGATGAAATATGATGAATTTAATTAAATAAATATTATTTAATTAAATGACTAGCAGAGGAGATGATTCAAGATAAACTGGCATTAGTAAAATCAAGATCAGGTGTGTGATATCAATCAGGATATTTTTGGTGTCTACAATAACAAATTGATATTAAGGTGAAAAGTTTAAGTTTATAAGTATTTTTTTGATACAATTGACCCCCCCTCTCAATTGTCTTGTGCATTTCAACAATTATTCCTCATAGCTTATTGGACCATGTTTTTCTAGGCTATAATAGGATTTGATAATCCTCTGATAGAAAATCTTCTTAGAGCTTCTACAATATCTAGGGCCATTAATGAAACAACTCATTACCTAGTGAAGATTGTTGTGATCTAATCAAATCTTGGATTGGATTGTGGCTTATCTAATGTAGACACCTATCAATTTTTCATCTCTATCAACTATAGTTGGCTTGTCTCTCTAGCTATATAAAGGGTTTTGCAGGGAAAGGAAAGGAGGAATCATCAAGAACTATCATCGGAGAAGAAAAGTTTTTCTTGTCTATAGAAGTTTAGAGTAGGGAGGAATATGAGGATTTTTACAAAGCATTGTTGTCACTCTATGGTATGTTTTAAATTTTTAAGACTATATTCAGATTGGCATTTGAATTTTTATTTTATGTGATTTTTTGTAAGAAAAAGTAATAGTAAGAGGAAATCTTTAAAATTGTGTATTTATAGCCTTTGTCACAAATTTCTTTTTGCTTTTATGTATATTTTGGAAGCTTTGTGCCATGTCATACTATATTCTTGATGATTATTTTATATGACCTTATCTTTTACATTTTCTCAATGTTGTCTTTCAAAAATTGAATCATGTCTATTATACTCTTTTATTTCCTATGATGATTATGTTAGGTTCCATATTATGCTACAAGAGCTGTAAGTTCTCTGTAAAAGTATAAAATATTCCTTTAGTTCAGTTTTATTATTTTTGTTGGACCTTAATGGGTGCTTCCTGTGGGGAGATTTGAATGTCTGCTTTGTGCTCTTTCAGGCCTTACTTGCTCATTCTCTTGCCAACAATGAAGGGTCTGTAGCATTTTTTATCCATTTTATCAGAAATAGGAAGCTAGAAGCTTTGAAATGTTCTAAAACCTTTGGTGCATCACCACCCTTTTGTTTTTCTACATTTCTCCTTCTCTTTTCCCCAAGCACACAGAGAAGAGTTAGCTTCTATAAAAATCTCAGAGGTTATGCAGTGACGCACAATCTGGTTCCCCACTCACTAAAATTCCCATAAGGTTGTTTGAAGAGGCGCAAGCTTTTATGATCAATAGTTCTTTTTCTAGCACACTTGATGGGACCTAAGTTTTTCATAGGTGTCTGATAGTGAGCTTTCCAGAGGCATTTTTTAAATCAGACTAACAAAAGAAGTTTGTAATCTCATGCCTATAATCCAAACCAGAGCATCTTCAGGATAAAATTTATAGTATTCTCAGTTACCAACCTCAGCCCCTAGGAGAAGGTGAGTCATAGGATTCATGTCCCTAGTTAGAAGTAATAGGGTAAGAAGTGTCATCTCAAAGTCTAGAGATTTATCTACCCCTCTAGGTGGCTAAACCTTTCAAATATGAATACTTGTATACCTGGTCCATATGAATCTTCTTTCAATAGCTCATCTAAACCCTCCCGCTCCAATAAATTTTGCAACTTGGGATAGTGGTAGCCCACTAGCTCCACCTACACCTCTAGATGTGTGGCCTGCCATACTTGCCAACACCCTCAAGGAAATTTTGAAGTTCATTAGGAAGACTTTAAGACTCCTTCTAAGCACCTCCAAGACATAGCAAAGGTTTTCAAGATTCATAACATCATAGAACGAAATGTGGCCCTCTGATTGCTAGCTGCATCTTTCAAAGGGAAGGCTCAAGACTAGTATAAGTCCCTAGTCTCTAGTTCCATCCGCTCTTGGGATGAACTTGAAGAGAAAATTTTCAACCACTTCTCAGAGAAGGGAGACCGCTCATCTTTGTTACAATAATTAATCACTATCAAGAGAGACCCACAAGAGCCTATGATCAACTTCAATACCAGGTTCTATGAAAACTAGAAGAGGATCCCAGTGACAGCCAGGCTCTTAACAACTATGGAATTCATGTTCTATTTGAAGGATTTAAATTTAGACATTATTGTCATGGTATAGTCAATGGGAGGGGATACCCTCCCCGACACATATGATCTAGCTAGGTGAGAAAAGAATAATCTAATAGACGCTAGAAATATCCCATCACAGCCACCAATGCCCATGTTTGCAAAGATTTATGATGAAACCTCAAAGGATTCTATTCCCAACACCTCCACCTTGCTCCCCAGTACAATGGTTACATCACCACCATCGATGTATATTTACTTGAGTACACAACTCAGCATGTGCATCAGGCTCTTTTTCATTGGTAGAAGATGTCAACAATATGAAGAACCTAATGAGGACCTCACCAATGAGCTGGTCATTATTCGACATCAATAGGAAACACATTTGAATCCTCCCACACAAAATTATCAAGAAGGAAGGAAAAATTACTAGCACAACACATACCAAGGCACTCCAAGAGGAAGCAATCAACAAGAGGCATCCATGGGCCAGATAGTCTTGGTTACCACACCACTCTAGATTATCAAGAGAAACTCAAACAAATATTTGGTCCTAGGTTAGAACAACCTAGTGGAAGATGAAAACAAATGGTGCTTCCAATGCAATGATATCCATATGCCCCGAAACTATCTGAGGGGAAATTTTCAGTAGAAGATAGTGAAACAAAGAAGCCAGGGAGTATTTTCAAATATAGAAGACTACCAATCTCTTAGAATGGAGAATGTCTAATTCAGTGTGCAAACACAAGGGATATCTTTAGAGAAATAATCAGACATCTCTCTTGACCAAGTACTTTTCTCTTGGATGGAGGAGGAAGATTTAGTGTTCACAGCTAATGTTCCAACAATCAGAACTCTATAGGTACATGTAAGACTGCAATATGTGATCCAAGAGAAGACTCACTGGGAAGTATGTGCAACCAGAACGATCACAACCACAAGTATAGAAAGCTTCGTAGAAATGACCAACTCAATAGTTGCAGGCTCAAACATCCCCATAGAAAGACATGGATAAGGCCTTGAGCCCATCCACATTGCACCAAACTTTCCCTAAGGGAAAGGAAACACTACCATTTAAGCCCAAGGTCCTGCCAGTCAGAATGCTCAATGTGGTAGAGCAACTAAAGAAGAAACCTACCAATTTGGCTTTGTGGTATTTTCTATCAATACCAGAGTAGAATATCTCACTCCAAGAGGCATTGAAAATTAAGAACAATATTTGCATGCAAATACAACCCCATCGAGAAATAAAGATGGAGAAAAGAGGCTCGCATCGAATCCCCAACCCTTAGGAGTGATGACATACATGAATGTTGTTGACAAAAAAAATGAAAAAGAGGTAAGAAAACCAAAGCCCACTCCCTTCTTTTTAATGCTTATTGTGGGATATAAGCTTTTACAAAATAATATGATTGATTTGGGATCTAGCACCATGGTCATTCCCAAACAAGTGGTCGATGCTCTGAATCTAAAGTATGAGCCTCTCAAGAAAGGGATCATGCAATTAAACAGTAAGAAAGTCCCATCTATTAACCTCATTAAGGATCTTTATTTTACCCTTTTCTCCTATCCAAGCCAAACTGTCAAGCAGGAAGTTGTCATAATCAACACCCCTCCTGTCTTCAGTATGTGCCTTTCAAGGGACTTCACAACAAAGCTTGGCGGTTACCTAGCACTTGATTGGTCTCATTTGATATTGTGGACAAAGAATGGAGTGAAAATGAAGATCTTGTTTGAGCTCTTGCACCCCAAACATGTAGTAGAAGATGCAATACAAAATTTTCAAAGTGGCACACACCTCCTTCTCAAAAAAGGAGATGTATTGCATAAAAATTTTGGTAGAGGAGGAGTACACAAGTGTTTAGACCCTTGAGCAAGAAGTCCTACTTAATCAATTCATTGATTCTAATTCTTCCAAGAATTTCCATGCTACCGGTTTAGGTACCTACATGATCTTTGATGAGGATAAATATCTCCAAAAATTAATGAAGGAATAGGAAGAACCAAGCAAGCTAGGTGATAACAGCTTCTGGACACTACATTTTGATGGTGTCAAATGTAAGACTAGTTTCAGAGCTAGTTCCCAACTAGCATCTCCAACTGGGTCAAAACCCTTAAAGCTTTCCACTTTTTATTCTCGTACCTAAATAAAAACATGGAATATGAGGCATTGGTAGATGACTTGACTCTAGTAAAGCATATGGCCATAAAGAGAATTCAAGTGTTTAGTGATTCAGATCTTGTTGTAAGTCAAATATGAGGGGAGGCCACTACCAAAAATGTAAGGATGAGGTCACACAGACATAGAATATGGGACTTAATTGAAGGGTTTGAAGCTTTTAACATACAAGTCATCCCATGATCTCAAAACTCCATTGTAGACTAGATGACTTATATTGGCTCACAATTTGAGATGACTCTTAGATCGATCGAAAGCTAGCATGTAGTACATACCATTGCCCAACCATCTATACCCGAAAATGATCAAAACTGGAAAGTCTTCAAGGATAATGCTAAATTTCCACATTCTTGTGACAAACATGGGAGTTTTTAGGTCAGCTACAAGCCAAAGATAGATAATTTTCCAAAGGACAAGTAATCTAATTAAAAGGAAATAATCTCCCACATGGCTTGATCTCTCTTGAGAATCTCTTTGACTGCAAAGATTCCAAAAATAGTAAGGGAAGATTCATGACTGACGAAGAGGGCTATGAAGATCTCGATGTCGGAGGTGGAAGAAAACTAAAAATTAGGATAAATGTGCGACAAACAAATAAGGATAGGCTAAAAGACTTATTCTTAAAGTATGATAGAGTTGTAGCCCAGACCTATGCTGACCTTAAGGGATATGATCCTAGTATTATCCGGCATACTATAGACTTGGATGAAGGCTCTAAACCCATTCGACAAAAACAAAGACTAGTTAACCCAAATATTGAAGCATTGATGGCACAGGAGCTTACCAAGCTAGTTGATTCGAAGATCATATATACGATTAAACATTCTACCTAGGTATCCAATCTGGTCATGATTCGTAAAAAGAATAATGATGTATGGCTTTGTGTGGAATTTTAAGACTTGAATAGGGCCCTGTTAAAGGACCACTATACTTTTCCCTCAATGGAGAAAATTCTATAGACTGTGGCCAGATCAGAGATATTCTCGCTACTCGGTAGTTTCTTGGGCTATAACTAGGTTTATGTAAAGGAGGACCAACACAAAATGGCATTCACCACTAAGTGGGGAAATTTTGTATACGAAAAGATACCCTTTGGCCTCTCCAATGTGGGTGCTAGTTTCCAATGAGCGATGGATATCACCTTCAAGGGATCGATCAATAAGATCATCCTAATATATCTAGACAACCTGGCCATTTTCTCCAAATCAAAAGATGATCATTTTGATCATTTGGAAATGATCTTCCAAAAGTGCCAACAATTTGGGATTTTCCTTAAATCCCCAAAAATGTGTTTTCAACATACCACAAGGAAAGCTACTTGGCTTTATGATATCAAAAGAATGAATAGCCATAGACCCCAAAAGGGTGAAGGCTATAATGGAACTATCGTTTCTTGTCAACCAAAAGGGGCTACAGTCATTTTTAGGAAAAAATAACTTCATCAACCAGTTTATTTCGGATTTCACAGGCATCATGAGACCCATCACACTAATGTTGAAGAAGGGCTTAACATTAAAATTACCCCTAAAGGTAAGCTTTCTTTTGAGTAAATTAAGGCAGCCATCTCTATAGCTCCAATATTAGCCAACTCAAACTTCTCCAAGGACTTCCTTTTATACATCTACAGTGGCCAACACACCATAGTCTTCGTGCTCACAAAAAGAGATAGAAAAGGAGGTAGAGAGAGTCCCATTTATTTCCATTCCTAGACTATTAAAACCTACAATATAATATATAACTTCATTGAAGATTAGGCCTTTTCCATCATCAAAAGCCTTAAAAAAATTTCACAGTTGGTTTCAGAAAGAAAAATAATAATCCTTGTCACCCATCCTAGCGTTAGAGAGTACATCACCAAGTGTGAGATAACTGAAAAGAGGGAAAATTGGATCACCAAGATCTTGGAGTACGATGCAGACATCTGGCCAACCAAGATGGTCCAAGGAAGACGCTTGTGTGAATATCTCACACAAGAACTAGGCCCTCAAGTGGAAGGAGAAACTAACTAGATCTATGCAAATCAGTTCGAATTCGATGAGTCATGGGTGGTTGATCAGACGAGATTCATGTAGACTATCCAATACCAAACTGACACTTTTCCTCATAAGCGATCATACTACAAGCTGCAAGGTGCTAGATACATATTGATAGAGGGAGTTCTATTTAGGAAAAACTATGATGGAGTTCTCCTCTACTACATGGACAAGCCACAGGTCGAAAGGATTTTGAATGAGTTCCATAGAATCTCAGAGGGTGGACACTTCTCTACCAAGACCACTACTTTGAAGATCATGCAGGCAGGCTACTACTAGCCTACAATGTTCTTCAAAGCCCAAAATCTTGCACAAAAATGCACCCAATTCTAGTATTTTTTTGACAAGTGGAAGAACTCTGCCATACCATTGAGCCCAATCATGGTTGAGGAACCCTTTGCACAATGGGGCTTGGATTTTATTGGAATGATCAATCTTTCCTCCAATGTAGGGAACAAATGGATACTCACGGCCACTAACTATTTCATGAGATGGATAGAGTTCATCCCCTTAAAGAACACTACAGAAGTAGAGATTGTCAATTTTTTGGAGGAATTGGTAGCGAGGTTGGGTTCACCCAAAACCATCATCTCAAATAATGCACGAGCCTTCATAGGATCTAGGATGTCAGAATAATCTCTTAAGCATGAGGTCTACCTCAATACTTCGCCCAATTACTACCTGGAAGGAAGTGGGTTAGCAGAGTCAACCAACAAGAACCTAATCAATTTGATAAAGCATATCGAGTCAAAGCACCAATGAGAATGGCACAGGCATCTGTAAGCGACCTTATGTGAATACTAGATTATTCCTAAGCAGATTTTGAAAACCTCTCGATATGAGTTAGTGTACGGAATAGAGGTAGTCCTACCCATTTTTATGGAAATCCTAGCCTTGTAACTACTGAAGTCCTTGGAAATAGAGGAGGATAGCGGGATGGAAGTGAGACTAGTGGAAATCCTAAGTCTTGAGGAAAAAAGGGAAAAAGCATTTGATGCCATGATCAAATGGCAACAGGTGGTAAAAAAGTGGTTTGACAAGAAGGCCTTTGACCTAGGTTTTAGGGAGGGGAGTCTTGTGCTTAAATACGATGAGTGAGCGAAAAAATTGGGGTAGCATGAAAATTTTGATTTGTTGTGGAAGGGTCCCTTCTACATCCACAAATGTAAAGAAAACAATGTGTACAAGATAGAAGACATGAATGACAACATTTTGGATATACTAGTAAATGGTATTCATTTAAAATTATTTAATTAGGTACGCACAATTCATTAAAATTTACCATTGTGTATTATACGTAATTTTTTTGTAAATACACATTTTTGTGAATAAGTCATAAGCATGAATGAAAATACTAGGAAAATACTATATATTATATTCATTCAAAATCATTTACAATATAGTACAAGATTCTAAGCCTGAGGCTCTAAGAAAAGATTTAAAATATTCTCCTTCAAAGCCAAAAAGATACATCTTTTCAAAACCAAAAAGGGAGGCGACACTAAAAAATAGAGAGATTTAGCCTCTGAAAGTAGTGATGATCAAAACATTGTGTTCTTTAGGGTTCACAAGAAAAGCGGTAGCAGTTTTTTCGTTACACAAGGCACACAAACATTGTACAAGCTCTAGTCCTCGATGCCAAGGTTGAAGACCAGGTTCTCAAAGTAGGTCATCCATTCAATGCCATAAGTGTGCTCCATGTTGCTCATCTTCAAGACTAAGGTAACTACAGGTTGGGATTATTGACAGTGACACTCCAAGTCTATAGTTTGAAATTTAGTGAGGAAGGAAAACCAAGGTATTGTTAGATTTTGTGGTTGTGTTGGTGATATGTGATTTTCATTGATGTCAACACTATTATCATTAAGTGTTTTGAAGGCTGTATATGTCGAGGAGATTGAGAAAATTAGAATAAATATGTTGCAGGCAATTTATGAAGCTATGAAGATCAAAGTGGTGGAAAGTTCAATAAGCTAGTATTCAAAAGTTACGCATTAAAGGATTTGTTCCTGAGCCTATCTAGTATGTTCTCTAGAATTTTTGGAGGTGTGCATCAAGTTTGGAGAAAGCTATGAGTTTCTGAGTTCCTACAATTATTATGTTACTATGGCAGATGTCTCTGGAAGAAGAGATTGCAATTCTGATGAATCGAGTTGTTGTGTACACTCCTGAGATATTTGTAGATGTTTCTAGATTGTGCTTGATCATTGTTGTACGTCTGCATTCATCGATGTGATTGTGATCGAAGATTTTTCCTTTGTGTTTTTCGATTTTTCATGTTCTTGGCCGACATGATGGTGGTAGCGTGTTGTGCATCCTTACGGATTAATTTTTGAATGCTTGGCATGTTCAAGGATGTTGATTTAGGTCTTCATTATGTTGTGACTGACTTAGGTTGGTACACATTGAGATTCGTTTATTAATTGGACCGACAGTTTGTAATTCATTTATTCCTTATTTGTGCCTGACAAAGTCACTAATGTAAATCCATGTAGCGAATAAATAAGAGCGATTGTTTCCTCATTTTCAAGTATGCTCGGTGAATGTATGCGAAGTGTATGTGAGATATGTGAATAAAGATCAGACCATTCGATTGCAAAGAAGAGTGTGAAGAAGTATTTATGTGCCTAGCCGGAACTGTCATTAGGCTTTTGAAGAATCTAATTTCTTAGTTCAACCTCATTAGATGGATTTAACTAATTGTTTTATGTAAGGCAGCGAGCCTTCCCTTTTGAGCAATGAGCTCTAGGCAATGTGCCTGAATGCATGTGCATTCCTTATTCATTTTCATTATACTTTTAATAGGGTATAATTGTGGATTAACCTCCACCGTGGTTTTTTCCCTTAACAAGGTTTCCACGCAAAAATCTTGGTGTTGTGTGTTTTTGTTGTGTTCATGCTTTCACTATTAATTATTAGATCTAAGATTAAATATTGATAAAGTAAGATAAGTTCTAAATTTTGTAACTGATTCACCCCCCCTCTTAGTTTTTTATCCTTGTTTTTCCAACAATTGGTATCAGAGCTGGTTCCTCTGAAGAAGTTTAAAAGCTTGAGGTGATCTGAGATGGAATCGTACAAGAAGGATTCCTAAAACAAAATGTGCATTTAAAGCTACTATATCTAGAAAAATCCAATAGAGATATGATCTAGGAGAAAGTTCCAAAAAGACATTCAAGTATGAAGATGAGATGAAACAAATTGAAGATAAAGAAAGAGAGCTAGAAGAGTTGGAATCATTGATTGTGAAAAGAGAAGCCATATGACATGGTAAGTACAAAAGAAAGTTGCATATTAAATATTTCTCTTGTAGTAAGATAGGTCATTTTGCATCAAGGTGTCCTGAAAGAGTTTCTAAGTACAAACCTGACAACTCTAGATTTCAAAAGAAATGTTATTATGCTGAAGAAGGTGTTATTGATGATGAATCTGAGAAAGAAAATGGAGATGAAGATGGATGGGTATTCATTGCTATCAAGGAGAATGGTCATGTGTCTACTGAATCTACTGGAAATTAGAATGTAGAGAAAGCTCTTGCAGCCAGAATTGATGAAAAGGATGAGTGGGTGATTGACAGCAGATGCTCACATCATATGACTGGTGAAAAAAGAAAGTTCATAAGCTTGGAAAAGTATGATGGTGGTGTTGTAAGATTTAGAGATAACAATGCTAGTGTGATTTGTGGCAGAGGCACTATTTCTCTTGGTGGGAAAAATAATACTGATGATGTCTTATATGTTGAAGGATTGAAGCATAATTTGTTGAGTTTTGGATAGATGGACGACAAGGGATATAATATTCAGTTCAAAGATGGAAAATGTAGGATTTTGGGAAGCTCTGGAAATGTAACTGCTTTAGGTACAAAGGCAAGAGGTAATATTTTTCACCTAAATGCTACTAATGAAAGTTGTTTAATTGCTCAAGTTTATGTAAGCTGGTTATGGCATAGGAGGTTGTGTCATGTGAATTTTGATAACATTGTCAAAGTAAGCTCCACACAAGTAGTCAGAGATCTACCTAAGTTAGTAAAGCATACTAACACCATATGCAAGGAATGCCAGAGGGGAAAGCAGACAATAATTTTTGTTTTGGAGCAAACAAAATCATTCTAATAGAGTGCTAGAGTTAGTACATACTGATCTATGTGGTCCATCTAGAATCAGAAGTCTAAAAGGAGAAAGATAATTTATGTTGCTTATTGATGCTTATTCTAAGATGATATGGGTTTCTTTCCTGAGAGAAAAACATGAAGCACTAGAAAAGTTCAAATATTTCAAATCTATGGAAGAGAATGAGACAGGTCTGAAGATCAAATGCTTAAGATCAAACAAAGGTGGTAAATTCACTTTATGGGAGTTCAGTTCATTTTGTGAAGAGCATGGAATCAAAAGGCAGTTATCTACTCCCCAAACTCCTCAACAGAATGGAGTTGTTGAGAGAAAGAAAAAAATAATTTTAGATGCTACCAGAACTAAGATTTTGGAAGGAAATGTTCCTCATATCTACTGGAGAGAAGTTGTAAGCACTGTTTTTTATACTACCAACCAGGTAAATGTTAATGGTAATTTTGGTAAGCCTCCTTTTGAGCTATGGCCTACTATTAAATATTTCAAGATATTTGGAAGTAGATTCTATATCAAGAGAGATGAAGATATTGGCAAGTTTGATGCTAGAAGTGATGAAGGAATCTTTCTGGGTTACTCTACTAAGATCAAAGCCTACCTATGCTACAATAGAAGATTGAAGAAAATGGTAGAAAGTGCAAATGTCAAAGTTGATGATGATACAGATAGGTCATCTAAATACTATGGATATGACTTAGATAATCAATAGGATAGTACTGAGAAAGGAAAGATTACTTAGACACAGAGTCAAGTTTAAATTGTTCCGGTGAATCAAGAGAATCATGAAGGAGAAGCTAGTGAAAGTGTAGAAGAGAGAACAAAAGAAAGAGAAGTTAGAGATAATCCCAAAGTCCCAAGGTATGTAAAGAGAAATCATTCTGAAAGTCAAATTATAGGAGACATGAACAAAGGTGTGCATACTAGAAGAAGAATTGCAAAAGAGTATTGTCTAATTTCCAAGACTGGGCCTAGCAATGTCAATGAAGCATGTAAAGATGAATATTGGATCGAAGCAATGAAGGAAGAACTGATGCAGTTAGAGAAAAATGATACATGGATTCTTGTTCCTAGACCTTAGGATAAAAATGAGATTGGAACCAAATTGGTCTTTTGAAATAATTTGAATGAACAAGGTGAAGTGGTTAGAAATAAAGAAAGACTGGTATGTAAAGGATACTCACAGATGGAAGGTATTGATTTTGAAGAAACCTTTGCCCCTATTGCTAGAATTGAAGTTGTAAGATTGTTTCTTTCTTATGCTACTTCCAAGAAATACAAATTCTATCAAATGGATGTGAAGTCAACATTTCTGAATGGAGAATGAGAAGAAGAAGTTTATGTTGAGAAACCAAATGGATTTCAATTGACTGATGCAAAATACATGGTGTGTTGGTTGAAGAAAGCACTATATGGAATAAAGCAATCCCTTAGAGCCTGGTATGATAGATTGGATAAATACTTGTTGAAGCTTGGATTCAATAAAGGTACTACTGACAAAAATCTATATTTCAAGGTGGATCAGGATAAAGAGTTGATTATTGAAGTCTTTGTTGATGACATTATCTTTGAAGGTATTTTTTATATTTTTGTTGCAAACAATTGTACTT
Source organism: Sequoiadendron giganteum (assembly GCA_007115665.2). NCBI lineage: Eukaryota > Viridiplantae > Streptophyta > Pinopsida > Cupressales > Cupressaceae > Sequoiadendron > Sequoiadendron giganteum. Next base: position 839,916,435 of record CM021100.1, on the reverse strand, counting down.
AAGTAATGTGGATGAAGCAGATGCTGAGAGATCAAAGAATTGAGTATGAAGAGCCTATTTCTATATTCTATGATAATTCAAGTGCCATAAACATTTCTAAGAATCCAGTGCTACATTAAAAAACAAAGCATATATCTATCAAGTATCACTATCTGAGAGACAAAGTGAATGATATAGAATTCAGACTAGAGTATGTGCCTACCAAGAAACAAATTGCAGATATCTTCACTAAACTATTGCATAAGGATACTTTTGAGTATCTCAAAGGAAATTTAGGGGTGATTTCCCCTCCTAATTTAAACTGAGCTAAAGGTTTTTGCATGAATTTGTGCACCTACAATCAGATCTTGTTTTAGATTGATGTTATGGTGGCTACTACTCAAGGGGGAGTAGTTAGATAATTTAGATATTTCATTTAGAGCTTGTGTACCTTTTCCATTGATGTCCAAAGGGGGAGAAGAGTAATGTTAAAAACCCTTGAGGAAGAAAAAGGGAGAAGAGTAATCCAAGGGGAAGAAGAACAGTATGAGAAAGAGGAGATTGTTGGAGAAGAGCTAGTTGTGTTGATAGTATTTTTCACATCATGTTTTTCCATCAATGCCAAAGGGGGAGATTATTGGATGCTCTGGTTGTGTTGATGATATGTAATTGTCCTTGATGTCAACACTATTAGCATTAAGTGTTCTATAGGTTGTACATGTCGAGGATATTGAGAAAATTAGAATAAATATGTTGCAAACAGTTTGTGAAGCTATGAAGATCAGAGTGGTGGAAAGATCACTAAGCTAGTATTCAGAAGTTGTGTATTAAAGGGTTTGTTGCTGAGACTATCTAGTATTTTCTTTGGAAGTTTCAAAGGTGCACATCAATTTTAGAGAAAGCTATGAGTTTCTGAGTTCCTATAGTTATTCTGTTACTGTAGCAGATGTTTCTAGAATAAGAGATTGCAATTCTAATGAATTGAGTTGTTGCGTACGCTCCTCAAATATTCGTAGATGTTTCTAGATCATGCTCTATCATTGTGGTATGTTTTCATTTATCAGTGTGATCATGGTCGAAGATTTTTCCTTTATGTGTTCGTGTTTTCATGTTCTTGACCGACATGATGGTGGTAGTGTGTTGTGAATCCTTATGGATTAATTTTTGAATGCTTGGCATGTTTGAGGATGTTGATTTAGGTCTTTATTATTTTGTGACCAACTTAGGTTTGTATGCATTTAGATTTGTTTATGAATTGGGCCGATAGTTTGTAATTAATTTATTCCTTATTTGTGGCCGACAGAGTTATTGATGTACATCCATGTAGCAGATATATAAGAGCAATTGTTTCCTCATTTTCAAGTATGTGAGATATGTGCAAATAAATATTAGATCATTCAATTGCAGAGCAGAGTGTGAAGAAGTTTGAGTGAAGTTTGAAGAAGTATTTTTGTGCCTAACCGAAATTGTCATCGAGATTTTGAAGAAGCTAATTTCTCGGTTCAACCTCATTAGATGGATTTAATCTGATTGTTTTATGTAAGGTAGTGAACCTTCCCTTTTGAGCAGTGAGCTCTAGGTAGTGTACCTGAATGCATGTACATTCCTTATTCATTTTCATTATACTTTTAATAGGGTATAATTGTGGATTAACCTCTACAGTGGTTTTTTCCCTTAATAGGGTTTCCACACAAAAATATTGGTGTTGTGTGTTTCTGTTGTGTTCATTCTTTCATTTTTAATTATCAGATTTGTGATTAAAGATTGATAAAGATAAGTTCTAAATTTTGTAACAATTGATTCACCCCCCCTCTCAGTTGTCTATCCTTGTTTTTCCCATAGGTACCACTTCCACATTGTCCACATGCCTCTGAATACTCAAAGACGATGGGGCGCCAATGCTAGGAATGGCCACTTGAACAATCTCACCCAGCCCATCCAAATATGCTAAGTCGAACATGGCATGGCAAAGCTTGATAATTCAGTATTTGGTAATGTGTAAATCCAGCAACGAGGCCATGAACTAAGAGATGATGTTCATGTTGCATCATGATTGGCTCTCATATTTTTACATAGTCCCTCCCTAGGACCCATTTAAATTCCATAATGATTGACCTCTCCAACAAAGGATACTTGTTACTTTTGGCTTGTGAGCTAAATTGGGGTACCTAGACCACTCATAATTATAGTAAGAAGATTACCAGACTCACAAAGGTTAAAAAGCAGCAGGAAAGACTCACCAACTTAATGCCAACTCGATGATTATTTTTGCAAGGCGTACGTTGCTATTTATAGAAAAAAGTGTGTCAAGAAAGTTGGTGAACAAAAAATTTGTTTCCCTCTAGACAACAAAAATGTGGGTCGATGGTAAGAAGTAAAGGTAAAACATACGAAGTGTTTTTGGAAAGGCTTTGAGGAGTTAATTTAGGTGTTGGGAGTTAATGCTTTCGTATATGACCTGCCATCATTTTTTTGTCATCTTCATCAACGCTAGCCACCTTACCTATGTGAAAAGACATGTTTTGCAGCTAGCTCCTTCTTAATTAATGAAAATGTCTCTTCTAAGCATGCTTCCCATTGCTCAAGGTTATCTCTCCCCAAGGTCGGCGTAAGGAATATACTATTTTCATTCTTATAGCAAGGATGTCATTTTCAAGAAATACGGGCCCCTACTCCACATGTATCACCTCGTTGGTAGTGCTTACCACACTATTGATAACGACAACACATTTACTGCATGTTTTTCTAAGAATTGAATGTGCCAAAAGGTAGAAATTTTAAAGTGTTGAACCCTCGAGTAACGACTTCTCTGAAGGTTGATTCTATAGAATTATTCCTATAATACGAAAAATGGTTAAAGGTTCATCTTCTGGTTGAAACACTAGGATCTCATTCTCAAAGCCAAGTTATGTCAAAATATTTGGAAATATCTCTTATGCCAATGCCCTAAAACCACATGGATGAATCTTTCTGTATACCAAATTCGTACATCTAGGTGACCATGCCAAAGATGAGGCACTTAAAGATTTTGCAAACAACATCCATGACCCAAAGCTACACATAAACCCTAAAGGCCTTAGGGAAGAATCATTGTAGAGAATGATCGCCAGAGGGGTGACCAATGGCCTTGCAACGCAGCTATGGCATTGTGTTTTTCCATAATTTATGCTACCCTCCATACATCCATGCCCAAATCTGGTTGATGTATGTGCAAAAAAGTTGGACAAGAGCACTGAGGTTATCAACAATAGCAAGCTAAGGGTCACTATGGATGCGGCATCTATCCAGGATATGTTGTGTATCCCTCAAACTAGGACACCAAAATATTCTATCATGGGAAAATGGAAGAGTTCTGGGAAACCAGGGAAAACAGTTGAAATTTTATTAAGATAAAACAAACGAGGAACTAGAGAATAGTGAAATTGTCTTCCCTATCTCACATAGAAAATTCCAAATAGATTTGCAGGTCATCTTCTCAATGCTAGCTTTTGTATAAGGTCATGAAAGTGATGACAAGATCTATGAGTTCTAGATGAGCTTGGCTTTCATGTTGAAGAAGGAAAATAACCAAAAGCGATTTGATTTTGCTAAGGAAATAGTAGAAAGGATCCTTAAGAAATTAATCAATTATAATTTCTCTTTCAAGTTCAGGTATTCCTCTTTTCTGGTGCATTTGATTTTACATCAAAACCCTAAATTCTTTAGTGTTCATTTTTTGCTCAATGTGTTTGATACGTCGGGGTTATATAAACTAGTTTCATCCTGGACACATGTGCTCTCAAGCACATGGGATTATCATTCATTTTTCGATTATTTTTTGCAACTAGTACTTCTATATTTGTCTCAACGTCCTCTGGGTTTCCCCTAAATGTTTAGACTAGATGAAAAACAACTAGACCCCGGTTGATTACTTTATTAGGGAAGATTTTACTTTTATCAAATTTCATGATTTTAATGAGGAGCCCTTTAGGATTTTAAATTTTTTTATGGATAAAACATTCACCTTAGAGGCATGTCGTCAAGCAACAATTGATGACAATTATTATGGGGCTAGGAGAAATGAGAAAGTGCTCTACACACTTCCCCTCATAATCACCAATTATTAGGTAATGCTCATAAGGAGAGAAGAGAATTATGTGTTAACCAACAAGTTGGCCTACCTCAACTTGGTTCTCATTTGTGATAGATGCAAATACAATCTCATTGAGTGTTTTGCTTTCAAACATGAAGAGTGATCATATTGGGAAGAAAGAAAAAACCCAACTGAGGAGAGGGTAGAAGTCTTCATTGACCTATCTTTCATACCATTTGTATGACCCCCATGGCTCAATTTTTACCCAATAGTAGCTGAGTTTTGATAGAGCATCTAGATTTACAAGTCCCTCAGGACACAATTGAAAAAAATTGGATAGTCTGAAAGGAAGATAGATGATTTTTAGAGGTATTGACAAGAGAACAAACATCTAAGCATCTCATTTAGAATAGTTAAAGAAATAGATAGACATTTGAAGGAGATCTATGATGATGAGGCTAGATCTGATAGTAATCCAGGGTTAGATTGAGGTCTTCAACAGGAGCACACACTAGTTTCTGACCCCCCGTTTCAGGCACCCAAAGTAGGAAAGGGGAAAGAAAAGGGACCAAAACATAAATAATCATAGGTCTCATCCTCCATTAGCATCCTATCAAAGGGTAGGTGGACTCGATGGTCACTGAGAAAATCTTGCACAACTCCAAAAGCCCAAGGTTAGTCGGAATAATTCATTGGAGAATGTGAAGCAATTAGTGCACCCCCTACAAAGAAAAGGAGAATCCAAGGCTTGGGTGGGCTAGGAATCTTAGACAAAGGAGAAGAGGAGGTGGAATTTATTCTACCAATGTCTTCGGCTCTGAAAATCTAAGTAAGTTTCAAACCCACCATTATGTCTTCTATTGAATCATTGATTGTTGTTGCCCCCTCATCTATAGAACTGAACCCTCCATCCATAGATTCTGACCTACTCATACTTAACACACCCCCAACTATATTAAAAAATGAGCCTCATATGAAGACCTCGCATGTTGAATGCACATATTCTACCCCAACCATGATTGAATCTTTGATCACCCTATCTAAGGCATAGGTTGTAAACACAGAGTCACCCATGCTGTAGGTTTCATGAGCCCTGATCTTCCAGGAATTTTCCTCCTTTTTTTCCTACTCCCCCTTTTACCCCAATGACCACCCCTTTTCCTTCTTGGTTCATACATGGCATCTCAAATTTTTCCCTAATAACACTTCCTTTTGCCTCCCTGCAAACTCATTCAGCTAAAAGCGCCCTTGTTGTTACCCACTATGGCCTCCTCGTTGGTGTTTCTCTTGCCACACAAAGTATTGAATTAACCAGACAAGCCCAAAAATAAAGGAAGAAAAAGTTGCGAGTAAAGGCCACGGCTAATCCAACCACTCTAAAGCTATAGAATTTTTGTGATGAAGAGAAGAATGCTCTAATGATCTTAGCTATGAGGCCATAGATATCCAAACCAAAAGGACAAATGTAGTTCAAAGATTATGATATACAAATTATGGGTCTCAATCTAAGCAAAGCTCTTCCACATAACAAATTAGCCCTGACCAAAGGAATACATAAGGTGGTTTATACTAAAAATGAGAAATTGAGCAAGAAATTGAAAAAGAGTGACGTAGAGATGGTAAAGTAAAAGCCATAGTAGACAGATTGCAAGTGGAGATCAGAGGAAAATATATGGACATGTACCATTTAAGGCAGGCATAGGATGAACAAGGTGAAGTGACTAAGTTGCTAGAAGAAGCTTAGAGTGAAAAGGATCAACTTTGTGCCATTGTGCAAAGATTGGAGCACAAATTTGAGGCCAAGCACAAGGTAACTAAAAATATGAGGGTCTAGATGCAGTAGACCACTGAAGATTAGTAGCTAAATCATAAAGATTTGGATGACATAATGGCCTAACAAAATGGTGTATGTGTGAAGATGCAAAAAGAGCTATAGGAGAAAGAGAAGCAGAAGGTTGATATGTTGGAAGACTTGGCTAATGATCGATCGCAAGCAGTTGAAGATCTTTAAAGGGCCTAGGTGGAGATAGAAAAGGAAATATGGGGAAAAAAAGATACTGAGTCTCTTTTAAAGACATGCAATGGGGAGATGGAGAAGTTGCACTCAGAACTCTCAAACTCTCTCCAAGAGATAGACCGATTGTAGAAGGACATAAGGGCTAAGGAATCTAATTCCAGTAGGAGCTATCCAGGAAACAGGGGTCTGGGGTCCTCCCAATACTCCAAAAATTATTTTCCAGCCATTAGGAAACAATTATGATTGCAGTAATGGATCTAAAACCAGCTTTGAGATTCCTAACAAATGCACAAGAATTAGATGTGAAGGTCAGCCAGATTCTACACGTAGTTATGCCCCACACTAAGGAGTTAGGAAACTTGATCACAAAATTGTATAAGGTGACCAAAGAAGCCTTAAGATATGCTGGAATTTTGGACCAAAGGTTAGCTGCAAGGAAAGCAAACGAACTCATCATTTGCAACCTTGTCACCCTAAAAAGTAAGTCTTATTAGTTAAAATTTAACTAAAAAGGTTTGCAAGTTAAAGGAAGACCTTGAGGTTCTAATCCACCTTGGATTTTCAGCCTTATTCTCACAAAATGCAGATGTGTTGACTAAAGAACAAATCAAAGAATCCATCAAGCTCAAACAATAGGTCTATTTAGCACTCCAGGGTCTAAGTTCGACACCTTCGATTGAGGAAGTCAAGAAAGAGCTTCTTCGCTTATCTCGACTGTACTACCACATTGGAGCTGCTTCATCAAGTGGGGAGGAGTTTCTTTCAAGGAGGTCCTCAATATTGATCAGGCTTATGAGACACTGCATGCCCTTGTTCTACCTTCCAACGAAGAGTGGGAGTCCCAAAATGCTTCTTTCCTCAAACTTTGATGATTATTTGGGTTCATGCCTCTACAAGAAAAGGCCCCCTATGAGTTGCCAAAAATTATGAAGCAATTTTTCTATGTATTTTATTTTAGTTTTTCGGCCCCTACAGTCTTCTTTTTCAGCCCTTACTTATTTTTTATGTTTTGATGGCACCACATCTTGAAGGCTAAAGGTTATTCTCGCACAAAGGAATGTAATGCACCATGTAGTGGTTGTGCGGTATTTCCTTATATCACTCTCCTTTTGGGCCCGAACTAGGACACGTGGTTACATGGCAGGGATTTTCCCCAAGCTACTCTCACGGATTCAAAAAATGCCCACTAATGAGCCACATCACTCACCTTCATCGAGCAGGTTGTTTCTCCCATGAATTTATCTCTTTTTAGCAAAGTTTTTCATAGAGTGCATCAAAACTCTTGTCTTTGGGATTGGTCTTATGAGGAATAATCCAATCTCAAGTAGTTGAAGATCTTGAAAGGGCCTAGGTGGAGATAGAAAAATAAATACGGGAAAAAAAATACATTGAGTCTCTTCTAAAGACGTGCAATGGGGAGATGGAGAAGTTTCACTTAGAACTCTCAAACTCTCTCCAAGAGATAGACCGATTGCAAAAGGACATAAGAGCTAAAGAATCCTAATTCCAACAAGAGCTAACCATGAAATAGGGGTCCAGGATCCTCCCAATACTCCAAAAATTATTTTCCAACCATTAGGAAAGAATTATGATTGCAGTAATGGATCTAAAACCAGCTTTGCGATTCCTAAAAAATGCACAAGAATTAGATGTGAAGGTCAGCCTAGCGGTCAGCCAGATTCTACACATAGTTATGCTCCACACTAAGAAGTCAGGAAACTTGATCACAAAATTGTATAAGGTGACCAAAGAAGCCTTAAGATATGCTGGAGTTCTGGACCAGAGGTTAGTTGCAAGGAAAGCAAATGAATTCATCATTTGCAACCATGTCACCCTAAAAAGTAAGTCTTATTAGTCAGCATTGACTAAAAAGGTTTGCAAGATAAAGGAAGACCTTTAGGTTCTAATCCACCTTGGATTTTTAGCCTTATTCTCATAAAATGGAGATGTGTTGACTAAAGAACAAATCAAAGAATCCATCAAGCTCAAACAATAGGTCTCTTTAGCACTCCAGGGTCTGAGTTCGTCACCTTTGATTGAGGAAGTCAAGAAAGAGCTTCTTCACTTATCTCGACTCTACTACCACATTGGAGCTGCTTCATCAAGTGGGGAGGAGTTTCTTTCAAGGAGGTGCTCGATCTTGATTAGGTTTATGAGACATTCAAACATGCTTCTTTTCTCAAACTCTGAGGATTATTTGGGCTCATTCCTCTGCAAGCAAAGGCTCCCTATGAGTTGCCAAAAATCGTGAAGCAATTTTTCTATGTATTTTATTTTAGTATTTCGACCCCTGTAGTCTTCTTTTTCAGCTCTTACTTCTTTTTTGTGTTTTGATGGCACCACGCCTCGAAGGCTAAAGGTTATTCTCGCACAAAGGCACATAATGCACCATGTATTGGTTTTGCGGCATTTCCTTATATTGCTTTCCTTTTGGGCCCGAACTAGGACACGTGGTTACATGGCAAGGATTTTCCCCAAGCTACTCTCACGGATTCAAAAAATGCCCACCAATGAGCCACATCACTCACCTTCATCGAGCGGGTTGTTTCTCCCATGAATTTATCTCTTTTTAGCAAAGTTTGTTAGACAATGCATCAAAAATCTTGTCTTCGGGATTGGTCTTATGAGGTGGCATCATTATTCCACGTAGCTTATCAGATCATGTTTTTCCAAGCTATAATAGGATTTGATCATCCTTTGACAACATATCTTCATAGAGATTCTATAATATCTGGGGCCATTAATGAAACAACTCATCCCTTGCTAGTGAATATTTATATGATTGAATCAAATCCTAGATCAGATTGCATCTTATCAGACACAAACACTTGTCAATTGTTCATCTCTATATACTACAATTGGCTCATCTCTCTGGCTATATAAAGGGGTTTGTAGGGAGAGGAAAGGAGGAATCATCAAGAACTATCATCAAAGAAGAAAAAAATTTCTTGTCTATAGAAGTTTAGAGTAGGGGAGGAATAGGAGGATTTTTATAGAGTATTTTTGTTGCTCTATGACAACTTTTAAATTGTTAAGACTATATTTAGATTGGCATCTGACCTTTTCTTTAATATGATTTATTGCAAGAACAAGTGTTAGTAAGAGGAAATATTTGAAATTGTGCATTTATAGCCTTTATCACAAATTTATTTTTGCTATTCTGCATATGCCAGAAGCTCTATGTCACATCATACTATAGTCTTGATGATTATTTTATATTCCATTAGATTTTACATTTGCTCAATGTTGTCTTTCAGAAATTGAATCATGTCTATTATACTCTTTCATTTTCTATGAAGATTGTGTTAGATTCCATATCATGATGCAAGAGTTGCAAGTTCTTTGTAAAAGTCTAAAATATTCCTTTATTTTTGGTTTATTATTTCTATCGAATATTAATGGGCATTTCCCTCAGGGAGATCTAAATGACTGCTCTACTCTCTTTCAGGCCTTAGTTTCTTGTTCTCTTCCCAACAATGGTTTGTAGAATTTTGTGTCCATTTTATCAGAAATAGGAACCTGAAAGCTTTGAAATGTTGTAAAATCTTTCGCGGATCGCCACTTTTTTATTTTTTCTATATTTCTCCTTCCTTTATCCCCAAGCACATAGAGAAGAGTCGGCTTCTATAAAAATCTCAGAGGTTATTTAGTGAGGTGAAATCTAGTCCCCCACTCACTAAATTTCCCATAAGGTTTTTCAAAGAGGCACAATTTTTTATGATCAACATAATGAATGAGACTAATTTTTGCAATTAAGAAATTTTAAGCTTGGAGTTGAAATTATGTCTTATTTTCTATCTCAATTTTATATTATATAGTTTGATAACTTTTGAATTATTATGAAATTTCTCTCATAAGAAGTATAGTTCAAGGTTGGAAGATATTTTGTTGGTAGCATGCCGATATAACCTTAAATTTATTTTCTCTATGTGTAATACATATTCTCTTTGGTTTCAATTCTCATATTATAGCCTCACAAAAAATATTAATAGTTTAGGTTATAATTGATTATTTACTACTTATAGCTAGTCGGTAAGTCAAAGAATATGCTTTATTCTCAAATGGCTATTGTTATCACCTTTACTAGTATTCAATAGTATTATGTGCCCATGAATCCAATAATCCCTTGGCATATCCCTTAGTTTCCCTATGATCACTAGCTCTACCCACTTGTCTTGTACAAGATGTCATGGACACATGCCAATTTTTATGATGGTAGATCATAGTGGTAAATCCACTCTCACATAGTTTCTTCAATGATCATTTTTAGGCTACCTCATCCCTTCAACCAAGTTAACTCTTACCTTCCACCATCCCATAACCTATCACTTGTATCATCCTCCTCACCACACTTTTTAACTAAACATGAAGAGTATATGACATGTGATGTGAATGAACTATGTTCTAAGGAATCGACTATGATGTCTTATTTTCCATATCTATTAGAGGATTATTGTCATTTCATGCCCCCCTTTGATTTCCCATCATTGATAACCAATCTAGGAGAATCCCCATGGCCCATCTTGCATGATTTTTCTCCTTGAAAATTCCCAAATTTTGCTAAGTCCCAGAGTTTTGGGTTTTCAATTTATCTCTTACTCGCTTCCTTCATGCCTTTTCCATCGTTCCTCTAAGTATTTTAGGTATCGGCCTCCGTCCTTAACCTTTCCCCTCTACCAATTTTTAGAGGTAAGCCTCAGGCCTTACCTCTAACCCCGAAGCTCGAAAAGGTTTCAAGATTTGGATATCTTTTCTCTTGTCAGACTTTGGGGGTCGGCCTTCCCTCTTTCCCCTTCCTCCTTTCAATTTTCGTCTGTTGGATTTTGGCCTTAAAAATTTGGCCTTCAGCCTTCCCTCTGCCCTCTTACCGATCACTTTGCATTTGGTAAGGCTTTGGTTTGACCTCTAACCTCTGAAATCTTCTTTGAGCCTTTCATTTTCTTCCTTTGCCTTCTCACTTTCACCCTTTTCTTAGAAAATTTGACTAAGTGTCAAATTTTTGGGTTTTGAGCTTCGGCCTTCCCCTTTACCTCTTACCCTTCTTTGGTAAGAGGTATCTCATCTCCGTTACCTTTGGATTTTGGGGGTATGGCTTCCTTCTTACCTCCGACTTTTAGAGGTAAGCCTTCCCTCTGACTTTCAGAGGTAAGCCTTCCCTCTTACCTCCGAATTTTCATTGTTCTTCATGATTCCTTCTTCTCCTTCCAATATGCAGTAGGAGGTACGCTGAAGCCTGACATCTGATGGCTCGACACCCAACATTTGACAAAAAATTTTTTAGGGATTCAAACCATTTTTTGTGCTGGTAAAGGCTATTTTTCAGGCATGACACCCTAACCATCCTATGTTTTAACATATTTCTAGGAAACATTTTTGAGGCTTGATTTGACTTTTGAGCTCCCAGATCTGATTCTTGGGCTTCAAGGACAAAATTTACGAGACCCCTTGCCTTTTGCAAGTGGATTTCATGGGTGCGCATGCCCATTTATTTCTATTTGTTGAATTTCAAGGTGGATCTATGCCCTAATATAGATTTTCATAGATGACTCCATTCTTGTATGTCACAGGATTTTTTATAACCCTGGTTAGGGTTAGGGTTTGGTTGGTGTTCCTTAGTTATGCTTGATTTTTAAAGGAGAAAATGTATTATATTTACTTCTTCTTCAGCAAGTTGGGTTCTTCCTCTAGCTCCTTTGGGGTTTTTCTTTTGCAGACTATATTTCACTCTCTCCCATTATAAATATTGGCTATATTTTTTTATATTAATGAAATTGATCATTCTTGCTAGTTCTCTCCTCTTTTATGTATGAGTAATCTTTCATTACCTTCATTTTTCAGTGTTTATTTGTATTTTTATGTATACATGTTGTGTTAAAATTGTTTGCAACTACTGTATCAAGAAATTCTCTTTCCTTGCAGTGCTTTGTCAAACCCTAACCTCCATGTTTGCCTCTGAAATCAACCAAATAGAGAGTTGTGTGAGTTCTTTGGCCCCCTTCTTTGATGTATTGTGCAAATCTTAGCTAGGAAAAGACAACCTTTCCATCATGGTGTATCACCTCCTTTTCCCCTTCAAGTTCTCCTTCTCCCCTTTTCCTCTTGAGATGTTAGTGGTAGGTTTTCATGTGCTGGGTTGGATCAACACATTGCACTAGGATTGAAAAAGGGCCTTCTCTAGAGATTCGATCTCATACATGCAAAGGTCCCACACCTTGAGGTTATTTCCATTGTGTCATTGGAATGATGACCTCTATGCTCAGCAGGGTGCAATTTCATGTGACAAGGGGTTTTGGCACACCCGGTGGGACTACTTCATTACATTGAAAAATTGGCTATTTTCTTTAACACATCTTTCCTTTTGAGGAATATATTCAAACACCATGGTGACTCCGTTCAAAATTAGCTAGTTCAACCATCCTCATTTCGTTTCATGTTGTTGAAGAGGTGGTGCCTTATTCAACGTTTCATCCTTTGGAGGTGTTCTTCAAGCACCTGGCGAATTTGCAACTCTTAGGGTGACTCTTTGGTATGTACCCAAAATCTTTGGTTGGGCAGTCATTTTCTCTATTTCATAATATTTTAGGTGTTTCCTATGCATAAAAATTTCATATTATAATAGAAACGACAGGTACACTCCACCATACTAGTATATTGCCAACTTTGCACCTCCTAATAATCCATACCGGGTTGGTTGTACCTCCCATTTCATTCCACAAAACCCTACTATTATGGGTTATCAACCTTCTCAAAATGCATACCACCCACCCCACCCTACTTAATCTTCTTGGACAGCTACACATTCATACCAATAACCCAAAGAGGCTCATCATTTTCAAAATCAGCCTTGTTTCTCTCCTACTCAAACCCAAAATTTTGATAATTTAAGTGCAAGTGAAATCAAAAGCATTTTGCTTGATTTCAATAGACAAATTGATGACCTTAAGAAAAAACAAGAGCTTGACCTACAACAGAAAGAGTGGGAAAATCAAGCCAATCGAGGGCAACAAGAAGGTTATTTCCCATGTCATGATGAGTTTGTCCATCAAGCTCATTATTCATGGAAAAAAAATAATGAAGCTCAATGGAGGTATGAGCAATAGCTGGAGGCACAAAGAAGGAAACAACAAGAGGAGTGTACAACAAGAGGAGTGTACAACAAGAGATGTTGTTGCTAGGAAATAAAAAAATAGACTTTCTCTTATTCTAGCACAAATGCCCAAGACGCAGGCAGCCCCTTGTGTGCCTAGTTTAAAACAAGCACCTCCACCATTTCTAGAACATCCTGCTAAGGAGGAGGTAAGAAAGCATAAATTTGTAAGTTTCAAGAAATCTAGCATGCCTCTTGAAACCCCCATTAGCCCTCATTTTGTTTCAAAATCACCTATTGTGCAAGAGGTTTGCAAGAAAAAAAAATTAGTTTCAAGAATCCTAATTAGTCCCTTGGAACTCCCATTCAACCTCTTGTTCCATCAAGCAGATCTTCTATTAATTGGAGATCCTAAGTTTTAAAAACCTCCATTCCTCACAAGAACCTATCCTTGAGGAGGCTCAACTTTTTACTCCTATGAAACAGTTTTAGGCTAGGAGTGAGGAGATTGTTGTTTTGGAGCCTTCATGTGCTCTTGAAAATGAGTGTCTTAGTTTGTTGCAAGAAAAGAATGAAGATGAAATAGTATTGCAGAAACAAGGCATTAAAAAGATAGAAAAATTGATACAATAGAGGAATCACTCCTCTCTTTTGATGCCCTTATTTTTTTGAAGATGAGGAGGATAGATCAGCTATACCTACACCAGTTAAAGCCTTTGAATAACTTGGTTTGGGATTGATGCTTGAAGATAACTCCATAGTTTTGGAGTAGCAACAATAGGCGTGTTTAGTCCCTATTATAATGGATGAAGATCCACAATCCATTGAGTTCTATAGTTCTGAGGTGGACTTCTTTTGGAATGATTTAGAATATTTTTGTTTAAGCTTGGATGCTAATCTTTCACCCCCAAAAGAGCAGCCTTGTGGAGATCAACATAAGAATGAAGGTAAGCCTTAGGCCTTACCTTCGACCCCAAAGCTTGACAAGGATTCAAGATTTGGCTAAGTCTTTTCTCTTCTCATAATTTTGGGGTTAGCCTTCCCTCCTTTTGCTTTTCGTCTTTTGACTTTCGACCTTCAACCTTCCCTCTTCCCTCTTACTGATCACTTTGCATTTGGTAAGGCTTCAATCTGACCCCCAAGCTCTGATGGTTCGAGGTCTGACCTCTAAAATCTTCTTTGAGACTTTCATTTTCTTCCTTTCCCTTCTCACTTTCACCCTTTTCTTTGAAAATTTGATTGAGTGTCAAATTTTTGGGTTTCGGCCTTTATCCTTCCCCTTTACCTCTTACCCTTCTTTGGTAAGAGGTATCTCATCTCCCTTACCTTCGAATTTTGGGGGTATGGCTTCCTCCTTACCTCTAAATTTCAGAGGTAAGCCTTCCCTCTTACCCTTGACTTTTCCTTGTTCTTTGCGCTTCCTTCTTCTCCTTCTTCTAGTAAGTAGTAGGAGGTATGCCCAAAGCCTAACATCCAATGGCTCAACACCCGATGTCCAACAAAGCATTTTTGAGGCTTCAGACCATTTTTTTATGCTAGGAAAGGCTATTTTTTTAGCCTGAATCCTTGACCATCCTACATTTTGATGTGTTTCTAGGTGATGTTTTTGAGGCTTGATTTGAATTTTGAGCACCGAGATCTAATTCCTAGGCTTCAAGGATGAATTTTATTGGACCCCTTACCTTCTGCAAGTGGATTTCATGGGCACCCATGCCCATTTATTTCTCTTTGTTGAATTTCAAGGTGGATCTGTGCCCTAATCAATATTTTCACAAATGACTCCATTCCTGCATGCATTTTTTGCTAACCCTGGTTAGGGTTAGGGTTCATTTGGTGTTTCTTAGTTATGCCTGATTTTTAAAGGAAAAAAATGTATTCATTTTTCTTCTTGAGTAGGTTGGGTTCTTCCTCTAGCTCCTCTAGGGTTTTTCTTTTATAGACTATATTTCACTCTCTTCCATTGTAAATATTGGCTATATGCCTTTATATTAATGAAACTCTTCAATTTTGTTGGTTCTCTCCTCTTTTATGTATGATTAATCTTTCACTACCTTCATGGGTGTTGTTGGCCCCATGGTTTCTGTTGCATCAAAAGGTCAACTTGTTAATGCATGATATAACCTCTAGAGTTAATAGATCCATGGGAGGTGGTTAGTCCATGTCATGAATCCTAAGGGGAGCATTGACCAACTGCCAATAATCTCCCCCTCAGCGTTATGTTAGGTCTCAAAAATGTAGGTTGTAAATCCTAAGAGGATGCTAGGCTCTATGGTCAGATTTATAATGTTTTTCAACTAACAAACAGAGTAAACCTATATGGTTGATGACTCCCAACACTTAAGGCTCTACTAAACCTAGGTAGGTGAAACTTGATGACTAATGTTGATTTAAGAGTTATATGACTTAATTGGTTTTAAGGATCTATCCATAGTGGCATGAAAAATGGAACAGATGAAGGCTTGTTCACTACTCCTACTCCTAGTGCTGAAATTTGAAATGCAAATGTATGAATAAGATTTTACAAGATTTTAAAATGAAACAGGTATGACTAATGCCTACTCCTATTAGACTAATGGAGTCAAGAGGTGAATGATATGTGACTTAATTACTGGATATAGTTTGAATTGTTTGACACTTGTGATTGTTTACACCTTGTCTAAACATGCAAGAGTGTAATTCTTAGACTCTTCTTATCGATCTAAATGATTATTTTTAGGTTACTATGATTAATTAATAGGAGTTTTAATCCTCTTGAAGGAACCAATTAGTTGAATCACACAAAATTAGTAAGTGTTCCTTAACAAATCAAATGTACTTTTCATTTGAATAACAAGATGAAATCAAATTAGAGACAGTATGATAATTTATCAATTATAGGGCTCTTCTTATCGATCCAAATAACACTTCTATATTATTGTGATCTATTTAACATGATATTTAATTCCTTGGAAGAAACCAATTAATTAAACCACGCAAGAACAACAAATGTGCTTTGATAAATCTATCTTGAAACATCAATTTAAATAATAAGTACTAAATTGGAGATAGCCAAATAATTGGATATCATCAACAAAAAATTGACACCAGAATTTTGTCACACAATTAAATCTCCTTTTCCATTGTATTTACTACAAAAATGATACATTTTGTAGCATAAGTCTTTTTATGTTGCAAATATGTATGCTAGTATGGTAGCTATTCTATTGATAATCCTAGTCTAATGATTTTATCTAGCCTTGGTTTCCCTTTATATATGCGGGAAGCTTCAAGCTTCAGGCCTTTTACAAAAATTCATGTTGTTTCATAACTAAATACTAATAACTGGATTAAACATATCATGGAAACTAAGAAGTCCGCCAATAATCTACAATGCACCAAGATCTACTAATCTCCATGAAGTACCCATGATCACTTAGGATCTGCCCAAGGCCCATACTCTTTGATAATGCACCAAATACTACGAGACTTCAATAACCTGTACTGCTTACTTGGCTCATGCGATAAACAAATTAATCTTCGATAAATTTTTAATATATCCCATTTTTGCATAAGTGTCAGCATTGTTGATGATATCTTTCATAGCATATTCAAGATCAAAAATTCATCCTAGTTGTATATGTTTTTTCTCTATCACCCCTTATTCATCATTGATCTCATCCAAAGCCATTGGAAAATATAAGAGATCTCATCTTTCCACACATCCTGATCCTTCAACTCCCCTTCATCAAAGAAGTTTGGTAAAGCCATGCTCAAAGGCTACTTAAAATCATCAAGTTCTTGTGTTAATATGTTGTGGAAATGATCATGCATTTTCTATTGAAAATGAAGGTTAAATAATACAAGCAATATTAGTTCTGGTGGAGTTTTTTCCCGAAAGTGTTTCTCCACGTATATGTTGTGTCATGTCTATCTTTTGTCTACAATTATTCTACAATCCTTTGTCTATTTCTACAAAAGATAAAATTGATTGAAACAGAATAATCTTTGACAAAGAATTGATCAAAATAGATTAATCTTGCACAAATAATTGTGACAAATAATATTTATTTAGATCTACAGTCACATAGTTTTACAAGTTTTAAGCTACAAATTTACCTTCGTTTTCAACATTTGGTATTAGATCTAATAGTTGGTTAGAGTTTGGGACAACTTTCTCTTAAAAGTTTGAAGATTTTTTGGTTGTAGTGGGAGCTTTTACTATTGTGTTATTGTGTTATCATGTTGTCATTAAGAGCTTGGATTCATAGGTTTGGTGTGATCTTATGATAGTGATGTGGTGTTGGTTGTGTGTATCATGATGCCAAGGATTTCTCAGTATAACGGTTCAGTGGGAGCAATTGGAAATGATGTGTTTGGTGGTTGTAGGTATCTTCTTGGCTTGGAGATATTGGTTCTACTTGTTATGTTACTAACATTGCAATTGTGTATGTAGACCTGGGTGATCTTCATGGAGAGGATGGTCTTCATGATGCCATGTGTGACTCAGTATCACAATTCAGTGGGAGTTGTTGGCAGTGATGTGGATTCACCATTTGATGGTGAATAATCTTCTACAGTGAGGGCTCATTGGCATTTTTTGTTTTCATTGATAGAGAATGGTTATATTCATGTGGTTTGGATATGTTGACATCTTTGGTTTCCATGCAGGACTTCTTTAGTCTATGGTTGAGGTTTCATGCTCTTTTTTTGATATGATGGTTATATTCATATTGATTAGATCATGGATGTCATGTTTATGTTCTTGATTTATGATTGGAGCTTTGACATTGATCATAGTAGTTATCTTTATATTGGGTACATTGATCATTTTCTTGATTACTTCACGATGGTGCTATGTTGCATTTGGAGTTTAGCATGGATTGGTTGGTTAAAGGTACTCATGGATACTTGGAGAAATAGGTGAGGCTTGAGTTCTCTTATGTTAAGTGATATGTGTTGGAATGGTTACTTGTTATAAAAAAAATTCAACAGTAAAGACCGAGGAGCCTACACCTAGAAATTGATATGAGTCCATCATAGACTTGATGAGATGGTTGTTTATTATATGCACAAGACAATCTTGTATCCCACTCATGGTCTACTCGGCAAGTCAATTATCTAAGAGGTGTTGCTCGCCTGATTATTAGATGCATTATTTAATATGTATCTTCACTTCTCTTATGAATTAGTCTTGAAAATTGAGTTATGGGGGATTATTGGGAAGTAGATGCATGATTAGTGGCTTTGGGAATATTCCCTTTTGTTGTAGGAATGTTTGGCTAAGTTTGATCTACTTTCTTTGAGAAGTTTACATTTAAGTTCCGCCATGTTTCATTATAAGTTGAATGGTTAGATATTAATATCCTTTCAGTTTGGGAGTGTTGAAAGAGATCTTACTTTACACAATTTGGCACATGTTAGTGTGGTATAAGAACATGATTTGATTTGCAGGTTCTCTCTTTGTGGGAATATTTTCTTCTTCTTGAAGGTTCTTGTGTTATGAGAGATGTATTTTGCATATCATTATATGCTTCTTTGACACTATGATAGAGGAGTTAGCCACATCATCTATGTGAAGTGCTATAGGACTTGTTAATGTTGTGATCTTGTTTTCAGATTTGACATTACCTATGCAGTGGGAGTTCTAGAAGGTATATGTGTTCTATATGAGCAGGGAACCTCTCTTGGACTAGTTACACTTTACACTATGAGTTACAGTGAGTCTTATTTTGTAGGATTGTGGATTTGGGTTGTTATGTTGATCGCATGAAGTTCTACCTATGATAGTTTGGTTATAGAGACTTGGGAAAGGTATTGATTGAGAAAGTTGACACTTTGATCAATGCTACAAATAAGTTCTCTTAGTGCAAGAAGCCCATTGGCCTTGAGTCCTGTACTTGATTTATAATATTGATTCCTTGTTTAGAATAATTACAAATGTAAATTTACATGTTCATTTAATTTGAATTTAATCTCTTTCTAATCCTAGTGTTGGTGAACACTTTCCAAGGACTTAGGAGATACATGAAATATGTTTATGATTGCAAATAAATGGCATCCCATTCCCAAAATTTTCTTCAGCTCTTAGTGTAAGTGTGAATAAGTAAACAAAGGAATACACTTCTTAATGAAACATTATATCAAAGATTTAAATGAATTAACTAATCTAAAGCAAGAATCTACTCAAAGTGTCTCATTGTTTCCTATCTCTAAAGATTTATTAAGCTACAGTGCTCTCAGATTTAGTAAAACACTATGACTATTAAAATGACAATCTAAAGAACATAATGATTTTGAATGCAATGATGTGATGCTATACGATAATCTCTAAATGATAAAAGAAACTACTGTAACATGAATTAACATGAAAATTGATGGATGAAGCTACAAGATGCAGCCATGATTATGATTCTAAAATTTTGGATGCTTGATGCTTGAATGCTTGATGATTCCCTGTAGACTAAGATTATATAAACTTGAATATTTTGGATCCATTTACTGTCTGAATGAAGCTGTATTTATAGATTTCCCAGCAGGAGCTTTGCACAGGGGCAGTAAACAAAGGCTTTGATTCAATCTAGAGAATTGAATGGTGAGAGATGGAGGAGATTGAGAAGATTTTGGGAATTTTTCCTACCCATGAAAACACCAGGCAAGAAGATAGGAAGGATTGATGGAAGAGGATTGAGAGATTGATTTCTAATATGTCTCCAATTTGTCTCCAATTTCTAATATGTCTCAATTTGTCTCCAAATATTCCCCAGTATAGGATTGATTAATTTACTGAGACTTGATGATGTACACTTATTTAGTCAGATATTTTATGATTGCTCCATCATGTTATTGATTCACCATCCTTTGGAATCAATTATTCTGCAAATGAAAAACTAACATAAATGCAATGTAATTTAACCATGCAAAACTACATGAAAATATTGGCATCTTAACAGCCCATGTATATGCGCTTTTTATCATCATTGAGCCCTTTAAAATGTTCAAAGTGAGTACAAGCGTCAATGGTATAATCTAGACCATGAAGACCTAAGTACGGACTCAATGATTTTTGATATTGCAAGTGAACACAAGCATCAAGGTATAATTACACCGAGATGACCTAAGCATTTCTTGTATAAATAGACAAGAATCAATCATTTTCTTATGTGAATTGGAATGTCATCAGTGATACCTTTTAGAGCACGTCTCATGACAATTCACACAGTAATAATGACTACTTCACAGACAACAGACAAAGAAAATACCATTCTCCTTCCTTGCTTCTCTAGTTCAATACATCATCGAGTTGCTCCAAAGAAATCATAACAAAGATCAAAGTACAACCAGTTAACTTTTTCTTAAATTATTTCAATCTTTATTCAAATTAGATCATCCATCCTGATTTTAAGATGTTTTTTGTGATTTTTTAAGATTTTGGACCAAACCTAAACTAAAGACCTATCCTAGGGGCTTTAGGGGCTGATCAAAGATTTAGCCTTGCCTATGTTGTACATGCAGAGACCATGTAGTTCAATTGGACGACTCTTTTTTTGGCTTTTTGAGTGATTTTTGACTTGTTTTTTGGATTTTGATATGATATGGATGTTTGATGTGCTCTTGATGTTCAAAGTTGGGTTGCATTTGTCTTCCTGTTGTTTGTCTATTTGATTAAGCCTTAATTTTTTATTGCCCCCAGTGAGATTAGGATTTTTCCCCCAAGCTAGGGTGAGACATGACTACATTTCCAGGATATGTACATGGGGTTTTCTTGCACTTTTTCAGATTTTCAATTTTTTTTGTATTTTGTATTTTATTTTTTTGTAATTTTCAAGATATTTAAGATGAAATAAGATGATATGACTGATTGAAGGAACAAGATGCCCCACAATAGAGATAATGCAACCATGGATAAATGATAGATCAAAATAAAAGATTCACTGCAAAACATGTCACATAAGCAACATATCTCTTATCAAAAGATGATTATGGTTGATTGATTAAGATGCTAGGAATGATTGATTCCATAATACATGATGATGATAAGTACTTAGGATCACTAATCTCCTCTAAGTATGATAAGGTTGATGATTGTTGATGATTGATTCACAAAATATTTGAGGATTGGACAATGTTTTACAACTAGGCTCAAATATTATGTGCATGATAAGATTCAAGGTTGCAAAGGGACATGATGACATGGATTTTGATATGCTAGGAGATATGGAATGGAAGAAATCAAGGATAAAAATATTGAAAGGGATGATTAAGATCAAGTAGATAAGATACATACACAAGGCCCAAGTATTTTTCCCCTATTCCTCATCAAGACCAAGGAAAGGAAGAAAGGATGTATTTAGTAAGAATGATGGAATATGGATAAGATGAAATATATGGTATGGAAGATATGGATAAAGTGTATAGGATAAGATATATGATGTTCAAGAAGATCCTTAACCTTGTCAAGATCAAAGGTGGAAATGTAAGGAATAAGCATAGAAAGGATAATGACCATGAATGATAAGATGAACAAAACTTGTCCCTAAGTGTAGAGTGCAAGAGGAATATGGAAGATAGGGAAATGGATGAAGAACTTAAGCATCAAGTTTCACATCCAAATATCCCTCTAATAAACCATGGCAATGCGAATTAGACTCCTAAATCTTGGAAGATTAATGATATGATGGAAGAATCTAAGGACTTATGAAAATTTTTGGATTAAAGGAGAATGATGGGGGATGAATGTTGGATAATGGATAAGAGGTTGGAAGACCTGTTGATGGATAGAAGGAAAGGATGGAAAGATCAACATTGGCACACACCTTGAAGGGTGGTGGAGTGATACAAGAAAAGTTGATTTGGAAGGTGATAGGGTACTAGATGGAAAAATGGAGGAAGCTTTTGGATTAGCAAATTTGGATGCCAATTTAGATTGTATTTCTTGTATGAGACTTTTAGGAATCCACATAACTTTTGACCTTGATTTTTTCTTTGTGGGACTTAATGGCCTTTGACATTTTTCTTTTTGATTTATGGACCTTTTTGGTCTTTGAAAATTGCCTTTTTTCTTTGATGGGCCTTTGTGGCCATTCAAAAATTTCTTTTGATTTATGGACCTTTGTGGTCTTTGAGATTTTTTCTTTTTTGGGCCTTTGTGGCCTTTTAGATTTTTCATTTTATTTTGGATCAATTTTTCTTTTATTTGTGCATGTCTCTTCGAGGAGACATGCTGATCCTTTGATACATGTGGATTTTGATATAGAAACTTTTGATATTTTGCACCCAAATTGCTTCCAAGAAAAATGGGAAGGGTGGCTTCAGATGAATGATATGGAGGTATTATGGAGGAGTTAATGTGGGTAGAATTTTGAAAGGGCATCAAGGATGTGTGCCTTTGTTGTTCTTAAGAAATAGGATATGGACCTAGGATAGAGGGAAGGTTTTATGGACTAGGATGAGGACCTAGGATAGATGGTATTTTTGGAGGATTAGGATGAGGACCTAAGATAGATGGAAGGTTTGATGAACTAGGAAACTTAGGCTTATAATCAAGGCCGTGGTGATATTTGTTTCTTTGAACAAAAAGAGGTTCTAGGACACCTTACTCATGAAGGCCTAATCCTTTTCCTTTGTAATTCATACTTTAACATATATGTTTACCAATGGGATATGTATTGTTTATGAAACAAGATGAGAGTCCATTTTGGGGAGGATATGATATGGATGAGAGGATAGGTGTTGGAAGAAAACCAGAATGGATAAAGGTGGAGGATCCCAATTTATAGGTGTGGGGTTGATGGATAGCTTGAATAGGTGAGATAGGTGTGATAGGTGTGATAGGATCTTGGCATGGGGATGATGGGGTGTTTTGATCTTGACTTGGAAAAGAATCATGAGGTGGAATGAAAGGCATGTCTTGATCATGAGAAGGATAAACATCTTCATGGGATGAAAGGGTATCCTTGAATGGAAGCATATCTTGGTCTTGATGAAGAAGGGAATTATGAGATATTGTAGAAAGCATGTCTTGATCATTAGTTGGTAAGACATCATTAGATAGGATGGAAGAACTATCATGCTCTTGTGATTAAATAGAATCATGAGATGGTATGGATTGATTAGATGATGTGGAAGAAGAACTTGGAAGGATACTTGTCTCCTGAGATGGAAGGGAATTATTTTGGATGAAAAGTGAAAGGAGGGGATCTTCATAAGATTCTTGAGAAATGGGATCTTGATCAAATATTGGATGGAGTGGAAATAATATTTTTATCTTGATGTGGAGGGGAGTTTATGCTAGCATTCTTTGGATTGAGAGATTGAAATGAATCATTAGATGTTGAAGATATGATAGAAGAGGATGATTGGATGGAATTGTTAGCTTGAGTAAAAGAATATTGAGGTTTATTTTGGCTTATGGTGGATGGAGATAAATGCATGACATGATAGGATTTCTCAATATAATTTGTGTTTGAGGACTGAGATTTGGGCTTCTGATTTGATATTTTCAAAAATTCAAAGATATCAAACTTGGATGATGTAGTTGTTAGTGGAGAGGGTGTCATGTCAAGATTTTTGTCAGAGGAATAAGAACTAATATCTGGCAACAAACATCTCTCTATGGTTTTTTCCCTTTGCATATCCCAAATTTGTTTTTGAAGGTTTTTCATTTGATGAGCTAAAGCATTTAATTCATCCTCATCTATTTTGGTCATGGTGGTTTGAGTTTCAATTTCCTTTTCTTTGGATTTTTAGTCTTTGTGACCTTGTTAAAATGGGCATACAAACATTATTGTTTTCAATAAAATTTTGATCTTAGCTTGGTATAGTTTCAAGGATATTAACTCAAGTCAAATAGAATGATAGATTCTATTGATTAGACTAAGTTCATAAGTTTTGATTATACGGTTTAGTTTCTTTGATTTAGGATGATTGATCCTGAAACTTAACTTACTAATCAAATGTGTTTGATTGAGACACTTTTGGATGGTAGATCTTGGTTTGATTTGAACAAATTCAATCATAAAGTCCAGTTTATGCAAATTTAAGACTCTGTTTTGATTTAGGAAATTTTATGTTCTAATAAAAATCCAAATTTTCATGTTAACTATTTGATAGGGGTTTCCAATTGCTTTATGTTTTCTTGTTTTCTTTGTGTTTTTCAAGATGATATTATCTAAATTAATGTTTTGAAAACACATTAAGCATTTGTAAAACAACTGTTTCTTTAAGACCTAGAGTCTAAACAACAAGTGTATGTTTAAAAATAAAACATGATCCTTCTTGATTTCCACTGGTTTTTAATAAAAGAATACACTTCAAGAAGATTCACTCTTAAGGTCAAAAAGGTCATCGGTATACTCAATAGCCCACATCTTAAAATTATGTTGACTCACATAGCTGTGTCACCCCCTAGAGGGTGCCTATTTTATTGTCTTTTCTAGGCGTGTACTCAAAGTTAGATTTCTCGAAGTTAGATATATCGTCCCTTGAGAAAATGGTCCTTGGAAATTATATGGTGAGTGTCTTGGGGGCAGATTCTTCCCTCCCTTTGCACTATGAGTATTACAATGTCTGGTTACTGACTCAACTAGATTCTACACTATGGTTCATAGATAGGGTTTCCATTTAGAGCAACAAATGATAAACTCCCTCAAGAGACCTCCCAATCTTTAGAACAAAGATTTTGGGGATGGTTATCTTGCACACTTCCGTCGAGTTGGAATTTCATCAAAAAAATTTTGTTGATTATAGTTGGTTGGAAAACCTGGCTTTGGTTGTTCCCACTTAGGTCGCTCCTATAGGGTGAGTACTTTTTCCAACAACGGCAGGCCTTCTAAAGGATTTAATAAAGCATGAATTGCACGAAATCAAAGGATGATTTTGGCATTTTGATCACCCAGTTAAGGGGAGAGCATAAGCCTATTCACCACACAATCACAATAATCAATGTCCAATTTTAAAACCCAAAAGACAATTTTGCTATTCTATGTGAATATTTTGCTTCACAAAAGACATGATGTTCATTTTAACCGATATAGAAAATGTGTGATGGCTACCCTAGGATTGATATATTTTAAACCAAATGACTACCCTAGGATTGTTTTTTTTTTAATCCAAATGGCTACCCTAGGATTGGTTCTTTTTAACCAAATTTGACAAATTTTGTGTAGATGGTTAATTTTAAGCCTAGAGTAATGCTAGTTGGTCCTAAAGCATGAATGAAAAATAACATATGATGGGTTATTTCCCCATGAGTGTTTGAAAACACTATTACAATGGATATCAAATGCCTTTTTTTCACTTTAATGCTCCATGTTCCTCTTAAAACCTAAAATAAATGCTTAAATTGTTAGATGAGATCAATAAATAAGAAGATATAAAGGTTAGATGAATGATTAAGCATAAAAACCCTAAAACTTAGACCAAGTTACAATGTGATTTTGAATTTAAATGTAAAATTCAAATTTTTAACTCTACAAAAAGTGAGAAATACTACACCATTGCATAGCTTACGAAATTCTACCCCATTTCAAAAAAAAAAGTTTGAAAAAAGACCTTCGTATGACCAAGATATGGCCATTTTAAGATTGATTGTCAAAGCGCTAAAATAGAAGTGTTATTTCATTAAAAGTGCTAAAACAGAGGCCATAAGTGTTAAAACAGAAGCACTAAAACAGAGTTTGTAAGCGCTACTTTGGATACAGAAGTGCTAAAATAGAGTCTGTAAGCGCTACTTTGGATACAGAAGCGCTAAAACAGACCTCAGAAGCGCTAAAACAGAGTCTATAGGCACTAAACAATTTTTTGAAAGCGTTATAGTTTTATGGAAGTGCTAAAACAGAGCGTAAAAGTGCTATAGTTTTCCTCAGAAGCACCGAAAAAGCTCTCGCTCATGCTAAATTGAACACGCCATAAACTTGTGCGACATTTTGCAAAGTTTTTTTGTGAAATATGGGGTTATGCCCCTTGATGGGCACCAAATTGTAAGTGTGAATAAGTAAACAAGGGAATACACTTCTTAATGAAACATTATATCAAAGATTTAAATGAATAAACTAATCTAAAGCAAGAATCTACTCAAAGCGTCTCATTGTTTCCTATCTCTAAAGATTTATTAAGCTATAGTGCTCTCAGATTTAGTAAAACACTATGACTATTAAAATGACAATCTAAAGAATAGAATGATGTTGAATGCAATGATGTGATGCTATACGATAATATCTAAATGATAAAAGAAACTACTGTAACTTGAATTGACATGAAAACTGATGGATGAAGCTACAGGATGCAGCCATGATTATGATTCTAAAATGTTGGATGCTTGAATTGCTTGATGCTTGATGATTTCCTGTAGAGTAAGATTGCATAAACTTGGATATTCTGGATCCATTTACTGTTTGAATGAAGCTGTATTTATAGATTTCCAAGTAGGAGCTTTGCACAGGTGCAACAAACAAAGGCTTGGATTCAATCTGGAGAATTAAATGGTGAGAGATGGAGGAGATTGAGAATATTTTGGGAATTGTTCCTACCCATGAAAACACCAGGCAAGAAGATAGGAAGGATTGATGGAAGAGGATTGAGAGATCGATTTCCAATTTGTCTCCAATTTGTCTCCAAATCTTCCCATGAAGATTGAATCAATTGATTTAGACATATTTTTCACATAAATTAGACATAGGATATCTAATTTGATTTTAAGGAAATATAGAGGAATATTCTTTATGCTTTAATTTAAATATTTTGATTTATTTAAATTAGAAAAAGAGGAATAAATAATTTAATAAAACAAACTATAGAAGTTGTTTATTAAATTAAAATAGAAGAATATGGTAATTAATCAATAAAGTGTTTGATCTTTATTTAATTAATTTAGATTGATGTGATAGAATAAAATAGGAGAAATTGATAAATAAATCAAAAAAAGTATTTAATTTTTGTTTATTTAATTAAGATGAGATAATAGTAGAATTAGAAGAATTTAAATGTGAATTTAAACATGAACTATATAAATAAATATTTCTATTTATTCAGTAGTAGAGGAATTTAGGATAATTAATCAAATAATTTGTATTTAATTGATCGGATTCTCAAGAAAAATTTTAGGTGTATACACTTGGTACTCTTGAAAAATTTGTTTGCCACTATCCCCTTTAGCTTATATTTTCTCCTCTATGTATTTCATCCTATTGGGTAACCTACCATGCTCTTGGTGGGTCACTAATGTCTTGTTGTGGATATTCCAAACCTTGTCAATATTTTTAAACATTTAATAAACTCTCTTGCATACCAGCTCTGATGTCATCTTAAATGTAGTAGTTTTTAATTCCTTTCTTAATTCTTCATTTTGCTTTTGAGATATTTCATGCTTCCATTTCCAGTATGTGGTTTCATACATAGTCTCGAGTACTTTTATTTTACAATTTATCATTGGAGAATAGAGACTAGAAGAGGAAGGCAACTTATCTCAATAATTAATTACCTCTTGCATCAATCTCTCATTCTCAGCAGCAAGTCCTTTATTTTCTCTTATCAATGTTGACATTTAGTTATGTTGTCTCAATAGGATCTGTATCCCCTACTCTTTGCACTAAAAGGTGACCAAATACTTGATTTGGGTTGTCAATAAGTGAGGGACTTTTCCTTGGTGGGTAAAGGGCCCAAATTTGTAGAGTACCATTATCTGGATTGTACCCTAAACCAGTATAGATCTTGTCACTAGCCTCGTCTATTAACTACAAGGTTTTATTGTCCCTTTTCATGAAACTACCAAATTATAGCCGAACTCATATCCCATCTAGAGAGGAGCATAACCCCAGCTTCCTATAGAAAATATCTTCCTCTTTTAGGGGTGATTCCTTCCATTTCCCTATCAAATTATTCCTACAATTCCTTTAAGACATTGCTTCCTCCTCAAGGATTATTTCTTTTACCTTTTCTCTTATTATTTTCCCCTTGTATTCATCGATGAATGATGTGAACTCTCAAGTTTGAATGAATGCATCATCTGATATGAACTCTTGACTTGCCCAATGTCTCACATCATCAGAGAGCTTATCTAAAGCTTCAAATCAGATTATACTTCTCTCTAGTGGCAATTCGTATTGGGGAATGGTAGGAGTATCTATTTATGTGACCTCATCATCTTCTTCATTGTCATCATCAATTGTAATGGGGGTGTCGACTGAAAAGCTAACATCAGGAGTGGGTTGTGGTGATGAATGACCCAAAGGCATTTTTTTTTAGCTTTCCTTCTAGAATGAGCATCTCTCGTCTATTCAAAAGCTATGAGGGGTACATCTTTAATCAACTCTTCTTCATGTAGTATCAATTGTTCCACTCTTTCCATAAGATCTTGTATTTCATGAAAGGTGTCTGTATATAATGGGTCATGGCCTTTCCTCCATGCTTCTACCATCACAATCCTGTTGTATGCAACCTTTCCCATTGTTGTTTGAGTTTCACCATAGTTCCTGATTACATCATCTACAAAAGACACATGCTCATATATTTTCAACTTTTGTGTCATTTTGGCAATATGGATGAAATGTTCAAGATCAAATCTTTCCCTTTTGTTTCCTAGTGGCATGCCATAGTAGTCAATCTTTACAACCAATTGAATCATATCCTTTGTAAAAAATGATAGAGAAATCACCAAAACATAGAGTGGAAGGCATGAGAGATTGTTTTCCATAACTCTTAAGATGTATATAGTTGGAGTAAGCCAATTGCCTTATTATCTCAAGATATGCAACTCTGTCTAGAACTATTTTAGGTAGGAGGAATAGTGCAGCCTCAAACCCATATACTCTTATGATAGTACAATCCTCATACACATACCAATCTCCCCAATCATGGTTCACTTTTCCCGTGGGGTTTTTCTCTTTAGGCCGAAGAAATCTCTATATTTCAGGGGATAAATTATAATCACAATGGTGACCAAACAATTTGTATAGGGGCTTCACGAAATATTCTTCAAATACAAATAATGGGACCTTCCACATCTACTACCCCAACTTGAGGTCCACATTTGCACTAGCCTTATGTTTTGATCATCATCCAAATCTTTTATTCTCAATTCTTCTCCCCACATCCCCATTTCTTATCCCTCATACATGATCATATGCATAAGTAAGGAGTATTGTTTGAAATTAATTGAATCACTCTTGTATTTTATGGTAGCAAGTGAAGAGTTTATAACCTCAAGTAAGTACTCTGCATAGTCAAATGTCCTAGCATATTGGCTTTGAACATATATTTCTAGAACCATAGGAGCAATGCCCATCTTGGCAGGGGCGTCAATTCCCAAGACCTATTCGGTTGAATAATAAGTATATTGATAGTATTCCTCAAATAAATCCACAACAAATGGAGGTCTTTTGTTGCTGGAATTTTTTTCGAGTTGATTTCCTACATATCGGGGTCTATGCAAGGGTAATATCCACATCTTATAACTCGTATCCATGGTACAATATTCTTCCAAAAGATCCCTGATTCTTAGTGTAATTTTCTTAGAAGTATCCAACTGAAAAACCATAGAAATATAATCTCTAGTGATGAGGACAAACTGCAGCCCATCACGTGAATGAATTGACCTCATCTTAGGGTTATACATTTTGTCCAACACTTTGATTAACTCCACATTGACAAATACATTTGGTACTACTATCTTTCCTGAGTTCATATTCCATGTGTTCAACACTGGCCTATGCCTATATTTATTTCTCTAATGGTGTATGAATAAGTCATAACCTCGTTGTTGAGTCCATACATCTTCTAAGTTCATGTGTCTATCTTCCAATATCTCAACTAAAGGGTTTAGTTGGGCTACTCATCTAGAATTTGGACTAGAACTAGGACATTGCTTAGTTAAATATTTATTTAGTGGTCTTGTCTCAAGTTTCTATCTCTTTTCTTTTAGTTTTTCTAGTATTTCTTCCATGTTTTAACCCTAGCTCTACTATAATTCAGAAAAAATTTAATAAAATCTTTATTTGAGTCTTGTATACTTACTTGGACCAGTGTTGGCTTCTCCAACCTTTTCATTATCGCTCAACTTTATGTCCTTAATTTTCAGCTCCGATTCATTAAGATTCTAAGATCTTACGAGTGAGATATATTCAATATTTGGCACACTTCTGACATCTCTGGTTCATAAATGTCACTTTCTCAAACTTTCTAATTAGTGACATCATTAATGTCAGTTATCTCTTCAAACACTTCACTAATCATGTCAATCAAATCAGAAATACTTATTGTTGTGTCGAAGAGATTTTAGTCATACTTTTGTCGATATCCTATTTTCTCTTTGACATGCTTGTGCCTTTTCTTTCTTTTCGGAGTTCTGAAGAGACATCTAATTATTTTTCTTTGACATCACATAGTCTTTCAAAAAAAAATTATCTTGGGTTTTCACCACTTTCTCACATTCTTCCCTTTTTCGTTATTGGAGTTTTAGAGAGACTTGGGACCATCTCCCTTCAATATGCCAATGTCCCTTCGAAATCCATCTCCTCTTTCATTATTAGAGTTTTGAAGAGACTTTCATTCATGTTTCCCCAATATGAGCTCCTCTCTTTTATATCTCTTTAAGCATCATTTCAGAGTTTCAAAGAGACATGTTGTTACTTCTCTTTGATGTCGCATGGTCTCCTCAAAATCATTTATGTGGTCTTATTTTTCCTCATTCCTTTCCATTATTAGAATAATCGAAGAGACTTTCCTTAATTTCTTCTCAATGTAATATCGTCTCTTCGATGTTTTACTTTCAGCTATTTTGCAGAGCGTCAAAGAGACTTTCACATTACTCAGCCTGATACTTTTTTGTCTCTTCAAAATTATATCATGTGCACTCATTCCTTGTTT